>OZ016470.1:1842832-2210874 GCA_963966625.1 Caenorhabditis zanzibari
AAACTCACGAAAAGAGACATATTATTAAGTTAGTTTTATTAACAAGGAAGACTTAAATTACATGAAAAGGATAAAAAAATTGAAAATTAAAAAATTGCTCCTGTCCGTTTCCAAAAATGTTGAAGTTGATCTGTAGAAAGAAACGTCGTTGTTTTGATGTCGTTGCCAGAACTAAATTGTCGGAGATCGGAGATATTTTCTCTGAAAAATTATTATTAAATCATGTAATCGGCAAACGGCTAATTAAACTCACATTTTTCTACCGTTCGATATACTTCGCCTTTTCCACTTCAAATCCATCTCATCGAAAACTTCCGAGTGCCGCTATTCTTTCCGTGATAATTGATGTCATTTCTAGAAAAAAATTGAAGATGGAAACAATTATATGAGCAATTTCAAGAAATACTTTTCAAGAAATATAAGAAGATTCAGTTCAAAATGTAAAAAATAGACGAAAAAACGAGGGAGAAAACTAAAAATGAACGCATCGACGATTGCGAAATAAATAAGCTGATTCTTGGCCAAGACTTGTGGAAGCTGTTTTGGACACCCAAACGTCCATAGTTGGGCCAAGACTTGTGCGATGCTTGACAAACTGTTGTGTGCGCGCTATTATTGTACAAGACTTGTGGCAAATGTGACCCATACTTGAGAGAGGTGTAGCCAAGACTTGTATAGTTGATATATTCGATTGTATTCAGCTCATAACATGATCTCATAACCTAATCTCATAGCTCATAACCCAGAGACATTGGTATTACATTCTGCCCGAATAAGAGCTATTTCTCAAAACGCATGGTACGCAGTAGTTTATCGACCCTCGAGTTGGTATTTCCCGCGAACTGCGAACTTTCCCGCGGGATTCGCGAATTTCTCGCAGCGTCTCGCCCCGCTTGTCTCGCGGGAAATTTGAGTTTGTCTCGGTTCGCATTGTCCCGCATTGTCCCGCCTTTATTTTGTCTCGCGTAGGGTCGTTGTTGGCAAGCCAAGATTATTCCCATGCCCATACTTTTCACGCGTTTGGCATGGATCTCCCATTTGAAAAATAAATTGGTGTCACACGCCCATTTTCTCTCGAACTTTCTAATTTCTCATTGTATTAAGTAACAAAGAATCTCCTTGACCCTACCATTGAACTTTTTCTGAAACTTTGATTCGAGACTAAATCGACCCTGAAAAGTCCGAATCTGCAATGAAGTTCGGCAAAATGTTCACGTAACTCGATTTGTGAGCCCTCAAAGTTGCAGCCAACACTAAAATTGAGGTACTTTGAGGATTCACATCTTGGCTCAAAATCGCTTTCAGAAAGTCTAGCTTTTTGTTTTGGGCTTAGAATTTGATTAAATACTTGTTCGCCACCATGCATGCCACCTCTGTGTGAAAAAATCATAGTGAATGGTTATATGTGTGATTAATTTTGATTACACAACAAAAACGAAATCTTCTGAAAATTCTGTACCAAAATAGGTAGAGATTTTGAGGCTCTTGTTTTCTTCCAATATCAAAAATACGGAAGAATGCGACGCAATTCCGTGCACCTATATCAGAGTAAGAGTAGGCACGCATTCAAACTTCTAAGCCCTATAATTATCTTTCGAATTCTTCTTTTCCAGAATTTTCTTATCGCATCGTGACGAAAAGCAAGAAGTCGACATCAATTGAGGTCCGCGTCGGCCTACTTTGTGTGTGCGCTGCCACAGTTCATAAGCCCTAAAGAAAACAGTCCAAGAAGGGAAAAATACAAAATGTAACTTTATTAATATGAAATATATGTGCACATAGAACTTTATAAAATTTTCCAATCTCCGAGATCTGGGAATCTTTCATGCCATACAAGAAAATAAATTTCATTGACTCCTTGGTATACAGTCGCCAATAATCCGTCTTCTCTCAATATGTCGATTCCTTCAGTACAGTGTATTTCGTATGCGGTATAGCTTGTAGGCCATCTGCAAAAAAAGATACAGTTTTTTTAATTCAAAAATGGTAGGACGTCACAAAGAAAGTTTTGCTCTAATTACCCCAAATGTACTTCAGGTGGGCTCGAATCAGTGGGCGCCCTGCACTGATTCGAGCCCACGCTCTACCACGCCACTACCGGCTGAGCCACGCGGACGCAAATGTACGCGCCAACCGAGGGCACCATTCATATAATGATAACCCCAATACAGATAAATTGCAGAAAAAGCTCACCGAAAGGCTGGACCTCTTTCATTCGGATCATACGCTCGTGGATTGAACTGTGCGAACAAATGATCCTGTAGCGTAAAGTTTGCAGGTAAGGATAGCCGTGTGAAGTGATGATTGTCCGAATGATACCATTTGGAAACGAACGCCACAAGATCATCTACAGTCAACGAATTCTTACCCGGAGCCCTCATTATGAAAGTGTCAAGCCGTTGAAACTGGAGAAATGTTTCCCTATTGATCCACTGTGTTGACTTATAGTCTAATGTCAAAGTGTCAGTCTTGAATAGTTCGGGATCGCAGTGAAAAGTGTCACTGAGATTAATATCAAGTCTCATTCTATTGACGGTGACTCGCCCAATGACATTCAATATTTCTTCGTCATCCACTGGCCGTCCTCCGTGTAACCAGAGATCATGGACATCGGTACTGATACCGTATTCGAAAATTTCACTCAAATTCTTCATCCGGTCTATATTAAACCAGAGATGATCAAAGTGACACTTGAAAATGTCGGTGAGATAGAGTACAGCGAATTTTAGAAATTCGGATGCTGGTTGGTCGGTGTAGGTGTACAAATTGGTTTTCGTCATGCTGAAAAGTTAAAGTATTTCGATAGTTCCGCCCCTTTTCGATATATGCGCTTTTGAAACTGTCGGAAACCCTTACTGGTAGGCATGTCAACGTTCAACCGTTATATTATTTTGAAAAAGCTGAAACTCGTCAAGTTATGCGCATTGAATGTTGGTGCGCCCATCCGAAGGATGCGCAAATTTCAAATGCGCATAACTCCTTAAACGGTGTAACTATCAAGAAAGGTTCAGCTACAAAAACGGGCAAAATAATATACTTTCCAGTCCACTTACCAAGACTTAACCTCCCATCCATTGATAACCGCATGAATCCTTGCCTTTTTCTCAAAACGGTTCCTGTTAATACACCATTTCTCCATGTTGAAATCGTCAAAGATTATTATACATCTATTTTGATTCAAAGTTAGTCGGTTTACACGAACTCTCATAGCCTTCAGTAGTTGATACGTTTCCTTTGATATTAGTGAGAAATGAATTCTGTAAAATATGTCTTACTTATACATAGGGACCGCCACACGTGAGGGGCGGGGCATTCTGATTTTTCGTCCGATTTCTTACTCGCCACTTTGATGACCCATCACTTCTTTGGGAATAGACCAAATTTCCCCAAATGTTCAGGATATATGTAAAAACCGCAAATAACCCGTGACCTAAATTACGCGAAAAACGGTCACCTGGTAAAAAAGTTATGCAAGGGATCCAGTCAACAACATTGTCATTTTGACTTCGTTTCGAATGCACGCTCGAAATTATTGAAGAACTTGATAGTTCTTGACAATTAGAATCGATATGTACTATTTTTTAAAATATTCTAGTCTGGCTCTCATCGCGAAAAATTACGTCAAACATTGTTGAGCTTATAAAGCTGTTGAGCTGTTGAGTTGAGCTGAAATCGTTGAGCT
Source organism: Caenorhabditis zanzibari (assembly GCA_963966625.1). Taxonomy (NCBI): domain Eukaryota; kingdom Metazoa; phylum Nematoda; class Chromadorea; order Rhabditida; family Rhabditidae; genus Caenorhabditis; species Caenorhabditis zanzibari. Next base: position 1,846,515 of record OZ016470.1, read on the forward strand.
TAGTTTCTAATGCGGTCAATATCTATAGGACCCTCCTAGATTTGGGGTGTAGAGACCAAACGAGAAGAGATTTTTAAAAAACTTTGAACGCCAATCGATTCAGAACGCAAACCCGATAAATCAGAAATTAGACGCGGCAGCTATTTTTCTGGTCATGTTTCGGATAATTTGAGAATACAGAGTAATATGAGAATGCTGAAACGTTTGCATGTTTTACAAAATCAAACGATAACACAAGAACGTTACGCATTCGAATCTTTTGAGATAGTCTCAAAATCAAAAGTCATTATACTTAATCGCCACCCTATATTTTGTTGGAATTTTGAAACTTACAAATCTCGAGGGTTGCTCACATTGAATACTTTTTGAATACATAGAGAAGGCAGTTTTAGTAGAGGAAACTGTTTTCTGAAGGAAAAAAATAGTGAGGTTAGTAAACATGCCTACAAACATAATCTGTTGGGAATCTCCAATATTCTCGCCAATCATAATCTCTTCGGATTCTTCGTAGAGTGTAGGTTCCATACCAATATCTATTCGAGTTCCGAAGTTCTCACTGATCGATGATAGTAACAACGAGGCGTCCTGTAAAAATGGAGCTTCTCGAGTCGATTTACGAAGCAACATGAACTTTTCTGAAGCCATGGCTAGCGGGAACAAAAGTGGTAGCCTTAAAGTAGGATTACAGTCATTTTTTTAATTCTCTCAAATGTTCGTCCCAATTCCATTATTCACAAAAATAACAATATTTTTGCACAAAAATCGTGGAAACTCGAGAAAATCGATTTTCAAAACGCCAACTTACATTTTTTCTAACCTATTTCAGTGAATGTAAAATTTTTTCGCTGATTCGAATGCACCTAATATCGCTGCTCAAAACGCAATAGAAAAATTTTTATTAACAAGTTTTCAATTGTCGCGCCGCCCGCTGAATACGTATGAGCATTCAGCGGCGAGCGCGACAAAGTGCAATTTTTTTCATTAAAATGTTTCTATTGCGTTTTGAGCAGCGATATTAGGTGCATTCGAATCAGCGAAAAATTCTACATTCATTGAAATAGGTTAGAAAAAATGTAAGTTGGCGTTTTGAAAATCGATTTTCTCGAGTTTCAACAATTTTTGTGCGAAAATAATGTTATTTTCGTAAATAATGGAATTGGAACGATCATTTGAAAAAATAAAAAAAATTACTGTAATCCTACTTTAAACACACCGTTGTGTGTTAACTTACTTACCCTAGAATCTGTGTTAGAAGGGCCCCGAACGTGCTCGAAATGAGCACTTTGTTGAAATTCAAACGGTTTTGAATTTTTCTTATTAGAATCCTCGTCAAAAGTTGACTGGACGCGTTACAAAATATATTCAAAATCTCTTCTCGGACAGATGTTATGATTTATTTTGAAAATTAAAAAAATCAGAGAGCATTTTTTTTCTAACACAGATTTGACGGTACATTTTTTTGAGTATTTTGAAAATCATAAATTCCAAGGATTGCTTACATTGAATATTGTTTGAAAACATAGAGAAAGTAGTTTTAGAATATATAGGCACAATAGTTTTAGTATCGTTACAAGATACATAATTTCTGCAGTGAACACAATGAGAATTGATCTTGGTACAAACACACTCTCTTGGATTCAAACAGAATCTCTGGGGAATCACCGTGGAGCGTATATGCACTATTCCCAGAGGGGCAAATCTGAATCATTGATCAATGACAGTGTGCGAGTCTAGCCTCGCCTACTCCCTCCGTGAGACGTCTCGCTGTCTCTGTGCATCTTCTCTCTTATCTCTCGGGAGATTCGTCCGTCTCCCGTATATTCAGTCTTGACTGATGGACCCGAGATGAACCCTCGTCTCGTGGAGTTTCTCTTATTTATGCTACCATTTTTAGGATTAGTTCTTAATGCTTAATGTTTTGATTGTAATTAACTACCCATGAGAACATGGAGCACATCAGAGTAATAACCATAGTTTTGAAGTGAGAAGGAGGAGAAAGTGGAAGGGTAATAAGGTTCCCCGAAAACATCAGGGGCTAAACCTTTTATTATCAAAACAGCATAAACACAGGACCGCGAACGGACTACTCAATTTCTTTCAATTAGAATTGGCGGGATTAGGTGCGGAACGACGCTATTGGCTGGGCAGCGACACAGTAATACGATACGGATTTTTGAATATGGTTTCGAAAATGCTACAGTCAGACTCGGCACATCCCGGGCCGGCCCGGTGGTGGCCCGGCCAGTGGAAAATATTGCCGGCCCGTATAGGGAAAAATAAGGAAAATTTTCGAAATTAAAAAAATTGAAATTTTTCGAATGACACAAAATATTCAATCATTTAAGAAAATGGCTCATTTAAGAAAAATCACCAAAAAATGATTTTTCGCTTAAAAAATTCACACGAAAATTTTTGCTCCAGAAATCCGGGCCGACAGAATTCCTGATTTTGGCCCGGCCCGGCCCGCAGCATGTCTGGCTACAGTAATAAATATAAAGGGACATACCCTAATATAAAGGGACATACCCTAATTTTCAGGTAAATTTTTTAATTTGTCATGTTTTCGGACGATTTTCAACAAATTTCGAAGCGAAATGTTATTTTTTGCTCCGAAGATTACATTTCGCTTTAAAATTTGTGAAAATCGTTCGCAAAACATGAAAAATTGCAAAATTGACCTAAAGATCAGGTAATGTTCCTTTAAATTTTAATATATTACTGTAGCATTTTCGTGCTGAAATATCGCGTCCAAAATCCCGAAAATTCGGCCAGGACTGACAATGACTGAGACTTGCATAATACACTAAATTAGTTTTAGAAACTATTTTGGTTCCTTACACGAAAAATGCCGTTAAAAATCGTAGAAGTTTCTCTCGAGACTTGCCCTGCAAAGCTTTTGAATTTCGTCATACTGTAGCTTGCATTTTGAATTTCGAATTGAGGAGACTGTGCCCCTGTGAAAGTCCGCAATCAAAAAATTTACCATGTTTTTCAGCATGGTCGAAAGTACCATTGTACCAATTTTCATAAAATTCTCAACACCTATCTAAAAACACCTTCCTTGTCAGGGAAAAAGAGCCAAAAAGTCATAGGAGACACTAAGAAAAGTTTGGTTTCATCATTGATTTTGGTACTCCCCATAATACTGTTGCTATTTTCAGCAAAAACAATTTAAGATTCTATGGCAAAACATTCCAGAAAAGTTTGAATAATGAAAAAAATGGAAGAAAAGTTTCGAGAAAAAAATTCCAAAATTTCAAAACTTCGAAATCCAGTTTTTTTCAGCTGGAATCGATTGAAATCATTAAAGCCGGATGTAAAAAGCTCATTTATGTAGTTTTCAAGTTTGTCAGACGGTAGGAAACAACATTTTTTGAGCATCACAAATCGTGATGTTTTGAACTAATTTCATTCCAGTCCCAAAAAATCATAGGAGACACTGAAAAAAATCAAGTTGAGGATGTATTATAGTAAATCGATAGCTGAGAATCAATTTTTCGCTAAAACATTGCTGCCAGTCTATACTTCAAGTTGGTGAAAAATGATGATTTTTGAAAAAAATGCGAACATTTTTCCAAAATCGTAAATTTTCTGTAGGATGCAATTGAGTTGGGTTTTAGTGATTAACTAATGTAGTGGTCAAAAACATGCCAGTAGTTCATTTCTGAAACTATTTTGAGTCTATCTCGTAAACTGAGAAAGTTAGTTTTTCGACCTATTTGGCCTAATCTTAGAAATTGTATTTTACTTACATTACCCTAACAAGGGAAGTGTTTTCAGAGGGGCTTTGAGAATTTCCTGAAAATTGGTACAATAGTACTTTCGACCATGCTGAGAAACGTGGTAGTTTTATTTTTTGCCCCTTGCCCCCGTGGGCCAAGATATCAGCCAACAAAGATGTCCCCCAGTACAAATAAGGGGATTTTTCGAGAGCCTGTAATTTTACTTCTAGGCGCTTTCAGAAGGTCTCGTTTTTTGTTTTGGGCTCAGAATTGATTGTATAACAATTTCCGGTACTTTTTGGAGAAAAAATTTTTTGAGCCAAAATTCGAAAATTTGCCACCATTTGGGTGCGAAATTTTTTGAAGTGCCTGGATTTTCAAAACTGTTTTTCCAATCTGACAGTTCTTAGCTGGAAACGATAGATGGTGGTTTGTAGAATATTTCTTGAAATTTTCATGTACTTTTTCAATAATTCGGGTGCTTTTTATAGGTCAAAAGTTGGCTGAAATTTTTTCGATGTTTTTGGCTCACAACTGACCTAATTTTTTGAAAAAGTGACAAGTAATGGTACGAAAATATGGAGAACTGTTTTACAAACACCCATCTATCGTTTCCAACCATGAACTGGAAGGTTGAATTTTTTTTCAAAAATCCAAAAAACTTGGAAAAATTTCGCACCCAAATGGTCGAAAAATTTCAAGTTTTGGCTCAAAATTTTTTCTCTCTAAAAAGCATTGGATATTGTTAAACAATTAATTGTGAGTCCAAAACAAGAAATTAGACCTTCTGAAAGTGCCTAGAAGCGAAGTTACAGGTCCTCAAAAATCGGCATTTTTTGTACTGGATTTTGCCTTTTTAGCGGATATCTCGTTCCCCGGGGGCAAGGGGCAAAAAATAAATTTACTACGTTTTTCAGCATGGTCGAAAGTACTAGTGTACCGATTTTCAGAAAATTCTCAAAGCCCCTCTGAAAACACTTCCCTTGTAAGTACCCTCCATACCAAAAATTAGCCCGATCGGATTAGTTTGGGGGATGTGTTACATCTAGTGATTGGTTTTTTGGGACAAGGCCTCTTAAAGTATTAGGTTGAACGGAAAGTTTTTGATTTTCTTGACTAAAATTTCAGTTGAATTTTTTTCAGCTCTCCGAAGCCTAGATTATTTTAATTGTTGTTTTAAATATTGATCTACCTCTGTTGTTAAGCACGCGAGACGACACCCCTTCTTGCTTCATACAGCGAGAACACTGGTCATAAACATCTTGGTACCTCTTTTTTGCCAGACTTGCCGACATGGAGATTCTAGTGGGAATATCGGCTCCTAGACGTTTGCGAACCCGTCAGTTGCGAACCGCGACGTTTGCGAACCACGACACTTGCGAACCCGACAGTTGAAAACGCGACGGTTGCGAACCACGACGTTTGCGAACCCAGATTGCACTGAAATGCGAAAATATTATTTTTAGCTTTGAAAAAAAAAATAATTTTGTGTATTTTTCGTTTATATTTAGGGAAATTTGAAGAAATACATGTTAAAATAATATAAGTTTTCAGATTTTATCGAGGAATCGCTTATATATCACCCGAACTCAAATCTTAGAAAAAACTCGATAAAATTATTTTTTTGGGAAAACTTATATTAATTTATCATGTATTTCTTCAAATTTCACTAAATATAAACGAAAAATACGTAAAAATTATTTTTTTTCAAAGCTGAACTTAATATTTTCGCATTTCAGTGCAATCTGGGTTCGCAAACGTCGTGGTTCGCAACCGTCGCGTTTTCAACTGTCGGGTTCGCAAGTGTCGTGGTTCGCAAACGTCGCGGTTCGCAACTGACGGGTTCGCAAACGTTTAGGAGTCGGAATATCAACCAAACATCAAGTGAATATTGCTAGCATCTCAGAAAAATACGATAACGTATGAGTGAGCCCTCGCCACCAATACCCATAATACTAAAAAAATCCAGTTTTTCGAACTTTTCTCTACGACAGCTAATTCAATGATTACCATGTTATGTGAACTTGTTCAGTTAGATAACACCTCTAATATGAAACGTTGAGGAGTTAGAGAACGGCCAGCATCACAGAAAAAATTTAGGTTTTTGTAAAATTTTTCGTAATTTTCATGTAAGCCATTTTCTCCAAAACCACTACTGGAAACTTTGAGTTTTTTTTTTTGTATTCTTAAAAGTTGACTAGACTCCTTTATTTTTTGTTTTTACACACTCTAGTATTTGTGCTTTAAAATTGGATTCATTTTAAATGTGTCGCATCTTTCCTTCTAAAACCATAGCACTTCATAAAGACTAAATCTTGGTCGATATCTTTGACACTCAAACACCCGTACTGTCTGAACGGATAGTCAAAAATACAAATAGTTTTTTGTAATACAATTTCGAGAGCTCCATTATTATGAATAAACTTTAGACTATTTGGTTTCCAAGCTCCATCAGCAAGAAAACTTGAAATGAAAAAGGCCCTTATTTTTCTTGCTGGGCTGCATCACTTTGTGAAGCTGTTGCAAGAGCAGGAATGGATGGAATGAGATCGCAAGTGACATACAACAAGTAAAAGAGTTGGTGAACACTTTACACTACACCTACTTTATTGTGAAACTTTCATGCTGTTCCCGCAGAAGATTCAAAATGACCCTTCGAAAAAGTCAAAAACTTTCCGTTCAACCTAATAGGATTACAGTCATTTTTTTAATTTCCTCAAATGATCGTCCCAATTCCATTATTTACGAAAATAACAATATTTTTGCACAAAAATCGTGGAAACTCGAGAAAATCGATTTTCAAAACGCCAACTTACATTTTTTCTAACCCAATTCAATGAATGTAGAATTTTTCGCTGATTCGAATGCACCTAATACCGCTGCTCAAAACGCAATATAAACATTTTTATTAACAATTTTTCAATTGTCGCGCCGCCCGCTGAATACGTATGAGCATTCAGCGGCGAGCGCGACAGCAGATTTAAATCAGCAGCGGGCGGCGCGACAAAGTGCAATTTTGTTCATAAAAATGTTTCCATTGCGTTTTGAGCAGCGATATTACCTGTAATGACTCCCAATTGTAATATGGGTTTTGGCTTGAGACCATGCGGAAAAGAATCAGCACAAAAAGTTATCCAAAGATTGTAAACCATTTTTTTCGCATATTACTGGTTTTCGAGAAAATCGACTTTTTCTGAAATTTTCGTAAAATGTGAAATCTCCAACTTCAAAAAATCATCATTGTTCATTGTGGACGGATTTTTAAAATCTAAAATGCACCAAAAAGCCCATTTAATGTAAAATTAGATTATCATAATAACAATCAACTACCCAACTTGTGAAAAAAAAATTTCTGACAGAAAACCAAAAATTTTCAAATAGCTAAAATGACATAAAAACTATTTGGAGATATAACATCTCCTAAATTTAATCTCATATAAAAGAGCATGTTTAGTTTAGTAAAAATAAGTTGCAAAATATAGGGGTAACCGTCCAAATATGAAAAATAAATTTGATTGAAATAATAATTTTTGAATTTTTTTTGAAAAACGTAATTTTTCATTAATATTTTGTATTAATGTGTAATAAATAAAAAAATATTCAAAAACTGCTTTATGTAGGCTTTCGAATGAACTATAGAACTTTTGATTATTCTAAGATTGAAGCTCTCAGCGACCGTTCAAAGTTCACACTCGAATTTCAACGTAGATCTACAGTACGGAAAATCTCGAAAATTTGAAAATGATCGTAGAGCTTCAAATTTTTTTTAGTTTTGTAGCAAATTTGATTTAAAATCAAACTCTCAACTGACACTTTTCTCTATCTCTCTGTTTTCATTACCAAAATTTGAGTTTTCTTTCCCAACTGACCGTTGGGTAGAAATTCACATTTTTCTTGAAGGGATGAAGAGATAGAGAAAAGTGTCAGTTGAGAGTTCGATTTAAAATCAAATTTGCTACAAAACTAAAAAGGAAGCTCTACGATCATTTTGAAGCTCTACGATCATTTTCAAATTTTCGAGATTTTCCGTACTGTAGATCTACGTTGAAATTCGAGTGTGAACTTTGAACGGTCGCTGAGAGCTTCAATCTTAGAATAATCAAAAGTTCTATAGTTTATTCGAAAGCCTACATAAAGCAGTTTTTGAATATTTTATTTATTTATTACACATTAATACAAAATACAGGGTGGCTAATAAGTATAGGACGCTACTTTGAAAGCATTTTTCTGAATTGTTATGAAGATTTCGGATGTTTGGCCGGTGAAACCTTTTAACGCAGACAAATTCTAAAAATAATCTAGGTTCAGGAAGGAAATTTGGGTGTTGTGCGGAAAAAAATTAATGATTGAAAATTTTCGACCTTTTTTCAGTGCAAAATAGCAAACTTTGACGGCTCAGGAAAATTGGCCAGCTTGGTTTAGGCAAGAAAATCTGTGTCAATCATGTTGTACACAATGTTTTAATTAATAATAATCAATCCCTAGTAATTTGAAATGCTGATTAGTGAGTAGGAGCTCGTAAGCAGTTTTCGATTTTTTGGTGCGCCGCAACTAGGGTGTGCCGCAACTAACTTTTTTTGCAAGGTGCTTTCTACAACTTTTAATCATTTGAAAATTGTTCTAGAAGTTAATTCATTAGTGTTAGAATGCAATACAATTAATTTTACACTTCTGACGAACCTCAAAGAAAAATTCAGCTCGTTTTCGTTAGTACTGAAAAGTCAATTTTTGCGAAATTTTGGGTCGTTTTCCTTGTCTCTGCACTTTCCCAGTTCATAACTCTATGGAACATTGTCCAAATTTGTTGATCTTTTGATATAACTAAGGAAATATAATCAAAATTACATATTAACAGTTGTTTTCGTTTTATCTCATGATTCTAGAAGATTGAGGCCACAAGTTGACGCCATATAGTAACGGCGCACCGGCTTTTTAAAACATGGACGTTTTAGAATTCTTAGAAATTCCAAACAATCTAAAAACCCCAAACTACAAAAAACATAAATTTTGACTAATTTTTCATCTCTGGACAACAAGAGTTTAAAAAAATTTCACCCGAAAAAAAATTCCTGGCTCTTTCAAAACGTCCTATACTTATTAGCCACCCTGTATTAATGAAAAATTACGTTTTTCAAAAAAAAATTCAAAAAATTATTATTTCAATCAAATTTATTTTTCATATTTGGACGGTTACCCCTATATTTTGCAACTTATTTTTACTAAACTAAACATGCTCTTTTATATGAGATTAAATTTAGGAGATGTTATATCTCCAAATAGTTTTTATGTCATTTTAGCTATTTGAAAATTTTTGGTTTTCTGTCAGAAATTTTTTTTTCACAAGTTGGGTAGTTGATTGTTATTATGATAATCTAATTTCACATTAAATGGGCTTTTTGGTGCATTTTAGATTTTAAAAATCCGTCCACAATGAACAATGATGATTTTTTGAAGTTGGAGATTTCACATTTTACGAAAATTTCAGAAAAAGTCGATTTTCTCGAAAACCAGTAATATGCGAAAAAAATGGTTTACAATCTTTGGATAACTTTTTGTGCTGATTCTTTTCCGCATGGTCTCAAGCCAAAACCCATGTTACAATTGGGAGTCATTACAGGTAATATCGCTGCTCAAAACGCAATGGAAACATTTTTATGAACAAAATTGCACTTTGTCGCGCCGCCCGCTGCTGATTTAAATCTGCTGTCGCGCTCGCCGCTGAATGCTCATACGTATTCAGCGGGCGGCGCGACAATTGAAAAATTGTTAATAAAAATGTTTATATTGCGTTTTGAGCAGCGGTATTAGGTGCATTCGAATCAGCGAAAAATTCTACATTCATTGAATTGGGTTAGAAAAAATGTAAGTTGGCGTTTTGAAAATCGATTTTCTCGAGTTTCCACGATTTTTGTGCAAAAATATTGTTATTTTTGTAATTAACGAAATTGGGACGATCATTTGAGAAAATAAAAAAAATGACTGGAATCCTACTTTAAATCTTCTTCTGAAGTGTCCTGGAGCATCTAGAATCCCCCAACCCTCTCCAGGAGCTGAATATCCATTCATTTTCCAGCCCGTTCAATCGCTCCATTTCATCGTCTGGCCCGGCCCATAGCCCATATGGCCCTATTTCGGGCGCTGCCACGTCATCCCAAGAAGGCAGAAGACGTCGTCAAGCCAGCAGCCGAAGCCAAGAAAGAGCTGAAATTTATTTGATTTTTCTGTCCCTCTCATGATTTTTCTTGTCGACTCCTTCCCTCCAAAGGTTTTTCCCCAGTTTTTTTTTTGAATAATTTACTTAATTTGTGATACTCCCCTCATTGCTTTTAGTATTTCTCTCAGTTTCAGCAATAAATTGTCCCCGTTACGACAAATTTTAGAGAAAAATGTATTAATTTTAGATCTCAAAAATGCCATGTTCATTCCTCGTCGTTGTCGTCCCTCGCTTCACAGATTCTCCTTTGCTCTTCAGATGATCCTTGATGTTTTTTTTTGCCTATTGCCGTTGGGGAGAGCCGAGGGACTGGTTGAGAGAAGCTCTGGAAAGCTCTAAAGAGAGCTGTGAATGTGGAGCGGAGCATTTTTCTCTAACTCCGAGCTCAGAAGACAAGAATAGATTGAAAACAGAAGAACTAGAGCAGACATAAAAAAGAGAAATGGTGTTATGTTTGCGAAACAACAATTTATTTGTAATAACAATATTAGATTGCTATTTAGAAGAAGAATCCTAGAATCTTTCCTCCCAAATGCTTTCTTCTGACCTCCTCGTGATCCATGATTCCGGCGGAGGTGGTAAGGATGAGGTATCCGAACTGGCGGGCTGGAAGAAGGGTGTTGGTGTACTTCTCCCAATCGTTAAGACGGATATTGAGTCTTAGAGAGATGACGAAGGCTTTGTTGAGGCGTCCGGGGAAGTTGACGACGATCTCGAACCCTTCGACGTATTCGTACTTCATCATGACGGTCCAGAAGCGGACGATAACCTGGAATGATAGGTTGCAAGATGGACGTTTTTTTGCTCTTTTCTAGCTAGTTATCTCCTGGGCCCAAAATTTATACAAAAATGTACAACTAGATGAGACCTACAAAATGGTAGTATATCTAAATTCCTCATCGTTATTTTTAATGAAACGCCAGAAAGAGCCCGGCGGCCCTTTGACGTTTTATGAAAAATACAGATAAGGAATTTAGATATTCTAACTACCATTTTGTAGGTTTCATCGAGTTCTACATTTTCGAATAAACTTAAACTGGAAAATCACAATTTAAAGGGGAGACAATCCTCCGGCCCGGATTGAAACCCTGTAAAAACATGAATTTCGCTCCAAAAATCACGATTTTTGTGCAAAAATGTTCATTTTGAGCCCAACACCGTCTCCCCGATTTGAATTTCGAACTGCAAGCTACAGTATGCTACCGTATGCCGGAATTCGAAAAATGTTTGCAAAGAAAGTCTGGAGAAAATTTTCAACATTTTTAGATCGTTTTTTCAAGCAAAAACTTGACAAATGTTTATCGTAAAAATATTAGAACGGTATTCAGCGTCTTTTTATCGCTATCCGGTGTTTTAAATTTAAAAACACGGCCTTTGTGAGCGAATTGACTTTTGCGAAATTTTATTTTTTGATCAGCGTTTCCAATTTTCAGTATTTTCATACGCTTCATAGCTCAAAAGAACTGCAATAAAATTTTCTACGTTTTATGGTTCGTATATAAATGTTCAAAACTGCCCAAAATGGCGTTTTTTTCGTAAAATCGGGTGGTTTTTGAACATTTTTAGAAAAGGTACTGAACCAATTCAAAAAGTAATCCGACAATGTTGTGGAGAATTCTATTGCGGTTCTTTTGAGCTATAGCGCGTCTGAAAATACTAAGAATTGAAAACGCTGATTAAAAAACAAGATTTCGCAAAAGTGAAATCCAGGCCGTATTTTTTTACATTCAAGACACCGGATATCGATAAAAACGCTAAATACCGTCCTAACATTTTCACGATACACATTTGTCAAATGTTTACCTGAAAAACGTTGTGAAAAATTGTTGAAGCTTTTCTCCAGACTTGCTCTGCAAAATTTTTTTGAATTTCGGCATACTGTAGCATACTGTAGCTTGCAGTTCGAAATACAAATCGGGGAGACGGTGCCCAAAAATAAACATTTTAATCTAAAAATCATGATTTTCAACCTAAAATAAAAACTGGCTGAAGGACAATCTCAGGCCAGCACCGAGCCCCGATTGCAACTCCAACTTACCCTATAAATAAGCATGTTCTCCTTAATCGTTCGCTCCGAAATCAGACGGTAAATCGAGACGTTTCTCGTCTGTCCGATACGATGACACCGATCCTGAGCCTGCGCGTCCATCGTTGGATTCCAATCCGAATCGTAGAAGATTACGGTATCCGCACTGGTCAAGTTGACACCAACTCCTCCGGATCGTGTGGAGAGGATGAAGCAGAAGATCTTCGGATCCGCATTGAATCTCTCCATCATCGCCTGTCGTTGCTCGACGCCAGTGGTACCGTCTAAACGGAAGTATTGGTATCCGTGATGGGAAAGGAAGGTTTGGAGCACGTCGAGCATCTTCGACATCTGTGTGAAGATCAAGCAACGATGTTTGTAAATGTAGAGTTGGCGAAGGAGAAGAGCCAACGTCTGAAGTTTTCCGCAGTCGCATTCGATTAAACGGAGCTCTGGGAATTGGAGGCTTCTAGAGATGGACATTCGGGTATCCAATTGAGATGAAGATTTGAGCAAAAGAGTTCGAGAAGTCGACTCGATTTCCAGGGCGTTGTGACGAATGTACGAAGGGAGACCCGATGATGATGGACGGCACTGCCAGGCATCGGTGAGCACTGGCTCGACGTACATACCGAATCTGAAAGGATTAATTATCAGGTTTTGAGCACAGTTACGTTGTTCTTACTTATCCACCAGCAAATCGACATAGAGCAAGAGCTCCTCCTGCCCTTTCTCATTGTTCTCCGTCACCAGACGTGGAAACTCCGTCAGAATCTCCTCTCAAAGCAACGCCACCATTTCCAGCGGTACCAACGGAGCGCGCAACAATCCGAATCGTCGCCTCGCAATCATCAGCTTATTCTTCGATTCCTCGATTCTCTCACACACCTCCTTCGGCACCAGTCTCGCCCAATCCATCGCTGTTCCGGTGAGCTTTTGACGCTTGAGCGGCGGGCTCAGCCGTCCCGCTTCCTCCAATCTCGATCTTCCCTGATTCGCCATATCGTAATGGAATCCACTGCGCTCGGTGGCGATCGCCAGCGTCGTCGGATGGAGAACGGTTTTTGAGCGGATTACGGTGTTGGTTTGCGGGCGATTTGTGGCGTTTCCATTGGCTCCATTGGCTCCTCCGTGATGCACTCCGTTGCCTCGAAGGCCTCCCTCGTCTTCCGACTCTTCTCCGGTTCTCTGATGGTGCGGATTCTTGGTCACAAAGGTGGTCCTGTTGAAGCGGAAGCCGTCAACGATGGGGAGGGCCTTCTGGAGACGGAGACTCTCTTTCATTCCCTCCAACTCTTCTACCATTGGCTTTCGATCAGTAATTCCTTGGGGTTGATAAGAAGCTTTGTTCAATTGGAAAATATCAGGGATTTCCGGGATATTCTCTGGATTCTGTTGAGCGATATCGAAGAGGAACGCGGGAACGTCCATTTGAAGCTTCGGCACAACGAATGGAGCAAGAACGGGTCTCGGCTCGAAAAGATTCGGATGATTACAGCACTTTCTCAACTGCATAACAATGTTCAACACGGACATCATGTTTCCCGACTTCAAATTGTCCTTCGTCGATCTTCGCGACATAAAATCGTCGTACAAATAACGCTGCCGCTTCGACAACGAGCACTTTATCACGTGCTCCGTCTTCTCCGGCAACTGCTTCTTCACCTCCTTCTTCAGACGACGTAGAATGAACGGACGGAGCACTTTGTGAAGACGTCCAATGAGTGGAGCATTGAATTCCATGCTTCCTTCCATCATTCCGGTTAGCGGATTACTGAACCAATCTTTGAAGTCGTCGTGGGACGAGAAGATTGTTGGCATTAGGAAGTGCATCAGTGACCACAGCTCCATCAGCGAATTCTGAAGAGGCGTGCCGGTGAGCAGAAGACGTCGTCGAGCACGCACGTTGAGCAGAGCTTGCCAACGTTGTGATTTCCAGTTTTTGATGTTTTGCGCCTCGTCGAGGATCAGATATTGCCAAGCCTGAAAAAAAAGTATTTTTGACCAAACTTGGGGCATTTTGAGCCATTTTTGATCAATTTTGGGTCATTTCGAGTATTTTTAGACAAAATTTCGGTTATTTCAAGCTATTCTTTACAAAATTTTAAGATATTTTTGGCCATTTTTGGGGCATCTCAGCCCTTTTAGGCCATAAAAACCGCGATTTTCAGCCGGAGAGTTCATATTTGAGCCGAAAAACTCAATTGTTTCATTTCAAACTTCTCGATATTGTTAAAACCATTTTTTAACGATTTTGAGCATTAAAATCGTCTGAAAGAGCTCAAACTTGCCATAAAACAACGAAAATGACATCTAAAACTTTAAAAACTTTGAGGTGTCATTTTGGTTATTTTATGGCAAAAATGAGCTCATTGAGACCATTTTAGCGCTCAAAATCGTTAAAAATTGGTTATCGGGAGGTTTTAAAAGCAATAAAAATGAATTTTAGGGTCAAAATTGGTCTCTCTGGCTCAAAATAGAGCTTTTTTGGCATAGAATGAGCATTTTTCGGTTCCAAACGGTCAGAAGGCTCAGAATTCAATCAAAACGCTTTCAAGAGAAAAATTGAGTTTTTAGGCTCAAAATTGGACTCTCTGGCTGAAAATCGCGATTTTATGGCTCAAATTGAAGCTTTTTTGGCTCAGCATGAGCATTTTTTTTGTTTTCAAACGGCTCAGAATTGAATCAAACCACTTTTAAGACAACGATTGAGTCTTAGACTAAAAATTTGACTCTCTGGCTTAAAATAGAGTTTTTTAGCTGAAAATCGAGGTATTTTGGCTTAGCATGAGCATTTTTCGATTCCAAACGGCTCATAATTGAATCAAACTGCTTTTAAGATAAAAATTGAGTTTTTTTGGCTCAAAATTGAACTCTCTGGCTCAAAATAGAGCTTTTTTGGCATAGAATGAGCATTTTTCGGTTCCCAAGGGGCTCAGAAGGCTCATAATTAAAAATCCTACTTTAACTTGAGTCGTTTCAAGGGTATATCCTTTTGGCTGGAATTTCAATGCCTCCTCGGCGATGTTGGCGAGCTCCTGTTGTCGCTCATCGCTATCGTTGCTGTTGAGCTTTGTGTAGTCGACGTTTTGAAGCACACCGCGGCCGTCGCCGTTGCCGTCTTCAGCCGAGGTGTCTTGCGACTTCTCTTCTGAGGATTTTTCCGTGGTGGGAGGCTTCTGTTCGGATGTAGATGCTTCTGGAGCCTCTGGAACCTTCTCTTCTCGCTGCTTCTTATTCCTCTTCATCTCCTCTATATCCTCCGGCGTCAAACCGTACGCCGCCAGGTACTCCGCTGGCAAATTAATCAGAATATCATCCATATAAGAGAGACCAATTTTCAAAATTTATTTTTTTCGAGTTCTCACTCTTCAGATCTGCAAAAATCTGTGATATCACAGAAACCCAATCTGAATTTTAAATATACAAAATTCAGAGAAAACTATGGGAAAATTTTAAAATATCCCAGGACGTTAAAACTCCTGGAAAAAATTATAATTTTGCGAGAATTATTCAAATTATTCAGTTTTTAAAAAAAATTATTAAAATTTGAATCACAAATGGGGTAAACTTGAATACGGAAGGTCACGGAAACAAATGAGAAAAAAGAGAACTCAATGAAAAGTTAGAAGTTCACATTTTTGTTCCGCGGAACAATTCTGTGAAAAAATCTACGTGGCAACAAAAAAATTTTCACATTTTGGTTCCGCGGAACAATTTTGTGAAAAAAATTTACGTGGCAACAAAAATTTTCTTTCACATTTTCGTTCCGTGGAACACAAATGTGAAAATACAGAAAAAGATGAAGATCAAGTATGGAAACATGGGACTGGAAAACTATGGTTTGTAAACATTCCTATTGATATCAGACATCTAAGAAAGGTATTTAAAGCTACACCAAAAAAAGAAAAACCAAACGAGTTGATGAAAGGAAGAAGGTCAAGATGATGAATCGGCCGCCGCTTTTTCTTATCCTTGTGTGATGAACCGATCCAATCTCTTTTTTCTTTCGCTGCTCATAATAATTGCGGTGCCTTCATTGCAAAAGAAGAGCCGTAAATAGAAAAACTTTTCTTATTTTATTTCAGAAC
Source organism: Caenorhabditis zanzibari (assembly GCA_963966625.1). Taxonomy (NCBI): domain Eukaryota; kingdom Metazoa; phylum Nematoda; class Chromadorea; order Rhabditida; family Rhabditidae; genus Caenorhabditis; species Caenorhabditis zanzibari. The sequence goes on from OZ016470.1 coordinate 1,862,568, forward strand.
GTGGATAACGTGGCTTTTATGTTTCAGAAGTTTTTCTATTTACGGCTCTTCTTTTGCAATGAAGGCACCGCAATTATTATGAGCAGCGAAAGAACAAAGAGATTGGATCGGTTCATCACACAAGGATAAGAAAAAGCGGCGGCCGATTCATCATCTTGACCTTCTTCCTTTCATCAACTCGTTTGGTTTTTCTTTTTTTGGTGTAGCTTTAAATACCTTTCTTAGATGTCTGATATCAATAGGAATGTTTACAAACCATAGTTTTCCAGTCCCATGTTTCCATACTTGATCTTCATCCTTTTCTGTATTTTCACATTTGTGTTCCACGGAACGAAAATGTGAAAGAAAAGTTTTGTTGCCACGTAAATTTTTTTCACAAAATTGTTCCGCTGAACCAAAATGTGAAAATTTTTTTGTTGCCACGTAGATTTTTTCACAGAATTGTTCCGCGGAACAAAAATGTGAACTTCTCACTTTTCATTGAGTTCTCTTTTTTCTCATTTGTTTCCGTGACCTTCCGTATTCAAGTTTACCCCATTTGTGTGATTTTCAGCGTTTAAAAAACTATAGAATCTGTTGAAACTCAAATAAATGAAAATCTGTGAATGTTGTTCATTTTCCCATAATCCGAGCAAATTCAAGGGATCCCCAATACAACTGATGGAATCAGAGTTATTCACAAAAACATCCTAACACCACTGAAAGTTAGGAGTTATTTGCGAAAAATCTCATTATATTTCAAATTCGACGTTTCTGAAACTGAAAAAAAAAAATTTTGAAAATTGGTCTCTCTTATATCCTCCTGAGCCTCATCCTGAAGCGCGTCCACCTCCTTCTTCACATCGTCCTTCTTCATAGACCTCTCCGCGTTGGCAATCGTTTGCTCATCATCTTCTTCCGACTCCGAGCCACCTTCAAACTCCTTATCATCGTCGTGCGAAGCTATAGATGGAGATTTGGAGCTCGTGAGCCCATCCTGCACAATGCTACTGATTCCGTCAACCTGGCCGAGCACGAACATCAAATGCTTATTCTTGGCCTTCCGGAGCCTCGCCGTTCGTACTTCCTGCGCTCTAAAGTCCACCAGCTTATCCACATTCGTCCAAAACTCTCGGATCATTCTCGCGATGCTCGCGCACCCCTTCTTCTTCTCCTTGAGCTCTCGCTCCTTGGCTCTCTCCACCTCGATCTCCTTATCTCTGTACACCTTCTGACACGCGTGCGCCAGAAGACGTGCCTGCTTCTTCTTGTTGTTCGTCTCCACACGAAAATCCGTCGCCATCCATTTGGCTTCCTCCAGAAGATAGTCCCAGTGCGTCTTGTTTCTCTCGGGCTCCACACACTTTGGAAGGCGCGAATTCGTCCAGAGTCCGTTTTTTCGGAGTTCAGCGATTCGGGCGAGCACGTGGGCTTCCTGAAAGCATGGAAAATTGTATATAGACGATTTTCAGAGAAATCGGGAAAACATTTTGCTCGGAAAGCTCGAAAATTTTAATGTTTTTATGAAAAAAAAGCGATTTTAAGGTTAGAAAAGAGGTTTTCGAGTTTCAAACCTGTTTTTTTGGCTCCTGAAGGCATTTCTAGCTTGAAAATTCGACTTTTAGCCAGTTTTTGACTCAGAATCGGAAGATTTGTAGTTTTTGGGGCTTCAATGGGGGAAAACTACGTTTTAGACCAATTTTTGGGTTTTCAGTGCTCCAAACTCACTCTTTTCGCCGCTCTCTCCACATTATTCTCTCCGGGAGCTCCGCTAGCCGACGGCATCACAGAAGTGCTCGACGTCGGTGCACTATCCATCTCCATCTCGATTTTCACTTCAATCGGACGCATCATTGCGGGTCTTGTGGGCGTTGGCTCGGGTGGAGGAGCTTCTGGAGCCGCTGAGAGGTCCGCTAGGACGGCGCAACGCGGATCCTGAAGGACACCTTCGATCATACGGCCGAGAACACTGAAAATTGGTGGTTTTCGAGGGAAAAATGAGGTTTTTCAAGGGAAAAAGCACTTTTTCCACGAAAAAAGCGATTTTTTCAAGGGAAAAAGAGCACTTACGCATGCTCAACTCTCAGAACTTGATCGACGATGGGTTGATAGCGTCGCGTGTTGGCCGCTTGTTGCTCGTCGTCGAGACGAAGGAATCCGGAGCCTCCGACTCTGAAAAAAGGCATTTTTAGAGATTATTTTTTACTTTTGAAGACAAAAACTTTTTGTCCCAATTTTTGACTTGGAAACGTTGAACAAGGAATACAAGGGATTAAAAAAATGATGTTTTTTAACGAATTTTAGACAATTTCTGAGCTCTTAAAAGCTGTTTTCATGTTTCTAGAGTCCAATTTTCGCATTTTTCGGACAAAAATTGACTTCTTAGGTCAATTTTAGGCTTCTAACGGCTCCACAAGGTTCATTAGGAGCTCAGCTTGAGTTGGAAGGCGTAAAAAGCTTCAGAATAGCCCTAAACGCTTCAAAATCGATCAAAATCCGCTCACAATCTATGTCGAATGCCTCACTTATCGGCCAAAAGCATAGCGACCGCTCGAGACATGCGTCTATCCACTTTTCTCCTCTCCAATGCTCCAGAAGCCGACGTCGTCGGCCCTTGCTCCATTTCTTCATCAACTTTTGACGACGTCGATGGCTGATCGTCGGCTTCGACGGATCGCGACGACGTTCGACGCGATATTCGAGTACTGGGTGGACGCGGCGCCGTTGGTGTCGTCGTCGGCATCCTTTAGTGTTTTTTGGGTACTGAAAATCGGAGTTTGGGGATTTTTGGGGTAAAAAGCCAAGAAAAACAGATTTAGAAGAGTACAGGGGAGTTTTGGGCGCAATTAGAAGCATAAAAAACTCAAAATGGGAGACTTTCACTTCTAAAAAATTTTATAAATAAAAAATTCAATTTTTCGGTGGAAGTGGAAAAAGATAATTTTCAAGGTAAAATGAGGGTTTTCAGAGCTTCAAGTTGGACAAAAAAATGAAAATATGATTTCTCCCATGATTCGTAAGCCGATTTGAATAAACATGAATTTTCCCGACAAACATTTTTTTAGAATTTCCCGGCGAAAAAATGGGAAAAAATGATGCAAATTTCGAGTATTTTTAGGGTTTTGCGACAAGAAATGCTCAAAAATCATTCAAAAAATCGATTTCACACATTTTTTTGAATTTCCCCTGAAGAAAAAAAATTGATTTTTGAATTTTCTCAACGAAAGATTTCAGGTTTTCTGGGGCATTTTCCACCAGAAACATTCAAAAAACACATCAGAATCCCTCGAAAATCACTCTAAATATCGATTTTCTTAATTTTTTGATTTTTCAAAAATCCCAAAGCATTTTCTGGAGAATTCACCGATTTTTATTCGGTTTTTTGCATAAAATCAAATTCTCCATAGTCAAATCTACTAAAAACAACAAATTCCGACGAAAATCCGACGCAGATGACGTCGCGACGAACGAAGGAAAAATGAGCGCGATCGTGCGCGAAGAGACCGTACGAATCGGAGAGAAACTGTTCGGCGGGAGAAACGAATCCGGGAGAAACGAAAACGGGAGAAACGAAAAGGGGAGAAAGTGCAGACACCATCACGTCAGAAAGCACCAAATCAGTGAAAAGTTACGGTGTGCAGCTGCACACCGTAACTTTTTAATGTTTCGAGTGCACTGTGACGTGACAGTGTCTGCACTTTCTCCCCTTTTCGTTTCTCCCGTTTTCGTTTCTCCCGGATTCGTTTCTCCCGCCGAACAGTTTCTCTCCGATTCGTACGGTCTCTGCGCGAATGATTCAAAAACGTTTGCAGACCGCGACGCGAGCACGCGACGCGCCGAGAGAGTGTGAGGAATGAAGAGACGCAGAGACAATTGGTATTTTTTTGCGGGAAAATTGGCGATCTGAGGGGTTTTTGAGCAAAAAAATGGGTTTTGAATGAAAAATTCTGTTAAAAACTCTAATAATCATTCATTTAATGATGAAAATTGCAAGTTTCGATTTTGAGCCATTCAAAAATATAGTTTGGCAAAAAAAACGAAAATTTTGATTTTTTTTTAGGGGTAAAAATGATGTTTTCGTACTATTTTTCAGTATTTTCGATCGATTTTCTGGTTTTTTGAGCCCAATTTCCGACTTTTTATGCCATTTTAGGATTAAAAAATGATGATAGGCAACTTTTTTGGCTCAAAAACTCGTTTTTCTTCAATTTTTTTTTTCGATTTTTTCGCTGAAAATCTCATTTTTTAAGGCCAATTTTTACCTAAAAGACCAGCGGAAAGGTCTTTTAGGTAGTTTATTTTTTTTTAGTATTTTTTTAGTACTTTAGAGCTGAAATTGTGGTTTTGAAGAGTACAAGTACTCAAACCACAGAAAGAAGAAAACGAAGGTAACTTAGATTTTGGGGAAAACCAATGTGATAAAGTGCTATGTTCGGTGCTGAAAGGACAGAATTCTTCACATGAAAATTTACTCGAGAATAATATGCACACAACAGGAATCACTGGAATGAGAAAAATGAAGATAAAATAAGAAATGAAGTGAAAATTAAAAAGGCAAGGAAGACCACAATTTGGACCCAGCAATTAGCGAATATCACGGAAGAGAGATTAACGATGGGAGGAAGATTTTTGAGCGACGTGGCGACGTATTCGCAATATCCGAAAGCGACATCCGCACACACATAAATGAATCCGCACACAGTTCGCAGCCTGGAAAAATAAGAGTTCAAAGAAATTTCTGATTTTGAAATATTACAAGCCAATTTTAGCGATTTCGAGTTTTTTCCAGTCTTTCCAGCGGGTTAGAAGCTTAAAGAAACCACAGATTCTGAATCGGCGGGCTACTATTTTCTGCATGCTCTCCTGCCAGATTTTGGTTCATTTTCTTTGGATTTTTTGAACGGTTTTTCGGAGTGTTTTAGCTATTTTTCATAATTTTCAACGTAAAAAAGCTCACATTACAAGAATTTGACCCAATCGCCGAGTACAGTTGACGAAGATGGGGAGCATGCAATTTCGATTGATCCAGAGCACGAAGATGGTGAGTTTGGTACAAATCCTGAAAAAAACAAGAGCTGAAAGAAATATCTGATTTTGAATTAGAAGACCATCAGCCAATTTTAGTGATTTCGAGTTTTTTCCAGTCTTTCCAGCGGGTTAGAAGCTTAAAGAAACCACAGATTCTGAATCGGCGGGCTACTTTTTTCTGCATGCTCTCCTGCCAGATTTTGGTTCATTTTCTTTGGATTTTTTGAACGGTTTTTCGGAGTGTTTTAGCTATTTTTCATAATTTTCTACGTAAAAAAGCTTACCATTCAAGAATCTCACACCTTTGACCTGTGTAGTAGTTGAAGGCCTTGTAGGCGGTGTAGATGGCGCATAGGTAGAGGCCGATGAGGATTGGGACCACGTAGGCCTTGTTGAACTTCTGGAAGTGCTATGGAAGAGGGGTGAGAAGTATAGCTAAGCTAGACAAGCTAAATCGCTAGCTATAATAGCTAAATAGCTAGGATGGCCTGCTATAATAGCGAAAAAACTACCATAGCTAGCTATAATATCTAAAAAGATAGGCTAGCTAGCCATAATAGCAAAAAAACTAGCATAGCTAGCTATAATAGCTCAAAATCTAGAATAGCTAGCCATAACAGCTAACAATCTAGGATAGCTAGCTATAATAGCTAAAAAGCTAGCTAAGCCATTCTGGGTCATTTTTCGGCCATTCTGATCCCTTTTTCCACCCCAAAAACGCTCAAAAACTCACCGGCTCGTCAGCATCGTCAGAATCTTTCGTCAGCATCGTCAGAATCACGGCGAGGATGGCGACGGTGGTGGCGAGGATGAAGAAGAGAAGCGCGCGGCTTTGAGGCTCCTTGGGCGGCTTTGCTGGAAAGATAAAAATTGCATTTTCAGTCAAAACTCCGTCTAAAACCAGACCAATTTTGACCGACACAGGTGAAGTGCAGTCGGATCCGTTTGGGTGTAGGTAAGGTATTCGACGCATAACTGATCCGTTACGGGTGTTTTTGCGAACGAGGATTCGCATACGGTCCGTATTTTGAAAACACCATGTTGATTCGCATACGGATAGGATACGGGTGCGCATATGGATGGGATACGGGTGGGTGTGGATAGGAGGAGTGGGCTCGCGCGCGGATAGAATACGGATTCGCATACTGATCGGTTATGGATGGCCGAACTAGCTGAAAAGCTCTTCCACCAAATTTTTCGAATTTTTTTCTTATTATTTTCGTCATTTCAAATCACCCCAATTTCTGGACTTCCAAACGTATCAATGTACAAATTCGCGAATTTTCAACGAAACATTCAACGACGAGTGAGAGGTTTGCTACTGGAATAGGTATTTGATGATATTTTTCCAGGTTCTTCGCAGAAAAAATACCGAAAATGATGTCTTCAAAGAGACAAGAAAATTCCAAGTTAGTTTCGTCAGTTTTCTACTGTAATATCAACACGTTTTTTTAGAATTCGGAGCAGATAATTGGGCAGAAGTTTACCGATACATTTTTCACAACTTCGAACAGTGCTGTTGAAGAGAAGTACTTTTTAAATGATTGTGAGTTTGTTACTTTGTTTAAAAAATTGTCATACAGTTTTCCAGATTTCCGACTAATATAAAGCTCAAGCATCGGGATCCTCACAATTCGAACATCGACGCAAATTGGATGCGAGATGAGCCAATGTCTTCACAGAATTTTTTCTACTTATTGATAATTTCGTTATTCTCAATTTTTTCTTTTTTTGTTACTTATCTGTTTATTTTTGAAATATGTATATATAAATTTGGTTAGAATTTCTATTCTTCAGACGATACACTAGCAAAGAAAAATTTTAAAAACAAGGAAAACCTAGGATTGGGTGTGATCCGTTAAAACGTGGGAAACGGGTGAAATACGGATGAACAGACGTTAACGACGGATCCATTACGGATCGGATATGGATCCATATAGCATTCCTATTTCAACCGCGCGCGACTGGCGATCCACCCGTAACGGATAGTTTGCGACTCACCTGTGGAATCAAGTCAGACCCTTCAAAAGCGTTTTTGAGCCAAAATTCAGCATTTTTTCAAGTTTTTAGCCATTAAAAATGCTCCAAATTGCTCCAAATTTGGTGAAGATGAATATGACGCTTCTGGAGCTCTCGGAGCCAATTTTGGGCTCGTTTGAAGGTCAAAAATGGTCAAAATGCGATATTTTAGCTGAAAATTGCATTTCTCATGCCAAAATTCGTCCAAAACCAGTCAAAATTCGGATGCATTCAGTTGGGCCCTACAAGGACGTTTTCGTGGCAAATTTAGCATTTTTTCAAGTTTTTAGCCATTAAAAATGCTCCAAATTGCTCCAAATTTGGTGAAGATGAATATGACGCTTCTGGAGCTCTCGGAGCCAATTTTGGGCTCGTTTGAAGGTCAAAAATGGTCAAAATGCGATATTTTAGCTGAAAATTGCATTTCTCATGCCAAAATTCGTCCAAAACCAGTCAAAATTCGGATGCATTCAGTTGGGCCCTACAAGGACGTTTTCGTGGCAAATTTAGCATTTTTTCAAGTTTTTAGCCATTAAAAATGCTCCAAATTGCTCTAAATCTGGTGCAGATGAATATGGAGCTTCTAGAGCTCTCAAAGCCAAATTTGGACTCGTTTGAACGTCAGAAATGGTTAATAATGGTATTTTTGAGCTGAAAATGGCGATTTTAAGCGGAAATTCGTACAAAACCATCCAAAGTTTCATCAGTTCCTTGGGACCATTTTTGAAGGGATTTTGAGCAATTTTGGAGCACAGGGAGCCAAATTTGGGCGCATTTGAAGGTTAAAGAAGGTCGAAATTCGATATTTTTAGCGAAAATTCGCATTTTTTGTGCCATTTGTAGCAATTTTGGAGCTCTCGGAGTCAATTTTGGGCTCGTTTGAAGGTCAAAAACAGATAAAATCCTTACCGCAATTGATGACACGATGACAACCGTCCTCCGTGCACGGGATTCGTGTCGACGACGCTTTGCAGATGAGAAGACAGTTGCACGGGCATCGCACGTATTTCTTGCCGGGCGGCGCCGGACGGATCGGTGTCGCCGCGTGGCAACAGTGGCACTGGACGACGTGCTGCTGATTGCGACCTTCGAGCGAGACGGGCACGTCGCACACGCGACACATCACGTTTACACCTGCAAAAATGAGGAAATTGAGTGGAGGGTGGAAAATGAAGCTTTTCGGTTGAAAAAATTTGTAATCCGAAATGAAGAATTCGCAGCTAGAAATTAAGGTTTTGGGTTCTAAAACCAGAATTTCAACCCAATGTTTCTAAAGTCAAACCCCAATGATTCTTCGGCTTTTTGAGCTCAAAATGTTCTATTTTAGGCAACAAGATTAAAAAAAGAGGTTTTGAAGCCGAAAATGAAGAATAGATGAAGCGAAATTCTTTGCTTCTTCCGTTTTTGTGCACAAAAATGCTCCATTTTGTACCGAATTTCTCCCTTTTTCTTTCCAACTCCTCACCGTTGGGTTTGCAGATGTATTCTTCTATGCCCTTTTCATCGGCGTACTCTCGGATCACGGATTCCTCGTCAGCATTGGCGGCCATTTTTTACCTGAAAAAAAACGAAAATTGAATGGCGAATTATCTTGGCGACTCGACTCGCCTTTCGTTAGACTCCGCCTACGAGCGGAAAAAAAAGAGACAAATAAGAATGAACGATGGAAACTGGGTGATTTTGAGCTTTAAACTACGGATAAAAACTTAGAAATGCAGATAAAAGTCCCAAGGCAAAATAATGGATTTTCAAGAAAAACTCGAGAAAGCTCAAATACGTTAAAATATTTTTTGCGAACAAAAAAGTCTCGAAACGCAAGTTTTTCGAGCGAAAATTAAAAATAAGAAATTTTTCGATTTCTTCAAAGAATTCGGATTTTTTCGGGAACTTCAATGTTTTCTAGGTTTATCAGGCCTTTAATTTCGGTTTTCACACTCAAAACGTACTACATTTGAGCTTAAACTTTGATAAAAGTGGCAATATCAGCAAGAATAAACGAAAAAACGGCAGCGACAACTGGAAACGGCTGTTATCAGCCTGGAAATCAATGGAAATCAACGAATTTTGACAATTTTTTTTGGAATCTAAAGAATACCGAAAAAAAAAATAAAAATGTCGATCAAATTCGATGGAAAAGGCAAAGATGCACGAGGAAAAATATCGAGAATGACAAAGAACAGATTTTTGTTAAGAATTTTCCCGCCGCCGACTACGGTTTGCGGGCCCGTCCGCATTGCGCGTCGGATTCGGTGCCTACACCCCCGAAAATTTTCAATCGAAATTTTTGCATTTTTCGCGATTTTCCCCCTTTTTTTGGCATTTTTCGTGGAAATTTCTCAAAATTTTCGCATTAAAAAAACTGAAAATATCAAAATTCAACCAATTTCGCTTGAATTCCTCTCGAAATCGCCACCAAAATTGCATCTTTCGCCGATTTTTCAAATTTTTGAAATTTAATTTTCCGTCTCAAAATTTTGTTGTAAGACCCAACACTGTAAGAAACCTAGTCATGATTATACTCGATTTGGAGCTCTCGTGGAGCTGAGCTCAAAAAAAAAGTTTTTCTAGAAAATTTTTGAAAATTCGAAATTTTTTTTTGAAAATCCAAAAAAAATTTTGAAAATCCAAATATTCGTCTCAAAACTAACTAATTCGAATTCAGCTTGCCGAGAGCGTTCAGATGAGTATAATCATGATTAGGCTCCGCCCACTTCGAGCTCAGTTGGGTTCAACGATGAAGATAACTGTATTCGTTGTGGAACCCAATTTTTCTAAAAGTGGGCGAATCCTAGGCGAGAGTATAATAAACTCAGTATACTTATTTCGAAGTTCTCGGCAATCGGCAATCCATTCCTGCTAACCTTATCCAGATTAATCTCCATGTCACCGACTTCGGCAATAGGGTTACTGTAGGTGGGATTACGGTATGAATGAGCTTGTTGTAAAATGGTATCGTAGGGACAGTGTAGTTACTATGACGGTACGGTGGTGAGTACAGAGGGGATACTGTAGTTACCGCAGTTATGAGTGGGGAGTACTGACAGTGCTGTATTGTAGGAGGATTACGGTAGAATTGTGTTTACAGTAGGAAGATTAAGGTTGGACAAAGGGAGTACTGTAGGAGTGAAGTGGTTAATTTAAGAAGACCGGTTACTGTGGGAGAATTACGGTAGCAGTAGGGTAAGGATACTGTTGTTACCGTATGAGAATCACGGTAGAATGGGGTTTACTATAGGGAGAGAACTTTGCAAGTCTAGCTCTCCAACTTTCTTGAAACTTTCTGGACAGATAGAGCAACTTTAGAGCAACCTAAATGGATAGGTTAGAAAAAATGTACGTTCGCGATTTGAAAATCGATCTTTTTGATTTTTATCGATTTTCATAGGAAAAACAGTGTTGTTTTTGTAAATACTGGAATTGGGACAATAGTTTGAGCACAAAGGAGTTCGAACGATCTCAGAAAATCGCTATTTTTTCGCGGAAAAAGTTCTCAAGTTTGGCTTAAAATCGCTCTAAAAATCTCTCTGCCATGAACGCGTCAGAAAGTTCTGGTGATATTTGGATTTGAAGGGGGCTTAACATAATGTTTGTTTTTGTTGCCAACTCATTTTGAATACTTCAACTGATGGTGGAGATCTTCAGAGGAATGGAGCTATACTTGGAGAATACCACGTTCTCAAAAAAAAATCCTCAATAGATTCGAACAAAATCAAAACTTGAAAAATCAGTTATTGGTTGGATTACGGTAGTTTTTGAGCACTAAATATTCAAGATATAATTATGAGACATCCCACTTTTCAACAAGCAAAAAAATCGATAATTTTCTAGATTGAGTTATGGCCAGAATCAAAGCTAAAAAAGAGCATTTTTTGGTGGGGTTACTGTAGTTTTTGAGCTCCAATCTTTCAAAAAATAGCTGAGAGGCATTCCAAAACCCCATCTTTCCTTTGGACTCCGCCCACTTTTAAGCCAAAAAACTGCATGAAAATTTTTCTTCCAAAATATTTGGATTGGTACGATTTGATGGACTGGGAAAAAAATCAATAAAGAAACACCGCAGGAGGAGAGGCAATGGGAACCCATCTAACCAAAACAGAGTGACATAATGGAGAATTGAGAAAAGAAGGGAGTCTTCCCAACAGTAAGATGACCTTATATGAACTTTATTATGGTACGTCTAGGATTATAATTTTTTTGTGAGCCTAAGAAAGAAAGTTTTTTAGACTACCAACAAATAGAAACTTTCAATTTGATTTTCAATCGAGTTTCAGTCCAAAATAATAAAGAAAAGTAGAGTTTTGCTCATTCTTTTCAATTTTCGGGCCTTAAATTTTGAGGCCTAATTTTAATTCATTCTCATCAAATTGACTACCACAAACCCGAAAAATCTAGCCTAAACTCTAAGAAACGTTCAAAACTCCACCCATTTTTAGCCAAAAACCCAAAAACTCCTAAAAAAGACTTTTGAGCCTAACTAAAATCCCCAAAATCAATTTTGCTTTGTTGGCTTACAGTAGTTTCTGAGCTCCAAACTTTGGGAAATTTTTTTAAATTCTCATTAAGCTCCGCCCCTTTTCAACAAGCCACGCCCACTTGTCAGCCAAAAAAATTCAGAAAACACATTTTTTTTTGGAAAATGCTCCCAGATTTTCGTTCTGTTAAAATATGTCCCCTGAAGAATAGTTTTTTGGCATTGTGCAGCTTTTTTTTTGCTCAGAAAAAAGAATCTGGTGAAATTTTCGACTTTTTCAGTCGTCCAAAAAATACATTTTTCCTGATTAAAGTGGAGTTTTTGGCATTTTGGAGCATTTTCAGCGCGAAAAAAAAAGATTTTGTAGCATTTTTGAGCATTTTCAAGCTGAAAACGGTTTTGTCCGGATCAAAATAGATTTTTTTTTTGGCATTTCGGGGCATTTTTTAGCTGTGAGAATAAGGTTTTGTGGGATTTTGAGCCCATTTTTCTCGATAGTCAGTTTTTGACATGGCAACTCACCTATAATCGAACAATATATCTTGCGGAATCTCAAATTGGCACAACGAGAGGCAACAATTCCGTACCATCACCTGCTCCTCCATATGCACTTCCATTTCGCTTAGAAGATCCGAGACGACTCGTCGCTTCGTATCTCGATTCGTATCCACTTTTCGATATATGTAAAAGAGACTCGCGGAGCCGGCGATTTGAAGTGTGCTGTCAGCGAGATGACGATGCATTGCTCCGAGAACGAGATGGAGGGCTTCTGTGTCTGGAAAAACAGTTTTGATATATTCAGAACTGAAAAAAAATCATAATTTTTGGCTCCAAAAGCATTTTGAGCCGTTTTGAACAAAAAAAATGAAAAAAAGAGCTAAAAACGTCGAAAAAAAGCTCAAAATCCACATTTTTAGACCATTTGAGCCGACAAATGCTCCAAATTGAGCCGAAATCATGATTTTTGGCTCCAAAAGCGTTTTGAGCCGTTTTGAACCAGTTTTGAATCATTGTGGACCAAATTTAGAAAATTTTATGTCATTTTTGACCAATTTTGGAGCATTTTGAACCAAACCTGGAGCATTTTGTGCCATTTTTGACCAATTTTGGATCATTTCTAGCCGATTCGAAACCTCAGAAAACTGAGAAAATTTCGGTGCTAAACAATTTTTACTTTTTTTTTTGCCACTCTTTCTTGCATTTTCTTGCAAAAACGCGATCTCAGGTACTTTGACGAATTCAGGACCTAAAAAAAATCATAATTTTTGGCTCTAAAACAAGAAAAATCCCTCTAGCCTGAGTCAGGACCTAAAAAATCGAGATTTCTCTGAATTCGAATGTTCGAATTCCGAAAAATCTCGATTTTTTAGGTCCTGACTCAGACTAGGTGGATTTTTCTCGTTTTGGAGCCAAAATTATGATTTTTGCAGTTCGGAATTCGTCAAAGTACCGAAGATCGCGTTTTCGCAAGAAACTGCAAGAAAAAATGGGGGAAAATGCGAAAAAAAATTTTAGCACTGAAATTTTCAGTTTTCCAATATTGCTCAAAACGCTCCAGAATTGGTCCAAAATGGTCCGAAATAGTCTGAAAAATCCGGGGGTTTTCAGAATTCTAATTCTCAAAATCGATAAATAGCGCGGTTCAAATTCAGAAAAATCCCGATTTTTTTTGTCTCCGTGACGTTTCGAAAGTGTGACGTTTCGCAAGTGAGATATTTCGAAGGTGTGATCAGTGTGTGTTTTTCGACAACGTTCGAATAATTATTCGAAAATTTATTCGAATAATTATTCGAACATTTTTCGAATACTGTTCGCATATTTGTTCGAATACTTATTCGAATATGTTCGAATAATTATTCGAACTATTCGAATAATTATTCGAACAGTATTCGAACAATTCGAATAATTATTCGAACATTGTTCGAATCGTTCGAAAGGCATTTTTTTTCGAACAATTTTCGAATAAGTTTCGAATAAATGCAATGATTTCGCAATGAAAAAAAATACAAACTGCAAACGACACTCCGAAATAACATGCAGCGCCTAGTTTACCAAACGACAGAAATGTTCGAACAAATATTCGAACGAATATTCGAATAGTCATTCGATTATTCGTTCGATTATTCGTTCGAATAATTGTTCGAATAAAATTTCGAAAAACTGTTCGAACGAATATTCGAAAAATTATTCGAATATCATTCGAATTTTTTTCGAAAATAGATATTTTCGAATAAGAAATTTCGAAAAACACACACTGGGTGTGATATTTCAAAGGCAAAATGGTGCACTCGTGAAATGTCACACTTGCGAAACGTCACACTTTCGAAACGTCACACTTTCGGAACGTCACGCAGCCATTTTTTGAGGTTCTGAATCTTTCTAGATGGATTTTTCTCGTTTTGGAGCCAAAACCGATGATTTTTCAGTTCTGAATAGCAGAGTTTTTCACATATTTTTTTTCCATTATTTTTTGGTCGGAATTTTGTCAGAAAACTGCTTACCAATGGATTACTATTCCCGAATCGATACAATTGATAGCTCTCGTTCAACACATTCTGCAGCAGTCCCGCTCGCTCTTTGTACATTTTCAGCGACGTGATAACTTGATCCTCGTTCGCGTCTCCCGACACAATCTCCGCCGGAATTTCTCGAACATGACTCGCACTTTCACAATTGAACAATCCCAGATATTTGAGTGGCTTGACGAGCGATTGAAGACCGCAAATATCGGTGCGGACGGATTCGCGGTAGCGTGGCGGATTGTCGTGGGATGATGGCTGGGTGGCCAGGTTTGTTGAGGAAATGTCCAAGTGGGTGAGTTTCTGAAAGGTAAAAGGATTATTGTTTTTATTTTCTCAAATGATCGTCCCAATTCCAGTATTTACGAAAGTAACAATATTTTTGTAATCGATTTTTTGAAAAAATTGCTCATCTTAAAATTGAGCAATATTCGATTTTTTGAAAAAATTGCTCATCCTAAAATTGAGCAGTAATCGATTTTTTGAAAAAATTGCTCATCCTAAAATTGAGCAGTAATCGATTTTTTGAAAAAATTGCTCATCTTAAAATTGAGCAGTAATCGATTTTTTGAAAAAATTGCTCATCTTAAAATTGAGCAATATTCGATTTTTTGAAAAAATTGCTCATCTTAAAATTGAGCAGTAATCGATTTTTTGAAAAAATTGCTCATCTTAAAATTGAGCAGTAATCGATTTTTTGAAAAAATTGCTCATCTTAAAACTGAGCAACAATCGCCCTTTTTGGAAAAAAAATTGCTCATCTTAAAACTGAGCAAAATTCGATTACTTAAATAATTGCTCATCTTAAAACTCAAAAATAATCGATTATTCAAAACATTGCTCATCTTAAAACTGAGCAAAATTCGATTACTTAAATAATTGCTCATCTTAAAACTCAAAAATAATCGATTATTCAAAAAATTGCTCATCTTAAAACTGAGCAATAATCGATAAAAAAAAAGGCACCACTCAGATTGCGAGGAAGGGGTTGTCTTCGAGAAATGGATTGCGAGGAAAAAGGGGCGGAGTCCTGCTGCAACCGCGCGCAATAATTGCAATAATGCAACGCTGGGCGCGCGGTTGCAGCAAGACTCCGCCCCCAGGACTCCGCCCCCAAGACTCCGCCCCCAAGACTCCGCCGCCCCAAGACTCCGCCCCCCCCATTGCTCATCTTAAAAACTGAGTAATTATCGATTTTCGACGAAATTGCTCATCTTAAAATTGAGCAATAATCAATTTCTGTCGACATTGCTCATCTTAAAATTGAGCAATAATCAATTTCTGTCGACATTGCTCATCTTAAAATTGAGCAATAATCAATTTCTGTCGACATTGCTCATCTTAAAATTCATTCTAACTTTCCTAATTTTCAACCGATTTTCATGATTTTTGGCTCATTTTTTTCCTCAAAATTCACTGGTTGCTTCATTTAATGATGAGCAACCTTGGATTTTTTAATGAACAAATTGAATTTTTTAATAGAAAAAATCGAGATTTGGATTAAAAAATGGGGTTTTTAAAATGAAAATTTAGGGTTTTTGAAGGAAAAATTGGATTTTTAGATGAAAAAGGATATAATTTTGTGATTAAAATTTGAATTTTTCGAATGAAATTTTAGATTTTCGATGAAAAATTGGACTTTTTGGATGAAATTGAATTCATTTTGACTCATTCTCGAGCAAAATATCTCATTTTTGGATCAATTTTGATAGTTTTCGAGTCAAAAACCATTTTTTTTCGGCTTAAAAATGAAAGATTAGGTTTAAAAACTTGAGATCAAACATAGCTTAATTGTAAGAGTCGAAAAATAAAAATCAAATATCAATATTTGACTGTATAAATTTTCGACCATTTTCGGCTCATTTTTGAGCACTTTTCACAAATTTAGGCTCATTTTTAAGGTCTAAACATGTCCAATATCGAAATTTGGCTAATGCATATTATTCAGTTTTCCCAAGTTTCATCGCGCTCCATTGCGAACTTGGGAAAATTCAAAATGTTGGCCTTTCCCGCTCACTTTTTTCTCATGTAGGTCACGTCAAATATAATAATTTTGTTAATTTTGCGGTTTCGACGTGACCTACATGAGAAACAAGTGAGCGGGAAAGCTCAAAATTTTGAATTTTCCCAAGTTCGCAATGTAGCGCGATGAAACTTGGGAAAACTGAATAATATGAAAATTTAGATTTTTTTGAGCTCAAAAAAAAAACGCAAATCTCAATTTTTCGAAAGTTTCAAAAATTTTCATTTTCGACCATTTTTCCCAAATTTAGGCTTATTTTGAAGCTCTATTCCAATCCAAACTAAATCCATACCTCATAGAAGAACCATCGCAGCTTCTCTCCGGGGCCTATGCCCCCAGTGGGGCCAAATTCCACGGGGGCACAAGGGGACTCTGCAAAAATATTATTTTCCAGAATTTTTGCTAGAAATTTAAAGTTTAAGAGGTCGACAACACTTCAAAACTGGAATTAAATAGAAAAATGAGTCAAAATTCGATGCGAAATCTCAATTTTCATGAAATTTCAGTGATTTCTGGGTTTTTCTTGCCTCTGAATTCGATTTTAACACCCGGAAACACGAAATTCCAGCGAAAATTTGACTTTCGCATCGAATTTTTGATTTTTTCGAACATTTTTTGAATTTTTTTCGTATTTTTTGCCGTCTTCGCTGCGAGACCAAGGCTAGTACCGTATCAAATGTTTAAAGGCGCTTTGTTTTTGTTTTTTGTAAATTTGCGATTTTCTTCTGTTTTCCGTTCATTTTCCCACGGTCCTTCTGTTTTCTGCTCATTTTCCCAGGGACTACGGTCGACAACGGCCTGCTCGGTGTATTGTACGCAATTGCGCGTCGGATTCGGTGTTTGCACATCGAGCATTTTTCCGACTTCCCCATCGTTTCTCCCCCTTTTTCCCTTCGTTTTTGCTCATTTTTCTTGGATTTTTCTCAAAATTTTTGCCAAAAAAATTAAAAATATTAAAATTCCGCCAATTTCTCTTGATTTCCCCTCGAAAACCCCATCAAAATTGCATCATTTTCGCGATTTTTCAGGCCGACACCGAATTTGGGCCCAACACTCTAACGTAAATATCCGACTCTATTTGGGAGAAACGCAAGTGCGCTCCATTGAACAGCAAGAAAAACGCGGAAATTTGAATTTGTCTTCTCCGGATTTTCAGGATTCTTTTTTTTCTGGTTTTTTTTTTCAGAAAAACGAGTTATCGAAATTTTTTTCCGAACATTGTTTTCGAAAAAAGAATTTTTCTCAAAAATTATGATTTTTCGTCAAAATCTCTAGTTTTTCGTCAATTTTTGTCGATTTTTTTTCGAATTTCCGAAAAAATTTCTCTGATTTGCCGAAAAAAAGTTTCGGAAAATTTTCCGTCGAGAAATTTTTCCGAAAAATAAATTCGAGATATTTTCCGTCGGGAAAATTTCCCGAAAAAATCGGAAAAAACGAGAACTCGTTTTTCCGATTCCGAGAGCAAAGTCGATTCTCGGCGTATCCAGATCGAACTAATTGTTTGTTCAAAAAAATAAAAAATTTAAAGTGGCTTTATACTTATGTCCAGCAGTGCATAGCGGGATCCGGACCCGAGTTCTCGTTTTTTCCGATTTTTTCGGGAAATTTTCCCGACGGAAAATAACTCGAATTTATTTTTCGGAAAAATTTCTCGACGGAAAATTTTCCGAAACTTTTTTTCGGCAAATCAGAGAAATTTTTTCGGAAATTCGGAAAAAATCGACAAAAATTGACGAAAAATTAGAGATTTTGACGAAAAATCATAATTTTTGAGAAAAATTCTTTTTTCGAAAACAATGTTCGGAAAAAATTTCGATAACTCGTTTTTCTGAAAAAAAAAACCAGAAAAAAAAGAATCCTGAAAATCCGGAGAAGACAAATTCAAATTCCCGCGTTTTTCTCGCTGTTCAATGGAGCGCACTTGCGTTTCTCCCAAATAGAGTCGGATATTTACTTTAGAGTGGGCCCAACTCTCGAAAATCGCATATCATGATCTCCAGCTGCCAGGAAGGCTTGAAAACGCAAAAATGGCTTAAAAACAATCGGAAAATTGCAAAAAAATGGTGTAAAATCATTCCAAATCTCAAATCATGATCTACAGCTGCCAAGAAAGCTTAGAAACGTAGAAACAGCTGAAAAACGCGAAAAAACGACGAAAAAACACCCAGAATCCCTGAAAACCTACCTATTTAAGCTGAAAATCGTGAAAATTGGTCCAAAGTCATTTAAACGCTAGAAATTTCAAAAAAGCGTTCTGAGTCATTTTGGACCAGTTTTTCGCGATTTTCAGATTGATTAGGCAGATTTTCAAAGAGTCTAGGTGTTTCTTCGTGGTTTTTTCGCGTTTTCAAGCTGTTTTCAAGTTCTCAAGCCTTCCTGGCAACTGGAAATCATGATTTGAGATTTGGAATGATTTCAGACCAATTTTGGCAGTTCTGCGATCGTTTGAAAACTCTTTTCACATTCTCAAGCCTTCATGGCAGCTAGATTTCATGATACGCGATTTTCAAGACTTCCCCATCATCTCTCGCTCGTTTTCCCTTCATTTTTGCTCATTTTTCTTGGATTTTTCTCTAAATGTTTGCTTTAAAAATTAAAAATATCAAAATTCCGTCAATTTCTCTTGATTTCCCCTCGAAAACCCCATCAAAATTGCATCATTTTCCCGATTTTTCAGGGCGACACCGAATTTGGGATGCAACAAGTTTCGATGTTGCAGGCTCGTCATTTGGCGGTGCCAGGACGAAAGGCCATCACTAAAGGTGAGAAAATGGAAAATGGCCCGGAAATCGACCCAGAAGGCTTGAAAACGCGAAAAAAAACGAGGAAGAAACGTCCAGAATCCTTGATAACCGCCAAAAGGAGTCGAAAATCTTTCAAAATACTTGAAAATTGCATTTGATGAAATCTAGCTGCTATGAAGGCTTGAGAACGTGAAAATGCCTTAAAACGATCGGAAAATCGCGAGAAGTGATCTAAAATCATTCAGAACGCTTGAAAATCGTCAAGATTGCTCTAAAATCGTTCCAAATCTCAAATCACGATCTAAAGCTGCCAAGAAGGCTTAAGACCGTAAAAACAGCTGAAAAACGCGAAAAAACGACGAAGAAACACCAAGAATCTTTGAAAAACTGCTTATTCCATCTGAAAATCGCGTAAAATTGATTCAAAATCGTTCAGAACGCTTGAAAATCGCTTATAATGAAATTCAGCTACCAGGAAGGTTTGAAAACGCAAAAATGGCTTTAAAACGATTGGAAAATCGTGAAAAATGGTGTAAAAACATTCCAAATCGCAAATCATGATCTCCAGCTGCCAAGAAAGCTTAGAAACGTGAAAATAGCTCGAAAAATCGGAAAATCCACGAAAATACACTCAGAATCCCTAAAAACTTACCTTTTCGAGCTGAAAATCACGAAAAATTGGTTCAAAATCATTCAAAACGCTAGAAATTTCAAAAAAGCGTTCTGAGTCATTTTGGACCAATTTTTCGCGATCTTGAGATTGACTAGGCAGATTTTTAAGGCTTTTAGGTGTTTCTTCGTAGTTTTTTCGCGTTTTTAAGCTGTTTTCACGTTCTCAAGCCTTCCTGGTAGCTAGATTTTATGATATGCGATTTTTTATGATTTTAGACCAATTTTGGTAGTTCTCAGATCATTTTAAAGCTCTTTTCACGTTCTCAAGCGTTCCGGGCAGCTAGATTTCATGATACGCGATTTTCAAGCATTCTGAATAATTTTCTATCAATTTTTTGCGATTTTCAAATAAAAAGGCAGGTTTTTAAGGATTCTAGGTGTTTCTTCGTGGTTTTTTCGCGTTTTCGAGCTGTTATTAGGGTCTTAAGCCTTCCTGGCAGCTGGAGATCATGCTGTGGCCAATTTTCGCGATTTTTAAGCGTTCTGAATGACTTTAGACCAGTTTTGGCTATTTTCTGATGGTTTTAAGCTATTTTCACGTTCTCAAGCCTTCCTGACAACTGGATTTCATCATATACAATTTTCAAGCATTCTGAAAGATTTCGAACCAATTTTTTGCGATTTCTCGATCATAGAAACATATGACCAAAAAACCCAATTTTAGCATAGTTTTTAATTGAAATTCTATATTTTCAGTGCTCGCCACGTCAAAAGGAGCCAAATATCGTAAGTACGAGGATATCGACAACGCACCGGAAGAGAAGGCTCGCGGAATCACAATCAACGCGTTCCACCTGGAGTACGAGACGGCGAGGCGTCACTACGCTCACATCGACTGCCCGGGACACGCCGACTACATCAAGAACATGATCACCGGAGCCGCGAAAATGGAAGGAGCGATTCTCGTCGTCGCCGCGACCGACGGACCGATGCCACAGACGAAGAGGAATTCTGAAGCGCGGAGATAAGATCGAGATCGTCGGAGGCACCAAGGACGGCACCACAGTCAAATCCACAATTTCGGGACTTGAATCGTTCCGAAAGACTGTCGAACAAGCGGAGCCCGGAGATCAGCTCGGGGTGCTGCTCAGAGGACTCGGACCGAAGGATGTGCGAAGAGGATGTGTGCTGTTGCCGCAAGGACACAAGCACAAGGTTACCGACAAGGTTAAGGCGCAGTTGTACGTGTTGAAGAGTGAAGATCGTCGGAAAGGACTTTGTCATGCCCGGAGAGTCGGCTGAGTGAGTTTTTTAAAGGGGTTTTTGCGCCTGAAAAAGCATCCAAAGCGCGCATGTAAGCTCTGGAAGCCCAAAAATGCATCAAAAAAGCATCAGAATTGCTCAAAAAAGGGCAGACGAGCCCAGTTTGCATATTGTGAGCTCTGGGAGCTTCAAATCCTTGAAAGTGAGCTATGAAGGAGCTCCAGAGGATTTTGAACCTAAAAATGCCAAATTCAACATCGATTTGTCCCGTTTTTACCTTTTTGAGCTGAGAAATAGCTGAAAAATGGACTGATGAGCTCTGAATGCTCCAGAACCTTAAATGTGAGCTCTGCATGAGATTTCGAAGATTTTGAGCCTAAAAATGCGCTCAAAAACATACCAGCTGTTTGTAAATTGCCAGACGAGCCCAGTGAGCATATTTTCAGCTTTGGAAGCTTCAAAACTTTAAATTTGAGCTCCTAATGAGCCCCCGATGATTTTGAGCCTAAAAATGCAGCGGAACTTCAAAAATGCCTAAAAGTGGACAATATGAGCTCCTCTGATATATGAAAAAGTTCGCTCTAAATGAGCTCTAGAAGCTTAAAAACCTAAAAAATTCAGCCGAATAAGCTCGGGTTGCTCCAAAACCATAAATTTGAGCTGTGAATGAGATTTCGAAAATTTTGAGCCTAAAAATGTGATCAAAAACATTCCAACTGATTGAAAATTGCCAGACGAGCTCAGTGAGCATATTTTGAGCTCTCGAGGCTTCAAAACCTCAAAAGTGAGCTCTGAATGAGTCCCGACGATTTTGAGCCAAAAAAAGCGAGATTTGACATCGATTTGTTCCGTTTTTACTCTTTTGAGCTGAAAAATAGCACAAAAATGGACTGATGAGCTCAGTTAGTATAGTTTGAGCTCCGGATGAGCTCTGGATGCTCCAGAACCTTAAGTGTGAGCTCTGCATGAGATTTTGAAGATTTTGAGCCTAAAAATGCGATCAAAAACATCCCATCTGTTTGAAAATTGTCAGACCAGCTCAATGAGAATATTTTGAGCTCTGAATGAGCACTGCACGCTTCAAAACTTTGAAATTGAGCTCTAAATGAGCTCTAGAAGCTTCAGAACCTTAAAAGCGAGCTCTTAGTGAGCTCACGATGATTTTGTGCCTAAAAACGTGAGATTTGACATCGATTTATCCAGTTTTTACCGCTTTGAGCTGAAAAATAGCTCAAAAATTTACTGACGAGCTAAGATAGTATCATTTAAGCTCCAAATGAGCTCTGGATGCTTCAGAAGCTTGAAAATGAGCTCGAAATGCCCCCCCCCCCCCCCGATGATTTTTAATCTAAAATGCGATACAAAACACTCCAACTATTCGAAAATTGACAGATGAGATTAGTGAGCAAAAAAAAACCTAAAAAAAAAACCTTCAAAACCTAAAAAATACAGCACTTTTTCTCTCAATTTCCAGAGTCGAGCTCTCGTTGAACAGTCAAATATTCATCGAGCCACAACAACGGTTCACGGTTCGCAAAGGAGCGAAGACCATCGGAACGGGCGTGTTCACCGACGTTCTCCCGCCGCTGACCGCCGACGAGAAGGATCCAAAGTCGAAGAAGAAGTTGATGAAGGCTGAAATGGAGCGACTCGGATTCAATCCGTACGGAGAGCTCGCCGAGAAGCGTCTCAAGCCCGACTTCTCGAATTCGCCAAAGGACAATCCGGCGGCCAAGGCGTTCGAGGGACAGCCATAAATTTTCTTTAAATTCTTGAATTCCTAATATTTTTTTGTTCGCTCCGAATCCTCCCTCCATCCTATATGATCTTTTAGTGAGTTTTAGTTGTAGATTCTTTTTCTCCAGTTTTTTGCTCATATCTTTGTTAATTTTATTGATTCCTGTCATCTCGGATCCCTCCCTCATTTATTGTTGAAAAATCTTGTTTCTTTTAAATTCTTTTTATAGATGATCCATACATAATTCTACAGTAATCTGGGAGAAATTAGAAAGTTGAGGGATCAATCTTCGAACATTTCGAATACGGTGGTCTGAAGTTTGAGGATTCTGAAAAAAAAGTGCTAAAAATTCGAATTTAGGCCCGCATTTAGCCTATGGCTCAGGGGAGGCTGCGCTTGTTTTTGGGCCTCCCGCTGTTCCTAGGCTCAAAATGGGCGGAGCCTGAGCGTGGTTACACTCATTTTGAAGCTCTTCACACGCTGAATTTGAATTCAGCGTTTTCACAGCTTCAAAATGAGTATAAACACGCACGCCTACTTTAAGTCGAGGCACAGCGGGCGGCTCAAAATGGGCGGAGCCTAAGCGTGGTTACACTCATTTTGAAGCTCTTTACACGCTGAATTTGAATTCAGTGTTTTCACAGCTTCAAAATGAGTATAAAAATGACTACGATCCGCCCACTTTTGAGCCTAGGCACAGCGGGAGGTCCAAAAAAACCTATGAATTCCTCATCTTGCGTAAGATTTTGGCGGTCTTTTTTCGCTCCGTCTCGCTCAATCCCGGCACAGGCTCGCTGAGCGTGACCATAAAACATTGCCACATTTTTCTGGTCACCGTATTCCAGCCTAGGAGATTATGGTTTTGAGGGGAAAAAATTATAGGAAAAAATATTGCTCACCCTTAAATTTAGGCTCAAATACAAGGCGGATGAAGAGGCTGACGAATTGGTTGAAATCTTGGGAGCTGAAAATTGGTTTCCTGAGCCGGACCCTGGACCGGGCTCTGAGCCGGACACTGAGCCTAAGCCGACTTACTCCAAAAGTGTCTCAAGGTCCTTGGGCAAAAAATGTTCCGACCCGAAGGCCAAACTTTCCTCAGGCGTAAAGGCATAAAACATCCATCCACTTGGAATCGCTATAGTTTTTCCTTGGCCCACCTCCACTCGGCGGGAATTTCGAAAAATCGATTCGCTCAACTTTTGAGCGAACGCTTCGCTCGGCGGCACCACGTAGAGAATGGGCCTTCCCTGCAAAAAAGGCCCCCGGGACATTTCGCAACTCTCATTTCGCAACCTTACCCTATGAAAATAGAGGAGTACTGTAGAGCGGGCGAGTTTGAGCTTTGAGAAGGACGGTTTCATCGAGGCCCATACCGACTTTTGAGTTCTTAAGTTTTTCTAAATCTCCACAGAATTTTAGGAAAATCGAATATCTGAAATTACTTTTTCAGACCCCCAAAGCTGACATATTTACACTAAAAACCCTTCATTTTTAATGATATTTTCAGGTAGAAAAAAAAACCAAAATAATTTATTTTTTTCGTTGGAAAAAAAACCCCTAAACGGGGCCTTAGTGAAAGGACATTGCAGTAGAAAAGCTCAAAGTCAAAGTGCCTTCAATCTGGAAAAAAATTGCGACCAAAAAAAATTAAAAAAAATTTTTTTTTGAAAATTTGTTGAACTTTGAAAACTTTTTTGTATAATTAAAGTACCCTTACAGTATAATTACAGTACCTCTACAGTACCTCCAAAGTACCGTATCCCAATCTATATCTAAATGATATCACTTTTTTTCTTGTACCAGATTTCCACCCGGCAAACGTTCCCCTCGTTTTTGTTTGCTTTTCTCGGTTCTCTAACAAAAAAAAAACGACGAAACTTGTATTTTATTTTTCCATTCTTCTTGGCTTTTGCTTACACAGATGCTTTCCGTTTTTTTGTGAAAAAAATTTCTGGAAATTTTCGGATCAAAAAATAATTTTTTGCTCAAATTTTTCAAAATTCCAAAAATAAATTCAAATTTCCAACCAAATAGTGGACCACTCAAAAAATAGTGAAATTTGATACTGTTTTCACATTTTTTTAGATATTGTGAAATTTTTTGGATTCTGGATTCTAAATTCTCAACGTCATCTGATTCTGATCCTGAGGCTTTCAGAAGGCTTCGAATTTTTTCCAAATTTTCTCAAGATTTTTTTTCCAATTTTTATGATTGCAGTATCACAAAAACCGTCATTTTCTGAGAAAAGTAAACACAAAAATTTCTTGTTCCTCATCGCTTTTTTCGTGTATTTACTGATCTGATGAATCATTGAAAACCGGGAAAATCGGTACATTTTTCAGTGTTTTTGGCTATTTTAGAAGCTACAGTAATCCAAACTTTCAAAAATTCAAAATTCCGTAGAAAACTTCCGTTTTTCTTCTATTTTTTTCTAAAATCCAATTTTCAAACGAAGCCAATTTTACTTGACATCCTTCCCTCTCTCTATTTTCTCATTTAATTGGCTCAATATTCTTGCTCATTTCAACTTCAACTTTCTCACTTTTTAGTAAGCTTCTCACGTTTCTTTTTGAGCCAAATTTAGCTCTTTTTTCCTTTTTAGCCCATTTTTCTGAGATAAAATTTAAAAAACGTTATTTTATAAAGAATTTAGAAGCTACAGTAACCAAAAAACCTGAAAAAAATTACTCAAAAAATGTGAAAAAGCACATTTTTTAAATCAAAGTTTTCAAACCGCTATATCTCCAAAACCATCAGCGCTATCAAAAAATAGTCAACTACATTATTGCTCATCATAAAATATTCCACATTTTTGTAGTTGAGCACTTTTTCATAGCTCCGCCCCTTCTTGAGATATGCGCCTTTAAAAATCAAGGCGCCTGGGAAAGATGCAGACGACGAGAGCGTCTGCGTCTCCTCCCTAGGAGCGCGCGCCAACTTTAAAGGCGCATATCTCAAAAAGGGGTGGAGCTATCAAAAAACTTTTAACTACAAAAATGTGTAAAATTTTATGCTGAGCAATATTGCAGTTTATCATTTTTAGCTAGATCTTTTAGTTCTTGAGATATAAAGCGTTCTAAATACTCCTCTCTCTCTCCTCCATTACATTTAACCCCCTCTTGTCCTTGTCCTTCTTCTTTCCCCCTTTTTTCGGTCATATAATCTTTTCGGTGGCGGTTGTGGTTATTCCTTTCTCCCGCTACCAAATCGTCATCTCTTCTTTCCTCTCTGCGTCTCTACTCTCTTGCCGAAAAATGTGATTTCTCACATTTTCAGAAGGGAAATGAAGCCTTTCAACTAGATTGAAGGTGTATATGCTGTTGTCATAGAAACATTTTGTTAATCTAAATTTGTGGGAATTGCTAATGTTTAGATTGCTCAGCTTTAGATTGCTCAGTTTTATATTGAACTTCATCAATGTTTTATGATTTCTCAGGTTAACATTGCTCATTTTTAAATTGCTCAGGTTAATATTTCTTATTTTCGAATTGCTCAGTTTAATATTGCTCAGGTTTTCAATTGCTCATGATAAGATTACTTGAATCGAACTTTTCTTCAGTTAGAAGTAACAATCCTTTGGTTTTTAATTCTCATTTTTAGATTTTTTAACTTTAGATTCAGATTCAAATTGCTCAGCTTCAGATTGCTCAGTTTTTTTTCAATTTTAAGATGAGTAATGAAAAATATATTACTTTTTTTTTTGAACAATTGATCTCATTTTGAACTTCCGCTTTTTTACTGTGTTTTGAATTTTGATCTGATTTTTTTTTGGGCGGACAGTAAAAATTTATAGTCAATGTTTTGTTGACAGTTTTTTTTTTGGAAATTTTGAAATTTAGTATACTTTTGGATTCTGAATTCTTATGAATTTTGAATTTACGCTGATTCTTTGATTATGAAATTCCAAAACTAAAAAAAACCTGACGTCCTTTCTTTTTTTCTGACGTCTTCTACTCTTGACGTCTTCTGTTTCATGCCCTTCTCCCTCTCTTCCTAATAAGAACAAAAATTGAAGGTGTTTTTGACCTTGACTTTTTTCTTTGTTCCCCATAAAGAAAATTTGTCACACAAATCTCTTGAACACCATTTTTTAGCCATAGTAATATTACAGTTAATTTTATTTAAACCGTTATATCTCAAGAACAGCTACAGCTATCAAAAAGCAGTCAACTACAATAATGCTCAGCATTAAATTTTACACATTTTTGTAGTTGAAAGTTTTTTGCTAGCTCCACCCCTTTTTGAGATACGCATCTTTAAAGTAGAGGCGCTCCCTCGATGGCCGGTCGCCGGCGAGAGAGTGAGGGGGAGGGATAGACGCAGACTACTCTCGTCGTCTGCGTTTCTGCGCGCCACAACTTTGAATCGCAATATCTCGAGAACGGGTAGAGCTATCAAAAAACTTCCAACTACAAAAATGTGTAAAATTTTATGCTGAGCAATTTTGTAGTTGAAAGTTTTTTGATAGCTCCGCCCGTTTTTGGGATACAGCATCACTTACATTGCGAAATCGTTCAAAACCATCTAAAATGTTATGCTGAGCAATGCAATCCTACTGTACCTAGTTTGCCGTATCACATCATTCAGTACATATTTTGTCCCCCTTCAACCCTTTGATCAAAAAAGTTTTTCTTAAATAACAACCCCTAGAAATCCAATCATGCGGCAAAACTTAATCATATGTACGCTCTCAAAGAGAAAGGTGATATCAGAAGGCGTGCTCCGGTTGCCATGGGCTCCGAGAGCAAAAGTTTTTTTTTCTCCCCGCCTTCTTCTTGTTGTTCAGCTGACTTTTCATATGTGACACTTTTTTCAGATTGATTTTTTCGGAGGCTCCAGATGTTGGGGGCTCTTTTTCAAACCTCATTGCTCATCCTAAAATCTCATTTCCCATAAGGCTCAAAAGTCCATTTGAACTTTCGGGTCATATGACATTTTCGTTTCGAAAAGTACACTTTTTTGGCTTAAAATTTCTTCTCATTTTCAGCCCAAAAAAATGGAAGCCAAGCCATCAGCTCCAGGATACCCTCAACCACCACCAGCGTACGCTGAGGCTGCCAACGGTGTGCCAACACCAAACGTCGTCTATCCACCACAGCCAGGCATGCCGCAGCCACAAGGAGCGCAACAACAACCGGTAATAACTTGAGAACTAGAAGAGATAGCAAGAAATTTTTAATTACAAAATTGCTCAGCATAAAATTTTACACATTTTTGTAGTTGGAAGTTTTTTGATAGCTGTAAGGGTTCAAGAGATATGAAGCCTCAAAGTTTCGATAGCGCGGACACGCCCAAGAGAGTGCGCGGACGGGAGAGACGCAGACCACCCTCGTCGTCTGCGTCTCTTGCCCCAAATTCAAAGCCGCATATCTCCGGAACCCTTAACGCTATCGAAAAACTTCCAACTACAAAAGTGTGTAAAATTTTAAGATGAGCAATTCTACAGTAACAAATTTTTGATAACTCGTATCTTTCTTGAGATATGCTTTCTTTCAGATTTATGTTGTCCAACAACCACAAGAGATCATTGTGATTCAAGCCAACGCAAAAATGGCTCCATCATTCGACCCGTACACCGAGTATTGCCCACATTGCAATGTGAGTTTGAAATTTTCAGAATTTTGGGAAAAAATAATTGGTTTTTTTGCTTTTGGGGCAGGTGTAGGCATATTAATGAAAAGAACAGGTGGAAAAAGCTGACATTTTTTGAAATAAAGGCGAAATTAGAGATGAGAGAAGCAGAGAAACGAGAGCGCTATAATTTTTCGAGGCAAACCTAACTTCAAAGCGCTATATCTCAAAAACTTTTAGAGCTATCAAAAAATCTTCAACGGCAAAATTGCTCATCTTAAAATTCTACACATTTTTGTAGTTTGAAATTTTTTACTAGCTTTGCCCCTTCTTGAGATACAACGTTTCAAAGTTAACGCACCTAGAAGCCCTGTTAGAGAGCGAGGAGGAGGGGGAGACGCAGACTACTCTCGTCGTCTGCGTCTCTGCGCGCCTCGACTTCAAAGCGGCATATCTCGAAAACCAGTAGAGCTAACAAAATGTGGTCAACTACAAAATTGTGTAAAATTTTAAGCTGAGCAATTTTGTAGTTAAAATGTTTTTGCTAGCTCCGCCCTTTTTTAAGATATGCGCCTTTAAAGTTAAAAATAGCAGTTTTGAGCTATTTTTAACGCTTTTTTGCAGGCTCAAGTGATGACCCGCGTCGAGCGTACTATGGGATTCTGCTCATGGACCATGCTCTTCCTCGGGCTCTTCGTCTTCTTCCCACTTTTGTGCTGCTTCTGCCTCGACGGATTCAAGGACTCGAGACACGCGTGTCCACAGTGTGGAACTGTTCTCTCCTATAAGAGAAGATAATTAAGGGATTACAGTACTTATCAAAAAAAAGTTAAAATGACATGTCCTTTGCCCCGAAAAAAAAGTTCTGAATCTGTAAATTTTGAAGCTGATTCTTCCTACTAAATTCATTTTTGTGTCAAATATTTATTCCATTTCCAAAATTTTTGAAAAATAAACGTCTTGAAAATATTGCTTTTTTGATCTCTCTAAACCCTTCAATTTCATTCTGGAACCTTATAATTTAATTTCCAATCCACCCATAAAAAAGGGACCCATAAAATTTTCTTCCCCCAAAACAGGCCACGCCCACTTTTCGTGGGCTCCTTGGCTCATTTTCTTCAAATTTTATTCCAAAAAATGCTCAAAGACGCGCCTCTCGATGAGCCAAAATATGTGCCCTACAAGCGACCCTACCTGGATTACTGTACCAAGTGCCAGGTAAGATTATTGCTCATCATAAAATTGCTCAGAATTCAAAAAATTCTTCCAGAAAACCATTACGACTACGACCCATCGAAAGTGTGGAATGTTAAACTTTCTTCTATTCATTGTTTGCATTTTTTGTCCATTTTTGTTGTTTTTCTTTTGGTGTCCATGTTTTCAAGATATCGAACATCATTGTCCGGAATGTAAGACCCCGGTTGGGAGACGAGATATTATTTGAAGTTATTGTTCCTTTTTTATTGCTCATCATAAAAATGCATTCGAAAACAGTGAAACACCACAACAACAAGAAATAACTTGAAAACTAGAAGAGCTAGCGCAACTTCAAAACGCTATAACTCGAAAACGGTTCGAGCTATCAAAAAAGTGTCAACTACGAAATTCCTCAACTTAAAATTTTACACATTTATGTAATTGTAAACTTTTTGATAACTATAAGGATTCTGGAGATATTTAGCTTCAAAATGGTGCGTTTCGTCAAGACAAGAGGGAAGGGAGAGACGCAGACAACGAGAGTGCTCTCGTCGTCTGCGTCTCTCACTTTTGAAGACTGGGAAAACATATTTCGATTTAAAATCCAATTTTCAGTCGTTTGATAGTATTTTCAGAGCTTTAGGACAAAAATGAGCCAAGTTATGAGCATTTTAAAAGTTTTAAAAAAATTTGTTTTTCCGACAAATTTGTCAAAAAAAAAAATGTTTTTTGTATTTTTTTTAGAAAAGAGTTTTTATGTTTCTAGATGTAAACTTTCATTTTCAGTTGATTGGTAAGAATCTTAAAACGGGAAAATCACTGTGAGCCAAGTTATGAGCATTTTAAGAAAATTAATTTTTTTCCGAAAAAACAACTTTTTTTTTTCAAAAAATTTTTCAGTGTGTATTTTTAGTGGCAATTTTCATGTAATTTTATGTTTTTAGATGTAAAATTCAATTTCCAGCTGATTGATTGTGTTTTCACTGCTTAAAAATCAGTTTGAGCCAAGTTATGAGCATTTTTCCATAAGTAAACAATTTCTGAAAAAAAAAACTTTTTTCAACAATGTTTCAAATTTGTATTTGCTGGTTAAAGGGGTAATTTTTATATTTAATTTCCAGTTGATTGGTAGCCTTTTCAGTATGTGAAAATCAATCTGAGCCAAGTTATGACCATTTTAAGAAAATCGAAAAATTATTGAAAAAATTGTTTTTTTTCAACAATTTTTTTTAAATTTTTTGTCTGTTTTGTGTAACATTTATGTCTCTGTATGTAAATTTTGATTTCTAGTCGATTGAAAACATTCTCAAACTTTTCGGACAACAATGAGCAGAGTTATGACCATTTTGCAAAAAAAATTCTGAAAAAAAATTTTCTCAACATTTTCTTAAATTTATATGTTTTATGTAGTGTGTAATTTTTATGTTTCTAAATGTAAAATTCAATTTTCAGTCGATTCATAACATTTTCAAAGTGTTAAACTTTGACTCTACCCACTTTTACCCCCTTTAGAACCCCTCCATTACCCAAACAGTGTCAATAGAGATGTCACCGATTTCTTCGACCAAAAAAAAAAGAAGAAGAAGACGTGAAGAAAGATGAAGTGGTTGGGTAAATTGTGTGTTGAAAAGAGAAATAGACATGGCCTACTTATTTTTTTTTTCTCTTTTGGGGGAGACAGTTGTCCAAGGTCTCGAGTACAACCTGTCAATAGAGGATTTGGGGAAAAAAAGGGGTCATTTTTCTTAGTTTTACCGCCCTTTTTCGACATCTTTTGGAATGGTCATTTCGTTTTTATTTACTACCTGATTTCAATCTCTTTTTGATTCTCGGGAAACATCGCTTTTCGGAAGTTTATGGCGCTGGGAACTGGGTGGAGTCTGTTTAGAATACTAGATTTGTGATTAGGAGGAGGCTGGATTCTGGATTCTTGGAGAATCTGGATTCTGGTAGAATATCATATGTTTCTTTATGTTAGTGATTAGATTAGGAGATGGATTCGAGTGTTCTTGGATTACTGTAGATTCTTGGATTCTTACATCCTCAGATTTTTTATAAATTTTGACTTCTTGAATCATTTGGAATACTGTAGATCCATGAATTACTGTAGTTTCTTAGATTCTTTGAATTGTTGTACAATTTTGAATTACTGTAGATTCTTGGATTTTGGATTTTTGGATTCTTGGTTGCTGTAGATTACTGTAGATTCCTGATTGTTTGAGATCTTGAATTAATCATTTCTTCGGAGTACTGTAGATTAGTAGGATGACTGTATGCATTTTTGGATTACTGTAGATTCTTGGGATCATGAATTTTCGGGTCCTTTGAATTACTGTAGATTCTCTGGATTACTGTAGCTTTTTGCATTTTTGGTTTTTTTAATTACTGTATTGATTTTCGGATTTTTGGATTTTCGGATTTTTGGATTATTTTGATTTTTGAATCCTTTAGGTTACTGTAGATCTTTGGATTCATGGTTTTCGGATTACTGTAGATTATCGGGATTCTGGGTTCTCTGGATTACTGTAAGTACTTGGATTGGTTATTGGATGCTATTATTGGATGCTCTGGATTACTGTAGATTCTTCGAGTACTGTAGATTTTCTGGATTTTTAGATTTTTGGATTTTAGATTCTTGGATTACTGTAGATTCTGGGATTACCGTAGATTTTCGTAGATTTGTGGATTTTTGGATTCTTGAACTGATGAATTCTTGGAATTTTTAATCTAAAAATTTGAATTTTTTTGAATTGAATTTTGAATTTTTTTTTTCAATAAACCGTAAATGTCAAAAGAATACAAATCTCTAAAATTTTCATGAAAATTTGCCCACAATAATTTTTGAGATATAGCAGTCTGAAAAAACATGTCTTGAAACTGTGACCCATAATTTGACTTCTGATTTTTCTCCTCAAACTTTCTCTTTATCAATTTCTGAATCATAGGGAAAAATGGGTGTTACTTTTTCCAA
Source organism: Caenorhabditis zanzibari (assembly GCA_963966625.1). NCBI lineage: Eukaryota > Metazoa > Nematoda > Chromadorea > Rhabditida > Rhabditidae > Caenorhabditis > Caenorhabditis zanzibari. The sequence continues at coordinate 1,894,703 of OZ016470.1, forward strand.
TCAGAAAAACAGAAGTAAAATTTCGAAATCCAACCCAAAAAACCTTATAAAAACCCAGCAGAAGTGATCATCATTAACTGTGAAAACAGTCATTAGAACACACTTCCTATCTTCTTTTTTCTCTGCGTCTCTCAAAGTTCTTCACTATTTTCTTTGTGAAGTCGGCAACTTACTTAGGCCTGATTTCTTGACCTAAATTTTCGTGATTTCTTTCGGTTTCTTTTTTTCAAACTTTTAATTTTCAGGTACTCCATCATGACCGCTCTTATAATCCTTCTTTGTATTACTCCATTAATCTCCGCCGAATTCCGTCAATCATTTTTCGAGACTTCAAATCGCGCGGAAGGCGATAAAATCATCCTAACCGCTCATGGCATGGGAATGGATGATGTTAATCGGGTGGTGATTCCAGGTAACGAAAATAGAGATTATGAGCTTCAAAATGAGCCCAAAATCAGAAAAATTGAATGACTATGAAGAAAGTTCGAGCGATTTGAATTTTTTGAAGAAGAATTTTTTTTCGAAAAAATTTTTTTTTTGAAAAATTTCAAAATTCAAAACTTGTTTAATTCAAAATCTATTTTATTCTACAGTAATCCTTTCCATAATTACAGTAACCAACGGTCGAATCCCACCGCTCCCATGTGTCACTTCCAACGCCGGCACACATCCCCATGGCTCCACTTTCACCAAGAACAACTTCCACTACACCTGTAATAATGGTACCGCTGAAGTTGTTGGTGAGATTTAAAATCGATTTTTATACGATAAGTTAAAATAAGAGATAAAGAGCTTCAAAATGAGCCCAAAACCATGAAAAGCAAACGATTTTGAGCAAATTTAGAGAATTTTCAAAAATTTTCGAAAATTTCCAAAAAAAATTCAATTTTTTTCCAGCCTGCCTCTCCGATGACGGCTCAGTCATCCAGCTTGGTCGAACCTTCGTTAGAGCCGGAATGAAGCATTTTTGTAATATCCAAGGGGATACGGTATCCTACAAGCAAGAATCCATGTGCTATGAGAACGGAATGCATTACAATGTTGGGGATTCCTTCAGAAATGGATCATTCAAACTGACTTGTAGAGAATCCGGGATTTATGTTGAAGGTGAGTGATCATGTTAGGATTGCTCATCATAAGATTTTACACATTTTTGTAGTTGAAAACTTTTCGATAGCTCTGCAAATTTTTGAGAAATATCGCTAGAAAGAGGCAGTAACCTAGTCTTTTCTTCAAGGCGCTATAACTCAGAAACCAATAAAGCTATCAAAAAAGTGTTCACTGCAAAATTGCTCATCATAAAATTTTACACATTTTTGTTGTTAAAAGTTTTTTGATAGCTCTCACGGTTCTCGAGATACGGTACTTCAAAGTTAACGCGCCCACCGCTCGCAAAAGATGGGGGAGAGAGCGAGGCGACCAGAGAGACGCAGAATACTCTCGTCGACTGCGTCTCCAACCCATCAAAACTTCAAAGCGCTATATCTCGAGAACGCGCAAAGCTATCAAAAAACTTCCAACTACAAAAATGTGTGAAATTTTAAGCTGAGCAATTTCGTAGTTGAAAATTTTCTTCTAGCTCCGCCCCCTTTTAAGATATCGTGAATTTTTCCAGGATGCTACATGCAAAACAGCTTCAACGACTTGTTGATGGCCGGAGAGTCCAGAATCGAGAATGGAAAACGTCATGAATGTGAAATTATCGGTCCAGGGAAGGTTCGATATGTTGTGAAAAGTGAGTATGCTGGAAAAAAAAATTTTCAAAAAATTTTTTAAAATTTTGCTCCGTGAGCATTGAGACTATTTCGTTATCACTAATTCAAAATTCACTTTCCGTTAAATTTTATCAGTGAAACTTTCAATTTTTGATGAGTGGTCAGGTGCTCCAAAAAAATTTGGCTCATTATTGGAAATTCGAAAATTTCTGTGCTCAATTTGTGCTCAATTTGGAGCACAAAATAGACTACAAATTCAAAATGTGGACATCCGTTAACACAGACACACAGAATGCTTATTTTAGGGTCAAAAATGCCGGATTTTGACTCAAAAAAATTAGCTCAAAAAAATTTTTCGAAAAAAAAATTTTTTTTTTTGAAAATTTTTTTTCTGAAAATTTTCAATTTTTTTCAGTGCTCGGCTGTAATCACGAGGGACAACAATACAGTACCGGTCAAATGTGGACGCATCAACATGTTAGATATCAGTGTAAAAATGATGGCACTTTGTTGGTTTTGGGTAAGTTTTTGGGACGGGATTACTGTAGGTTACTGTAGGTTACTGTAGTCCAGGGGTACTGTAGATTGCTGTAGACATGCGATTGTACCTTGGGTTACTGTATGATGGTCTGGGTACTGTAGTATTACTGTGAGAATCTTGCAAGTTACTCTAGGTTGCAGTGAGTCACGGTGCAACCTGCGGCTTCCTGTAGATTACTTAAGGTTACTGTAGGACTACTGTAGATTAGATTACTGTAAGACTACTGTAGTAGGTTATTGTAGGTTTCACAGGATTAGGTTAGGTTACTGTAGCTCCCCTTGGATTACTGTACTTTTTCAGGATGCATTGACGAGGGACTCTTCATTGAACTCGGCCGGGATCTTCTGATGGATGGAATGGCTCATAGATGCTATCAAGTGAATACTACAGTATTCTACCATAAGTAAGTGTTTTTAGCCTGAGCAATTTTAAGCTGAGCAATACACGGAAACCCCCTCTATATTTTTTTCTCGGAAATTTCAGTTTTTCTATTCTAGTCTGTCGTCTGACTTGTTTTCGTGCCCTTCTAGGCTCGTGTTCTGAGAAAAAACGGAATGAAATTTGGCTCTAGAATAGTCCTGAAAAAGTTCAGACAGAAAAACAAGATTTGGGCTCAAAATAGACTGAGCAATTTTAAGATGAGCAATTAGAAAAAAAAGAATACATTTCATAAATTTCAAACTCCCATAACTTCCTTCAATATTGAGCATTTTGAAATCTTTATATTTGAGCATTTTGAAATCTTTAAAGAATCAAAAAGTTCTTTTTTTTTATTAAAAAAATTTTTTTTTTAATTTTCAAACTTTCCTAACTTCCTTCAAAATTGAGTGATTTTTCTGATTTTTAGCTCATTTTGAAACTCAGAGTCTCTATTTTGATGACATTTGAATTCCAGTTTGCAGAGTTTTGAAATCCCAAAATAATTCATATTATCAATTTTTTGAAAAAAAAATTCCAAAAAAAAGTTTTTCAACTTTAAATTTTCAAACTCCCATAACTTTCTTCAAAATTGTGAAATTTCTTTGGTTGTTAGCTCATTTTAAAGCCGAGAATCTCTATTTCCAAAAGACGTCAAAACTTGAAAATCAAAATTTTGAAATCTCTAAAAAAATCAAAATTTTCAATTTTTTGAAAAAAATTAAAAATTTTTTTTAAGTTTTGAAAATTTTAAACTTTCATAACTTCCTTCAATATTGAGCAATTACTCAGTTTTTTGGCTTATTGTGAAGGCCAGTATCTCTATTTTCAAAAAACTTAAAACTCAAAAATGTTAAAAATTTGAACTCCCTGAAAATATTTTCAATTTTCTAAAAAAATTTAAAAAACAATTTTTTTTTGAAGTTTTCCTAATTTTCAAACCCTCATAACTTTTCTCAAAATTGAGCAATTTATTTAATCGGTGGCTCATTTTGAAGCTCAGAATTCATATTTTTAGAAATCGTAAATAGTATAAATCCATCAATCTCAAAACTCGAAATTTTCCAGATTCGCCTGCGAGCGTTCCTCCCTTGCCGAATGCGTCTCCCAATCCATGCATCGTCGTGCTCGTCGGATGGCCGAGAGAAGAATGGTGGTGGCCTAACTTTTTCATTTTTCTGTTTTCTCTTCCACGTGTATTTTCAATTCTGGGTTTATTATTGTTTTATTTACATTTGCATTTCTATCCGAATAAATACTAAATTTGAGATTATGGGGGCAATAGAAGGGGGACCCGTTGGGGATATGGGATACTGTAGGGGAGATTACTGTAGTCTCATTTGAATTAACTACAGTAATCCTGACAACAAATCATGGGGTTTTGAAAAAATCGGGAAAAAATCGTCAAAATCTTCCAAAATTCAGAAGAAGTCAAATTCAAATGTTCTGGAAGGTTCTAGAATGGCACTACTGTAGATTGGGGGTTACTGTAGGAGTACTGTAGGATTACTGTACTTAGGCTCTCGTCCGAACATCTTGATTTTTGCGTGGACGGACTCCACGGGAAAGTTTTGTGCACAGAACGTAGCTCTTGTTTTTGGTGTAGTAGTCGGTCAGCTCCACGAGGTTTCTGAAAATGATAAGGGTGAGAAAATGCGCTCCATTGTACAGATTTCAAAAATTGAAGTAATAACCTTAAAAATGAGCCATAGATCATGAAGATTGAATCATTTTGTAGGAAGTTACAAGCTTTTGAAAATTTTGAAAAAAAATTTCGAAAAATTTTTTTTTCAAAAATTTCAAATCCCTCTAACTTTGCTCAAAATCCTCCAATTTATCCAAATTTTGGCTCATTTTGAAGCTCACAAAATCCAGATTATTGTACTTACTTGAATGATCTATCAACATCCAACTGGAATCCAGTAACTCCACTCTTCTTGATATACTCCCTTATTACCAAATGCTCCACTTTGTGTCCCTTGAGCACGCTGAGCACATATTTTCCACGGAAATAGGAAATCAAAAACGATGCTTCTACGAATCCATCGGACATCAAAATTCTCTCAGCTGATCTTGGATCAGTATCCAAGAAAAACCAGGATTGAGCCTTGTGAAGATCCTCAATTCTGATGTGAAGGTCTCCAGAGCTACCGTATCTCTTGGTGGAGGCCGCTTTTTTGGAGCCTTGGGGAAGGAGCTGGAAATTATTTTCAATAGATTGAAGAGGCTTTCCCGATCAAAATGAGCCCAAAATCATTGCTCTAAGTCTAGTAGAAGTGGTTTTAGAAAAATTTCAAAAAAAAAATTTTTTTTGAAAATTTTTTTTTCGATTTTTGACCGTAAAATCACTTCCAACCATTCGTTTTTTATGATTTTAGGCTCATTCGAATCCCCATTACATTCTGCATTTTTACCTTTACTCCATTCTTGTTAAATTCCATTGGTACCAGATCACAATCATCAAAATGTGCGGGTAGTGAAGAAGTCGTTGGGGCCGATGTGGATCCGAAGTCCATTTCCATGAAGTCTGATTGGAATTCTGAGGGCATTGATGATGATGAGGATGGGGTGACGAGGTCTCCAGTAGATAAGGATCGGAATTGTTTGTCACTGAAAAAATTTAAAATTTTGAAAAAAAAAATTTTATAAAAAAAAATTTTTTTTCGAAATTTTCAAATCCAGCTAACTTTCTTCAAAATTCTCCGATTTTTTCGGTTTATGGCTCATTTTGAAGCTCAGAATATCACAATTTCAAAAAAAAAACCATCTTCAAATAAAAGAAACTCACGATTTAATAGAGCTCGTCCAATTTCTGAACTGATCGATGAGTGCCGAGAATCGGCGACGTTGAAGGAGAATGGTCATTTTCTGAAAATCCTCAAATCTTATGAATTTTGTAGAAACTGAAGTAAAGTTTCAGTTTAAAAACTATAACCAAACTGATAGTGACTAAAAAAGTGACTAAAATATTCTGACCAGAAGAATAGGGGTGGAGGGAAACCCGAGAAAAAAGTGGGCGGGGCTTCGAGGGAAACGAGAGAAAAAAGAAGGCACGTGCGGAGACGGGGAGAGAAAAAGGGAAAGAAGTGATAAGGGGAACTTCAAAAGAAAATGAAATTATGCGATATGACACGTCATTTAGAGGCGTTTCATGGAAAAGTATCTGGGCCGGGTCATAGAAAGGTCAAACTTCTTTAAAGATCTATATCTCAAGAATGGGCGGAGCAATCAAAGTTTAATCAACTATGAAAATACTTAACGTTAAATTTTGAACATTTTTGTAGTTGAACACCTTTTGATAGCTCTAACCGTTTTTGAAATATGCGCTTTTAAAGATGCCGGCCTAAAAGCGCGGCGCCCCGACGAGGGTCGGGCACTCTCGTGGTCTGCGCGCTAACTTTAAAGGCGCATATCTCAAAAACAGGTGGAGCTATCAAAAAACTTTTGACTACAGAATTACTCAGCATAAAGTTTTGTACATTTTTGTAGTTAACAGTTTGTTGATAGCTATAAGCGTTCTTGAGATATGCGCTTTGAAAAATAACGGACCCAGAAGCGCGGCGCCCCGGCGAGGGTCGGGCGCTCTCTTGGACCGCGTGCTAACTGCAAAACCCTATATCTCAATAAGAATTGGAGCTATCAAAAAACTTTTAACTATAAAAATGTTTAGCGTTAAATTTTACACATTTTTGTAGTTAAAACCTTTTTGATAGCTCTCCCCATTTTAAAGATATGCGCCTTTGAAGATACGGGACCAGAAAGCGCGCGCGCTCACCGCGCTCTCATGTTCTGCGCGCCAACTTCAAAGCGCTATATCTCAAAAATGGATAAAGTTATCAAAAAATTTTCAACTATAAAAATGTTCAGCATAAAATTTCACACATTTTTGTAGTTAAAAACTTTTTGATCTGAAAAAGACTAAACATCGAAATTTCACTTGATAAGATAAGAATACTACATGCAATTTCAAGACTTGTTTGAGGGGGGAAAGGGGTCTACGTCAAAGGGTCAAAAAAAGCGGAAATTTGAAAAAAAAAAGAAGAACGTTCATCAATTTGATGGACGGGAGGAAAAATAAGGGAAAATTTTTAAAAAAACAGGAATTCAAATAGTCAAATCCTAGAAGACCTAGATTCTGAAGCATAATCCTAAAGGTCTTCTAGATTCAGAAGAATAAAAAAGAGAGACTAGAGAACACGACAGCGCAACGTGCACTTTTCACGATTTCCCCAAAGGGCATGTGGTCATTTTCCTCTCCCTTTCGACATGGCGTCAGAAAATAAATGACCCTTTTTTCTCTGCGTCTCTCACTTTTCTCAATTGACTCTCGATTTAATTGTCTTTCCTCTTTTTCTCAAGATAAAGGAAAAAGAAGGGAGAATATTCTAGGATGATGATGCAAATTAGATTATGGAAAAAAGAAGCAAAAAAGTGAAGAGAATGTCAGAGGAAATTGGATTAGAGCCTCATGTTCTAGGCTAAATATCTGCTTTGAAAATGAAGATAACAGAAAATTGTAAAATACGAATTGCTCATCATAAAATTTGACACATTTTTGTAGTTGAAAGTTTTTTGATAGCTCTGCCCCTTCTTGAGACATAACGCTTCAAAGTTAACGCGAGTTTCCAAAGGTGAGAGAGAAGGGGGAAGCGAGAGACGCAGACTACTCTCGTCGTCTGCGTCTCTCTAGCGCGCTAACTTTAAAGCCTTATATCTCTAGAACCCTTATAGCTATCAAAAAACTTCCAACTACAAAAATATTCCAAATTTTATGATGAGCAATTTTGTAGTTGATCATTTTTTGATAGCTCTACTCTGAAATAAGATATTTCTTTCATTTCACGTGCAATAGTGACCAAAAAGTCTATAGATTAGTTTGGCACTGTGCCCAAACAGGCCTCGGGAAGACTAAAAATAACAAAAACAGGAAGATGAGGAACAAGACACCATCTCGTGACACTCACTTTTTTGCTGGAAGGAAGACAGAAAATAGTGTGGAAAAGTGAGAGAGTGGTAGAGAGAAACGAAATGGATGAAAGAGCGTAAACAAAAAATAGCAAAATGGGTGTTCCATTTTTTTTTAAAGGGAGCAGAATAGTGTTTTTGCAGGAAAATTTGCCTAGGTGGTAGGGGGGTCCGATACCGTAATCCTAGATCTACAGTAACCCAAACCATCTACAGTAATCCAAACAATCTTTTCTTGCACTCCCGCCGAGAAGTGATCTCTGGCGGGAAACTTTGTGATCTTTGAATATTCGGCTGAACCTGAATTTTCGATTTTGAATCATCATTGATGACCTGGTTGGGTTTTGTTCTCCGTGCAAACCCAAAAATTACAGGTTTTCGATTCTAGAAGAGTCTTCTAGAACAGCAGACTTATTGAAAACAAGAAGGCAATCACAGAAATTTCCATATCTTTGCTGCAAGTGAAGATATCAAAAAATGGTCAACTACAAAATTACTTCGCTTTAAATTTCACACATTTTTGTAGTTTTCAGTTTTTTGATAGCTCCGCCCCTTCTTGAGATATAACGCTTCAAAGTTCACGCGCCCACAAGAGAGACGCAGACACCATCGTCGCCTGCGTCTCTCACCTCCTCTGGCTCTTTCCTCACAAGCGCGCGCCAACTTTGACGCGTCATATCTCAAGAACGGCTAGAGCTATCAAAAAACTTCCAACTGCAAAAAGGCGTGAAATTTTGTGCTGAGCAATTTCACAGTTGACCTAATTTCGGTTGCTCCAATGGTTCTTGAGTTACAGATCTTGCTAACATAATTAGCATCAATGTTTCACTATACACATTTGGTCGGTGAGCCTCGCACACATGAGCCCTAGTTTATTTATAGCGAAAAAAGGGCTCACGGAGCAACTTGTTCGAAGACTACAAACTACAAAATGGAAACAAGGAAATTGAAATCGGAAAAAGTGGGAGGTATGAATCATGGGTGTTCTGAACGCGGAAATGAAGAAAAATAGAAGAATTTTTGGTCTAAAAATTTTGAAAATTTTCATAAAAAAATGGAAAAAAAGTTTCTGTGCAAAAATTTTATGCCCTGAAGCTAAAATCTTGGATCTTTTGGATTTAATAAATTTTTTTCTGCAGAAAAAAGTTTCTTGAAAAAATGAAGCCCTTTTTTCGAGATGTTTCAGTTAGAAAAGGGCTTCAGAAAAACAAAAAAGTGGATCAAACATGTTCTTCGTAAATCTACATACAGTAATCCTTCGAAAACTACAGTGATTCTCCTGAAACTACAGTAATCCTTCGAAAACTACAGTAATTCTCCCGAAACTACAGTAATCCTTCGAAAACTACAGTGATTCTCCTAAAACTACCGTAGTCCTTCTAGAACTACAGTAATCCTCCTAAAACTACAGTAATCCTTCGAAAACTACAGTGATTCTCCCGAAACTACAGTAATCTCTTACATATCTACAGTAACCCGTCGTAAATCCACATACAGTAATCTTTTTACACAAAAAAAAACCCAAAAAAAATTCCCCCGTAATTTTCATCATTCTCCGTAACACTCTAAACCAGAAGTTCTGAACAAAAGAAATTTCAAAAAATGACGAAAATTTTTGGCGGGAAAATAATTTCAAACGCTTGTATTGTCTATTCAGAATAGATCACAAGGAAAAATTTGTATTTAATTTGTAAGCAAAATTTATTTAATTTGTAAGCAAAATTTTAGGCTCCGCCCACTGTTGAAATTTGTGTTGTTTTTTTACAAATTTCAGTGCGGGAAACTGTTGTGGGCGGAGCCTAAAAAGTTGTTTACAAATAAATTTTGCAAAATTTTTCCTTGCGATCCATATTGAATAGACAATAGGGATCTACTTAATAAGAATTTGAAAAAAAAAAAAACTTTCTCCAAAAATTTGATTAATAACACCTGCATGCACTCTACAAGATCCCAACGTCTTCTGAAATAAAAAAAATTTTAATAATTTTTTTTCAGAAGACGTCGACGTCTTCTGACCACTAGTACGAATGTTAATATATGTATATGAAACCTTTGGACTTTTTTCTTTTTTTTTTGAAAAGAAAAATTGGATAGAATTATAAATAGATCTAGTTATAGACTACAACGTGACTTTTCGAGAAAAAAATTTTTTGACTGAATTTTTTTTTTTGGGAAAAAGGCTTCTGATCAACTAGAAGAGCTCGTAAATCTACACTCCCGATTGCTCATCATAAAATTGCTCAGTTTTCGGACGCGTAATCCCACACATAATCCGAAATGGGAAAATTTTCTTGGATTCTAAAAATGTAATTGGAATTTTCGGATTTACGTAGATGTAAATCTGGGATTTGAGGATTAGAGGGGTCCTAGAATTTTAGGAGTCAGAAATTTGAGGGGATAATGAAAAAAATTGAAAAAAATTTTTTTCGAAAATTTTGGGATAATAGAAGACGTCAAGATTCAGAAACCATTGAAACTTAGAATCCATGAAAATTGAGAATCCAGAATTCAAAAAATCAGAAAACCCAGATTTCCACTCAAATTCCATTCTATCTGTTCTATTAGCGAAAACTCAGAAAAAGTGGGCGGAGCTTAAGATTTTCAGATAAACGAGTTTTTAAATTTATATCTTAAATCCAAAAATCCCAATGCCCCGATGGAAAATTCAATTTTCTAAAGTGCCAAAGACAGAAATCCCAAAAAAACTCAAAATCCAGGTCCATGTCCAACTTCAAAACGGTATATCTCAAAAAGGGGCGGAGCTATCAAACAATTTTCAACTGCAATATTGCTCAGCATAAAATTTTACACATTTTTGTAGTTGACTATTTTTTGATAGCTAATACGGTACCAGAGATATGAGGGCTCAAAGTTGCGCGTCCACGTGAGAGACGCAGACACTCTCGTCGCCTGGGTCTCTTGCTTCCCCTTCTCTCTTACTGTTGGGAGCGCGCACCAACTTTGACGCGTCATATCTCAAGAACGGCTAGAGCTATCAAAAAACTTTCAACTACAAAAATGTACCAAATTTTATGGTGAGCAATTTTGCAGTTGACAGCTTTTTGATAGCTCAAATCTGAAATGAGATATGAAGCGATAAAGTTCAAACCTTGAACACTTTTCAATAGCTAGAGAGGTTTTAAAGAGAGAGCGCTTCAAATCCAAGTACTTATTCCAGAAAATCGGATTATCTTTTTCCTTTTCCCATATATCAGAAGTGCAATATCTTATGATAGAGGATTATCTATATCTCGAGTCCAAATCCCAACTATACGAATAATATTATCATGAGGAAAAAGGTAGATCAAAAAGAGATGAGAAGAAGCGGAAGAATTTTCGGATTAAAAAGTGAAGAGCACGGAAGGATGAGCCCAACTTTATATATACTAACATTTTTCAGCTGACTGGAAACTTTTTCAGGGATTATTTTTAGATACGAAATTTTAAGACAGACACCCACATGAGGGTTGGTTTTGAAATCAAAATTAAAAAAGAAAAGAATTTTCTGGATTCTCATGATTCTATTGGCTAGACGGATGGGCAGCTGATAGATGAATCATGTTTTGGACATCTGGAAATACAGACAGACAGAGAAGGGAAAAGTTCTGAAGGGCATAAGTCGAGTAAAATTGGACAGAGTTTTATGATAATTATATGGATAGATAGGGAATTTGAAACTTAACAGAATCAGTTTTTGAAATTTGAGAAAATATTGATTTTGCCGACTTCTGTAGCAAAATAAGACCGGTCACTTTAGCGGACCTTACGCTTCTGTCAGCAACTTATTTTTAAAGGGCTCTATCTTTTTCGAAAATGGTTCGATATTTATGAAAATTATATGGATGGATAGGGAATTCAAAACTGAACAGAATCTATTTTTGAAATTTGAGAAAATTTTGATTTTGACGTCTTCTGGAGCAATATTTCACGACTCACTTTGATAAACCATCTGCCATGTTAACTCCTTGTTTTTGACATTGCGCATCTTAAAAACCAGTGAACCAATTATTACAAAAATTAAATGAGTGAATAGCAAATCCAAAACTAAACAAAATACATTTTTGAATTTCCAGAAAATGTTAATTTTGACGTCTTCCACAACGAAATTTCATCGTACTCTTCAATAGTTTTTCATGATATAATATTTGTTCCCTCTCCAAATCTGTATTCCCGAAATTCCAAATGTAATTTTCCAAAAAGATAAAGAATTCGAAGCACTACATATTACAAAAACTTTGAACTCTCTAACTCAATTTTGAGCCGAGATACAGTAGTTCGAAGCTAGCCGGCGAGAGAGTGAGAGACTGAGAGACGCAGAGTGTCTCATCGTCTGCGCTCTCTCACTCTCGCACGCTATTGTCTCTAAGCCCGTATCTTGAGCCAAAATTGAGCTGGAAAGTTAGTTTTTTCACAACTTCCACTCATTTTTTTCCCTGTTTCATGACTCATCGTCACCAAAGTACCCCCTCCTCCTCCCAGAGTACACTATAAAACTTTCGAAATGATTCGAAAAAAAAGTGACCCATCCGTCTCCCTATCTATCTCCCGTCATCAGAGCGGTCAGTATAGGAGAAAATGAAAAATTGAAGAAAAAAGGAAAAGATAAGAGAAATTTTAAAAGATCAAAGATGAGAAAATGAACAGGAAATCGGAAGAAGGAAAAATTAATGGGGTGAAAAAGATCAAAGAGAAGAAGAGATGGAACCATTTAGGGGACCGAAAGAATGGCACGATTTTAAGGCCGCAAGTGGGCCGACGCGGTTGAATTTTGGAAATAAAATTTAAGGGCACAAAAGTTCAGCGAAAAGAGCAAACATGGTGTTGCAAAAATGAGCAGAGGTCAAACCATGACAAAATCATACATAACTAAGCAAATAATCCCAAAAGTTCAGGGGGTCATAAAAACCGTCAGGGTGGCCGTGGGCCCCCTCTTGTTGTTTTGTTCGTTTTTGTTGACTGGAGATTAGAGTCATGCGGTAATGGTAAACAGGTGGATAGCCACCCATTAATTGGGAAGAAAGTTTGAATTGGAATTTGAATGCGGAGAAAAATGTTAAAAACCAGGGAAGTCACTTGAGGGCAACACTGAAAACGCTATAACTCGAAAGCGAATAGAGCTACATAAAAATTGTTAACTAAAAAATTCCTCAGCTTGAAATGCTTGAAATTCTACACATTTTTGTAGTTGGACACTTTTTGATAGCTCCGTCCCTTCTTGAGATACAGCGCTCCAAAGTTAGCGCGCCTAAAAACAGCGTTGAGAGAGCGAGGAGAAGGGAGAGACGCAGGTGCCGAGAGTGCTCTCGCCGCCTGCGTCTCTGCGCGCCTTAACTTCAAAGCGCTATATCTGGAGATCCGGTAGAGCTATCAAAATGTGCTCAACTGCAAAAATGTGTAAAATTTGCTGCTAAGCAATGTTGTAGTTGACACTTTTTTGATAGCTCCGCCTCTTTTTGAGATATGTGGTAAAAAATACAGTCAACTTGTCGAAAATGTTCCTAGTAAGCTGACGGGCTTCAAAGATACTGTTACCAGAATAGCTTAGATCCCATTAGGTTCTCAGCCGCTTGAGACCTTAGCCGCTGATAAAGCACCATGTGCCTTTAAATTTTACTAGATTACGGTAAAATCACTAGACTACAGTAAGCTCTGACTAGGTTACAGTATGCTTCGACTAAATTACAGTAATCTCAAAGAAAAATACCTAAAGTTAACCGCCCATTCAGTAAGGTTAGTTTTCTTCAAATTTGACTGTAGATTACAGTAACCTATAAAAAATCGCTCCCTATGTATCCCTACCTCAACTTTTATAGCCCATCAGCCAACTAACCAATTTGAATTTAAAATGACCTTTCCCTTCCTCTTGTGTTGTTGGTCAGAGGCTCGAGTCACAAGACCAATGTGACTGTGTACATATTCAAATGAGAAAAGGAACTGTTGATGGTCAGTGGAGGGTCATAAGATCAAAGACCAAGGTTTGGGAAAGTTGCTCACAGAAGAGACCTACAGTACTCATTTGAATAGTGGAGGTACCTCTAATAGTAGGGCACAAAATTGTGCTCAAAAAGAGTATTTTCCGGGATTTCTGTGCATCTGAAAGTTGTTCTAATCGATTCCTGGTCAAAAGTAAAATTGTTTAAGTACAAACAATAATGTGAATGGCTTTTTTCGAAGATTAGTGACTCGTACTGTTCTGAAAATCGAATTTTAAAAATATGCAATCTTTTCCGCCTCATATCGTGTTTCCTAGTGACCAGATTTCAATGAAAACTATACCAATCGATTGGAAAATTCTTGGAGATAATTTTGGTTTTTTAAACTGTTAAAAAATGTTAATTTTCACAAATTTTACAAAGCTTTTCCTATGATGTCATTTTCATTCAAAAGAAGTGTGATCATAGTTTGTAGTCTATAGGTTATAGCCTACAACCATTCGCTTTCATATTAATCATCCTGTTAGCATTTATTATATTATCTGGTCGATCTACAGTAATCCAAATTTTTAAAAGTATACAGTAATCTAGGAACCACACAGACTTCTAACTGTCTAAGTGACGTCACCTTATTTTTGTCTCATTTAAGAGCGTTCTGGCTTCTACGCATCCTAACTAACTTCATCGTGGTCATATAAAAAAGTTGTCAACTACAAAAATAGCGCTTTAGAATTGCTCTATAAGCTCAAAAAATTTCAAAAAATTTGAAACATTTTGAGTTTGCTTTTCAAACCTTCAAAGTTGAGCCATTTTTCACTTTAAGTCACGATTTTCATTTAAAAATACGGCAACTTTGAGGGCTTGAAAAATAACCTTCCTGTTGTTGAAAAGTTGTGAGGTTTTGTGAGCATAAAGTTCTAAGGGTGCTCTATAAGCACACGAAATTTCAGGAAAATTGGATATTTGGAAACCACTTTTTCAGACCCTTAAATTTAGCCTATTTCGACAATTTTTCTTGCCGAGTACTGTATCTTCTTAAAGTCTTCACAGATTTCCTATCAATTTTCTCGCTATTTTATATTTCATAAAAAAGAAAAAAGTACATAGAATCGGACAAAGTGCAATAGAACATGTGACCGCATCCCTTTTTGCCCTTTTGAAACAGTTTTTCGGGGAAGAAAAAGGAAGCGAAAAGAGGGATATCGTAGATGGGAAAAAGTCATGTGAGGTTTTACGATTTGAGAAGTTGATTGGGGTGGTTTAATCCGATTGAACCTTTTTTGGAAGGGATGAATGGATTCGCTTAGTTTCGAAATTATAGATTTTTGGAGCCCCAAAATGGTGCTACAACTGACTATCAAACGTTTATATGATGAGCAATTTTGACGCAGATTTGGCTACAGTAATCAGTACACAAAAAAAGTTTGATAGTCAGCCAACAGAGACGTTACAGATGAGGGCAAAGTTCGGACGTTTCGCAACTGGGACGTTTCGCAACTAGGACGTTTCGCAACTTGGACATTTCGCAACCGGACGCTTCGCAACTGGGACATTTCGCAACTGGGACATTTCGCAACTAGGACGTTTTGCAACTGGGACGTTTCGCAACTAGGACGTTTCGCAACTTGGACATTGTGCAACATGTAAGCTAAATGTAAAAGTTACAAAACGTCCCAGTTGCGAAATGTCCCAGTTCCAAAACGTCGCACAAATCTAACACCTAAGTGACAAGACAGAAAACATTGATTGACCGAACCTCAATCATCAGAAGTCATGGACACCAGAAACTTGAACGTTCAATTTTTATGACGGTTTTTTTGTTACTGCTGTTAACCACAAAATGATGACATTGAATGGAAAGTTCTGGGGGTTATATTTTAAGAACCAGTGGACCGATTTTTTTGAGCATTATATGAATGGATAGGAAATTTGAAGGAGATATGGATTAGTTTTTAAAAATTAGAAAAATATTGATTTTGAGGGATTCTGGAGCATAATAAGTAGAAGCACTTTGATGGTTATTTTGCTACCTATTTTTGAAGCGTTATATCTTAAGAAAAAAAGGTCCAATTTGGATGAAAATTATATGAATCGATAGGAAATTTAAAAGAGATATGGATTAGTTTTTAAAACTTTGAAAAATATTAATTTTGAAACATTCTGAAGCAGAATAAGGTTGAGCACTTTATGGACCATAAGGGGCATCTTGTTACCTATTTTTGAAGTGCCTTATCTCAACCAAAAGTGAACCGATTTTAATGAAAATTATATGGATAGATAGAAAATTTAAAAGTTTATAAAATCCGTTTTTAATACTTCCAAATTTCAAGCTTTTTCCTTCTAAAACCCTTCCAAAACACCACAAACTTTCCGCGCTTTTTTGCTGTATCCCCGTTGAACACCATGTGAGCAAACAAACCATACAAAACCATATTCTCCCGTTTTTCAATATTTTCAATAGTTCCCCCTCCCATGCGCCCCTATAGCTCAGTGGCAGAGCGTTGGTCTTGTAAACCAAAGGTCCGTAGTTCAATCCTGCGTGGGGGCAATTATTTTTTTATTTAAAAGATCTACAGTAATCCAAAGGAAATCTACAGTAACTCTGAGTAAACTACAGTATTCTGATTTGCAGTCCAGGAAGTCTACAGAAAATTATTTACAGGAGGAAGCCTACAGTAGTTGAAGACGATTTCCAGTGATCGACAGTGATCCAAGGGAAACTTCTGCGGTCTACAGTAATCCTAGGTTGTCTACAGTAACCTCAATGAATCTACAGTAATCCAAGGAAACATATAGTAATCTACAGTAGTCCAATTCGATCCACAGTCAAATACAGTAATCTGCAGAAAACTACAGAAACCTACGGTGTGATCTACAGAAGCTCATCTCTAGATTACTGTAGTCGACTAGGCAACCAGTGGCTCACTGTAGCCAACTAGTGGATTACTGTAACTCATCATGAAACCCATGTATTACGGTACTTGAACATAAGACTACTGTAGGTAACTACTATGTCAGATTACTGTAGTTTTCTGTAGCTCAACTCCATGTACTGTAGCTTACTGTAGCCACTCCCTGGATTACTGTAGATTCTCTAAATTACTAGGCCACAAGACTACTGTAGGTTACTACTATGTTAGATTACTGTAGCTAGACTCTAGATTACTGTATTTTACCTAAAGATTACTGTGGGCCATCTCTAGGTTACTGTACTTGACCACAACACTACTGTAGGTGACTACGGGGAGAGATTACTGCAGCTTACGTCTAGATTATTATAACTTCTCCAAACTACTGTGGCTCTTCTCTGGATTACTGTAGCTTGTTTCTAGATTACTGTAGCAGATTGCAAGACTACTGTAGTTGACCACTAGGTTAGATTACTGTAGCTTTTTCTAGATTACGGTAGTTTATCTCTCGATTACTGTAAATGACTACTAGATTAGATTACGGTAGCCACTCCCCCTTGGATTACTGTAGCA
This sequence comes from Caenorhabditis zanzibari, assembly GCA_963966625.1. Classification (NCBI taxonomy): domain Eukaryota; kingdom Metazoa; phylum Nematoda; class Chromadorea; order Rhabditida; family Rhabditidae; genus Caenorhabditis; species Caenorhabditis zanzibari. The sequence goes on from OZ016470.1 coordinate 1,911,756, forward strand.
GATCACAAGACTACAGTAGTTAGCTAATATTTTAGATTACTGTAGCTTACCTCTAGATTACTGTAGGCTACACCTGCACTACTGTCCCCCAGTGATCCACCCAAAAGTGATCTCCAATTTTTATTAAACAAAAAAGAAAAGTGTTTCTAGTTTCTAGTTTCATTGTTCACTCATCACTATTAAATTTTCTTTTTCGATAAGAAGAAGGCTTCTTATTCTTTTTGTGATGCTGATCATATCAATTTAAATTTTGAAACTCGTTTCCAAAAAGGATTCTGATGTCACCCCTAATTGTTCTTCGACCCCAACGTAATATTCGAATATTCAGATTCTATTCAGATGGCGTTGAAATTGATAAGAATAGAATATGGGGGGAAGGTTGTCAACGACAAACTGATCAGATTTCGGTGACGATGGAGAAGCGGAAATAGTGATGATGAATTTATGAGAATGGAAAATTCTAGAAGAGAAAGGGAACAAAAAAAGAGATAGGGACCGGAAAAGGAAAAGGATTACTGTAGACACAGTAATTTGGAGAAGCTACAGTAATCTAAAATCACCTACAGTAACCTTGTGGTCAAGTACAGTAATCCAGGGGGGCCTCTACAGTAATCTAGTAGTAGGTTACACACATCTCAAGTTAAGAAACAGTAATCCAAAGAACAGCTACAGTAATCTAACGTAGAAACCTCCTACAGTAGTCTTGTGGTCAAGTACAGTAATCCAATAGTTGGCTACGGTAATCTAGAGACAAGCTGCAGTAGATCACACTGTATATTACTGTAGCTTCATTCATATTACTGTATTCGGCTGTAGACTGAATTGGACTACTGAAGATCACTGTAGATTCCATGGAATTACGGGCTATAGGTTACTGTAGTTCAGTGTAGATCACATTAGACTAGTATAGGTTACTGTAGATTACTGTAGGCGCGCTTTGATTACTATTTCTTCCCTGTGATTACGTTATAGATTACTGTAGTTAACTTAGAGTTACGGTAGCTTTTTTGGGTTACTGTATAGATAACTGTAGATCGCATTCGATTACTGTAGATTGCTTCGAGTTGCTGTAGATGACAGTTGACTACTGTAGTTTACTATAGAGCACATTAGACTACTGTAGCTTCCTTCAGGTTACTTGATTACTGTAGACATTACTGTTAGTTGCCTGAGATTACTGTAGTTGCAATTTGATTATTGTAGCTTCCATTAAATCATCGAAAAATTACTGTAGCTAACAAATTTGTAAATTTTGGTTTTCGACAGTTTCTAGAGCACCATTAGGCCGCTAAAGATTACTGTAGAATTTCTAGGGTTACTGTAGATTGGTCTAAGAGTTACTGTAGCTAATTGTAGAGCGACTAGGGTTACTGTAGCTATTGGAAATCCTCGTAAATCCACGCAACTCACCTTACCGATCCATTGGCACAGTCTCATGATTTTTGAAGATTCTGGAACAATTTGGAAATTTTTTTGAGGAAATTCAGGTTGTTTTTTGGGAATTGAACTTTTTATTGAAAAATTATAAATTTTGTTTAAATTTTGAAAATCTGAAATTCTCTCCTGGAAATTCTTTTAAAAATCATATAACTTTAGATTTAAGTTTAATTCAGTTAAATTAAATTTTTTTAGAATCCTAAATTCAGAAGACGTCAGAAATTCAGAATCCAAAAAGTTACACTGCTGCAAAAAAGTCGAAGAGTCGGAAAAAGTTTTCTGCCCCAAGAAAAAAAGTAATAAAAATGTTGTATCACTCTTTTTTGATTACTTTTCTTTTCTAACTTACTCCCTTCTCATATTTTCTCATTGCTCATTTTTCTGCCACCCCCAAAACTAATAAGGGGGGTGATTATGTCTTATTATAAACTTTTATACTACATATTATTCGGAGTAAAATTTTTAGTTGTATATAATGGGGTCCTTGTTTATCAAAAATCGAGAAGAATTTTGAAAATTTGAACTAAAATTTCAAGTCGCCATAACTTCCTTCAAAGTTGACCAATTTTTACGACTCAAAAAACAAAATAACCGCGGTTTGATGACGCGTTCATATTATTGTTTGACTCATCAAAATCGGTCAATTTCAAAGGAAATTATGACGGTTCAAAGTTCTAAAACTTGAATTTTGTTGAAATTTTGAAAAAAGTGGATTTCCAAAAGCAATTTTTTGAGAGAACGTCCAAAATAATAACTATTCTATTCTCTTTAAAATTCCCTATCGATCTGTTCAATTTTCGTTCAAATCGGACAACCACATCTTGAGTTAGACCGATTTGAAAAATTGTAAAATAAGGATGAGCAATAATTTCTCTTGAAAAGTTTTCTGATAAAACAAAATTATATTCCAATTTTAATAATAATCAATTGCAGAGAATATGAACCTTTGTTTATCAAAAATTCAGAAGAATATTGAAATCGGAAATCGAGTTTTCCCAGAATTTCAATAATCCAAAATTCGAGCTTCAAATAGTCATAACTTTCTTTAAAATTGACCAATTCTAATGAGTCAAAAAACCAAATAACCGCTATTTAATGCATTTTTAGATTCACTGAAGAGCTTGTTACTCCAGAAGCAAGTTTCCCTTTAAAAAATTTCAAAATAATAACTAATCTATTCTCCTTAAAATTCCCTATCGATTTGTATAATTTTCGTCCAAATTGGACTACTACATCTCGAGTTAGACCAATTTGAAAAATTGTAAAATAAGGATGAGCAATGATTTATTCAAATTTTAACAATTTCAGCAATTACAGAATTGTGCATTCAACTTTCACTCGAACTTTTTCACGGCGACGGCTTCCACAAACACCGCAAACGTACTCCTGCTCGTATTCTGAAATTTTATATGTTTTGTACTCCTCGTGGACAAGCTCAACTTACCAACTTCCCCACTAGCTTGAGCCGCCAGCATTTGAGCCTGCGACATTCCGTTCATGACACTTTGCTTGCTGGGAACAGCTCCCTTGTTCATTTCTCGGCCACAACAAATTGGTGCAGTCATTTTCAGGGGAAGAAATTATTTTTAGTGTCGAATAATTCAAAAAAATATTCAAAAATAAAATTTTCAATTTTCATTTTATAGTGAGGAGCATCTGAGGAAATGGTCGCTGCTCTCCTTGTTTACTTCTGATAAGAAGAAAATGTCAAATTTCGAAATTCCTCATAACTGAAAACCAAAATTAATGATAATAAATCTTCATTTTCAGCAAAACTTTGGAATAAAATTCAACATTTTTAATGCTCCGAGAGCTCCTTCTCCAACTTCTCCGTCAACTTCTTCAGATTAGTGTAGCTTTTTCTCCACTTGTAGGTCACTGGCGCAAAACTGCAAGAAAAATAGTTATATCTCAAAAACCAGCAGAGCTATTTGAAAATTGTTAACGGCAATATTTCTCATCATAAAATTTTACACATTTTTGTAGTTGAAAGTTTTTTGATAGCTATAGCGGTTCTTGAGATATGCGCCTTGAAAGTTTGCGCGCCTTGAGAGAGGTGAGAGACGCAGAAAAACGAGGGTGTCTGCGTCTCTCCGTCGGCTAGTGTGCCTAAACTTCAAATGCGCATATCTCAAAAAGGGGGCGGAGCCCATCAAGAAACTTAAAAGGCGCCTAGGAGAGACGCAGTCGACGAGAGTGTCTGCGTCTCTCCCCTCCCTCTTCTCTCTGGCTGTTCCGGCGTACCAACTTTGAAGCGCCGTATCTCAAAAACCGTAAGAGCTATCAAAATTTTTTCAACTACAAAAATGTGTAAAATTTAACGATGAGCAATTTTGTAGTTGAAAGTTTTTTTATAGCTATAACGGTTCTCGCGATACGCGCGTTTAAAGTTTGCGTACGACCAGCGAGGGGGAGGAGACGCAGACGACGAGTGTGTCTGCGTCTCTCACCTCCCCCTTCTGTTGAGGCGCGCCAACTTTGAAGCGTCGTATCTCAAAAACGGTGAGAGCTACCAAAAAACGTTCAACTACAAAAATGTGTAAAATTTAACGATGAGCAATTTCCTAGTTGACAATTGTCTTGTATCTCCTCTAGTTTTCAAGATATTTCAGTGTTTTCCACTAAAAAAATTTTCCAAAAATTTTCAATTAACGTACTTCCACTTATCAGGCATTCCAAAATGTGGAACCTTGTCCTTCAATGGACTAGTTTTCCAGTCGAAAATCGGAACATCCTTGGTGACACCACCCGGGGGACCCGAGACGGCGGTGAATTGAAGAGTGTTGATGAGTTTGGAGTTGGTCACTTTGACATCGATGGCTCCATGATCGCGGAATCCGAGGGACTGAAACTTTGATTTTATTAGTATATGAAAATTGAGATTCTGAGCTTCAAAATAATCTAATTTTCAAGCTCTTAGCTCAAATTCGAAGAAAGTTATGAGATTTTGAAAAAAATTTATTTTTAGTTTTCCACTGTTTTCAATGAAAATTGGACCATTTTCGACCAAATTTCGACCATTTTGGCTCAAATTTTTTATACTTTTACATCAGAAGGCTCACCTTGAACGGATAAGTACCATTAACCGGATTCAAATCGGATCTACAGGCAATCGCATTCTCCGCGGAGTACGGTGGATTACAGTCGCATTTCGAGAGTGGATCCTTGGTATAGTTATTGGATCTCATCAAAGCGATCATGGTATCCATACACTTTACGTTTTTATGATCTCTAGCGAAGATCAAAGCACGTGGAGTCTTATCATAGCTATACCAATCTCCATACTTCTCTACCATCTTATCGGTATCGGAGAGTCTGATGATTTGTTTGTAGTACGGTTGATTGTATCCCGGCCAGTAGGTGGTACGGAAGAGATGGGCGGTCTTGTCGGAGTGGACAATGTGGCCACTGAAATAAGGAAAATTTTGCAGTTTAGAGCGCTTTTCTAGCTATCCTGGTTCTCGAAATATAGGTCTTTAAAGTTAGCGCTCGAAACTTATACTTTGAAGCTTCATAACTCTAGAACCAATGTAGCTATCAAAAAACCAAAAGAACCACATTGCTCAGCTTAAAATTTGACACACTTTTGTAGTGAAACGTTTTTTGCTAGCTCTGCCCCTTCTTGAGATACGCGCCTTTGAAATTGGCGCGCTCTCGCTGTCTGCGCCTCTCTTTGTAGGCGCGCCACCTTTAAAAGCGCATATCTCAAAAAGGGGCGCAGCTATCAAAATCTTACAATTACAGAAATGTGTAAAATTTGAAGCTGAGCAATTTTTTAATTGCCATTTTTTTGGTAGCTTCACCCCTTTTTGAGATATGCGCCTTTGAAGTTGGCGCGCTCTCGCTGTCTGCGCCTCTCTTCGCAGGCGCGCCACCTTTAAAGGCAAAAAGGGGCGGAGCTAGCAAAAAGTGTTCAACTACGAAAATAAACACAATTTTATGCTGAGCAATTTTGTAGTTGACACTTTTTTGGTAACTCCGCCCCTTTTTGAGATATGCGCCTTTAAAGTTGGGACGCCCACCAAAGTCTGCGCGCTTCGCTTTAAAGGCGCATATCTCAAGAACCATTATAGCTATCAAAAAACTTCCAACTACAAAAATATTCAAAATTTTATGCTGAGCAATTTGCAACTTACGGCATTTGCTCCACCACATGAATAATTCCAGTCTCCGGTTGCACTGGCTTTCCACGATGAAACTGCTTGTAGTCCACCACAACCCATTCGTTATTATAAGTTCCACTATTATGTCTTCCGAATGCTTCAGCCCATTGTAGACCAGAAGACGCTGTACGATGAGCAATCTCAGCGCGGATCCATGTGAGTACGGTATTTGGGGTGATGAGGTCGAGAGACTTCTCGTTGTAGTTTCCAATGGTGGTTTCGAGGATCGCAAGCTTTGCGGAGGTCAGAATAAAGTCGTCGGTGGAGGTGATAGAAGCTGAATAGGATAGGATTGCTCAGTATAAAATTTTAGGCATTTTTGTAGTTGAAAAATTTGTGTTAGCTCCGCCCACTTTTGAGTTATGCGCCTTTGAAGTTGCACCTCTTGGTGCGCCTCAACTTTAAAGCCGCATATCTCAAAAAGAGGCAAAGCTAGCCAAAAGCTTTTAACTACAAAAATGTGTAAAATTGTAAGCTGAGCAATGTTGCAGTTGACAACTTTTTGAAATCTTCACTCTTTCTCGAGATATGCGCCTTTAAAGTTGGCGCGAGAGAGAGGAGACGCAGACACCCTACCCTCTCTGCGTCTCTCACCTCCCCACACTATTTCTCACCTGGATAACTGGAAAACGAGTAGACTTGTCCCGGATCGCCAGTTTTGAATGAATATTTCTTATTGATACGGAGCATAGTACCGTAGGACGACCAGGTGACATGGGAGAACAAGATATCCGAGTTGTTGGGGAGGAGCTGAACTTCAAATCGTTATATCTCGAGAACCAGTGGAGTTAATACACAAATTTTTGGTGCAAATTGCTCAGCATAAAATTTTGAACATTTTTGTAGTTTGTATTTTTTTTCTAGCTCCGCCCACTTTTGAGATATGCGCCTTTAAAGTTGGTGCGCCCACCAGCTGCAGGCGCGCCAACTTTGAAGGCGCATATCTCAAAAAGGGGTGGAGCTAATAAAAACTTTTTAACTACAAAATTGCTCAGCATAAAATGTTACACATTTTCGTAATTTATAATTTTTCCCTAGATCCGCCCACTTTTGAGATATGCGCCTTTAAAGTCTCCTCCTCTTTGGTGAGCGCAGAAACTTTAAAGGCGCATATCTCAAAAAGGGGCGGAGCTACAAAGAAACTACAAACTACAAAAATGTGTAAAATTTTATGATGAGCAATATTATGATGAGCAATCCTACCTTGACCAAAGCTGAGCAATGTCCTGGTCCCGAGAAGACCTTGGATGGATTTTCAGGTTTCTTGAACTTCAACGCGAGGTCTTCAAGGTCTCCAGCGATTTGGATCATGCTGAAATATTAAGCTACCGTAACCTGAGCCTGGATTACTGTAGCTTACAAAATCGGGTGCACAACAATGTCTTTGTAGTTGATTGGGGCTCCCAGTTGATTCTCGTATCCATGAATTAGACCGAATAATTGGTTGAGGGTGAGGTTCACTTGTTGCCAATACTCGTCTTCTGGATTTTCCTGAAGAAAAATGAGCGGGAAATTCAAATTTTTGAGAAAAAATTGACCTAGAACATTGAAAATCGAAATTTTTTATGCGAAAATTTACAATTTTCGTTATAAAATCTTTCACTCTCGACGGAATTTTATGATTTTTGGCTCATTTTGTAGCTCTTTTTCTCTATTATCCGTTCACACAAATTTTATTGTTTTACCGTACCTTGATTTCCATCTCCATCCACTTTAAATTGTCAATCATAAACTCTCCGAGCTCATCGCAAAAGTGTTTGGCTCCGTCACAGTATCCGTTTACTGTATTCATGATGTGCAGGTCGATCATATCACGAGTGGCACGGCCTGGAAAGTGTGCTCTATTGGAGATTTTAGTGTGGTTTGGCGGGAATTCAAACTTTTTCAGCGTTCGAAATTTTGAATGCGATTTTTCTCTGGTTTTTTTGGAGTATTTAGGGATTTTTTTTTGTGTTTTTTCGGTTATTATTCTCTTTTTTATTGTTTTCCTCAAAAAATTATCCAAAAAAACTATTTCTTCCCATTTCAAAAGCCATTTTCTTATTTTATTTGGTTTTTCTTTCAAAATTCAAACTCCCTCCAACAACGACACTCCGTTCACCCGCCGGCGCGCTCGGTTTAGCCCGTAAATCCACACCAACTCGGCTCTCGATTTTTAATGCAAATAAGGCAAAAAATAGCGAAAAACTTGGTTTTTGATGGATTTTTTCAATTTTTCATGTTGTTTTTATGATTTTTCAGTGAAAATTGACCCAGAAATGCTGAAAAATAGTGTAAATCGCTGAGAAATAGCGATTTTTGGAGGATTTTTGATGACTCATCAAAAAATGAAGAAATATTGGGAAAAATGGGTTTTCGGAGGTTTTCTGAGGGTTTAAGGGGTTTTAAAACCTCAAAAATCCAATTTTCAATGCTATTTTGACCCGAAATTCACTATTTTTGCTGAAAATCGACCTTTTGTAATTTCACCACTTTTCCAACTCAAAAAATCCTGAAAAATCCAATTTTTCTAGTAAAAAAACTCTATTTATCATCGTTTTCCAGTTACATTCAAATTTTCCGGGTTTTTCTCACCTTCAGCGAATCCAGCCGCGTATCCTTGCAAATAGTGTGGAATTTTCGGACTGATGACGTCCACCTCCAAGAAGGCCCATCTGAAATGAAAAATGGATGAGAAATTCGAAAGAATCGCGAAATTTTGACCCGGAAAATGGAAAAAATGAAAATTTTAAGCCAAAAAAAATTTTTTTGAAAAAAAAATTCGACCAAAAATTTTTTTTCAATTTTTTTTCCAAATTTTTTTTTGGTTACCGGGTCAAAAATCGCTCAAAAATCCACCCAGAACCCCTAAATTTCAATTTTCCCTCTCCCGAACCCCATTTTTATCGATTTTCGCCTAAACAAACAAACTTGACTCATTATGTACTTAGGGCCCCCATTCTTACCCCGTCGAATTGACTTCATCATGAAAATAAGCCGTCGCGAGACGCTTTCCGCACAAATCCTCATCAGTTTGACGACCCTCTTTATAGTGGAAGAGGGTACCAGTCGGTTGTTGGCAAACTGTGTACTGAAAATTGAAAAAATCGTAATTTTCGAGGTAAAAATGTCATTTTTGGAGTTTCTAGGGCTCAAAAATGGGTTTAAAATCCAATTTTTGAGTCTAAAACCATCAAACATGAGTCGAAAACTCAAAATTTTGGGATTTTTAGACCCAAAAACCAATTTTCTCTTACTTTTCTCTCATATCTCGCTTCGGCTAGCCCTAAAGCTAATAAAAAGAGCAAAATCCTCATTTCCAGCTCTCCCAAAATGCTCGCCAACGCGAATTCGCTATTCCGTCTGGGCGCTGATCCGACGTTTGAGCGACGATTTACCGGGCCACTGCAGTTGCAGCAGGTACTGAGAAGAAAAAGACAGTTGTTTGAGGAAGATGGCACCACCAGGGACCCCATTTGACCCTTGTCTAGGTGTCAGGTGGTCGAAAGAACGGAAAAATTGGAGAAAAAATGAAGAAAAATGAGCCAAAATTGACCCTGGAGCCGTTTGAAGACCATTTTCAGCTCAAAAAATCGCTCAAAATCGTTCAAAAACGCTCCTAAAGCTCAAAATTGGTTCCAGAAACCTCAAAATTCTAGTTTAAAGGCTCAGCAGAGTTTTGGAGCCTTTTGGGTCATTTTTGACCATTTTGAGCTCAAAAAATCGCACAAAAATGCTCAGAAAATTCGAAATTGGCTCCAGAAACCTCAAATTCCATTTTAAAGGCTCAGGAGAGTTCTAGAGCATTCTGGAGCATTTTTGAACATTTTTAACTCAAAAAATCGCTGAAAAAGCTCGAAATTGGTTTCAGAAGGAATTTAAGAAATTCTGAACCAATTTTAAGCCATTTAGAGCTTCAAAACCGATTTTTGAGCTATAAATGTTCGATTTCGCTCAAAAATTTGCAATTTTTCTCCGAAAAGCTCGAGTCGGAGCCAAAAAACCGACTTTTTTGCTCCAAAACCTCTCCTAATCGTTTGACCTCAATCACTAGACGTCAGGTGCTCCGCGGAGCCCCAATGACCTCTTTTCCAATCGAAAACAAAGAAAAACTTGGGAGAAAATATTTTGGAAGATTCTGGAGCTCATCGAGCAGGTGGCAAGTGCTCAGGAGATCTGTTGATCAATTTGTAGCTTGGAAATCGAGAAAAATGGACTTTGAAACCTGAAGATTTTGAAAAAATGGACCTGTGAGCCTAAAATCAAAAAATTTGACTTTTGAAGCAATTCAGAGTCATTTTGAGCTCAAAAATACGATTTTTGATGGATTTTTCACTCAAAAACCATCAAATTTTTACCCTAAACCATGAAATTACCTTAAAAGAAGCTATATTGAGTCATTTTAAGCCGAAAACCCCAATTTTAGACCATTTTTCACTCCAAAAAGCTCAAAATTTCACTTAAAAACCTTCAAATTCATCTAGAAACCTTGATTTTGCTCCTGGAGCAATTTACTTCACTTGGGTTCAAAAATACGATTTTTTGAGTCATTTCAAGCTCAAAAACACGATTTTAGACCATTTTTTATGATAAATAGCACGAATTTTCACTCAAAAACCTTCAAATTCATCTAGAAGCTTTGAATTTGCTCCTGGAGCAATTTTCTTCATTTTGGGCTCAAAAATGCGATTTTTGAGCCATTTTGAGCTCAAAAACCCGATTTTAGACCAATTTTCACCCCAAAAACTTCAATTTTTCCAGGATTTCCAATGGCGAGTCGGATGGGGTGTTCTCAAGGCGAATATGCTCTTTGTGTACAACAAATCAGAAGAAGAGACCTCCTCGACGCCTCCATTTCTCCTTCTAATCATCGAGGATTGCTTCATTGAGCTCTGCGATGAGAATAAGATTGGAAAGGATTTCACGTTTGAGATCAAGTTCAAATCGTGAGTTTTTGAGCTTGAAAATGAGCCAAAAATCGAGAAAATTGAGCGAAAATGAGCAAAATTTTGGAAAATCTGATGAAAAATCGATTTTTGATCAGAAAACTCGATTTTTGAGGATTTTTAAACCTTTTTTGTCAATTTTGAGCGAATTTTCGCACAAAAAATAAGAGAATACAGGTTTTGAGCTTGAGAATGAGCCCAAAATCATAAAAATCGAGCAAAAATGAGCCAAGGTATTGAAAATTCGATGAGAAATGGTTCAGAATGCTCAAAAATCGATTTTGACTACAAAACTCGATTTTTGAGGATTTTTAAGCCTTTTTGGCCAATTTTGAGCGAATTTTTCCATAAAAAATACGAAAAATCAGGTTTTTGGCCTAAAAATGAGCCAAAAACCGTAAAAATCCGCTAAAATTGAGCAAAAATATGGAAAAAAATTGGTGAAAAATGGTTCAGAATGCTCAAAAATCAATTTCGACTACAAAACTCGATTTTTGAGGATTTTTAAACCTTTTTGATCAATTTTGAGCAAATTTCCGCCTAAAAAATGATAAAAATTAGGTTTTGGGCTTGAAAATGAGCCAAAAATCATAAAAATCGGCTGAAAATGAGAAAAAAACCGAAAATTTGACGAAAAATGGTTCGGAATGCTAAAAAATCGATTTTGTAGTATTTTTAAACCTTTTTGGTCAATTTTGAGCAAATTTTTCCATTAAAAGTTATAAAAATCAGGTTTTGAGCTTGAGAATGAGCCAAAAATCATAAAAATTGAGCAAAAAAGAGCAAAAATATTGAAAATTTGACGAAAAATGGTTCAGAATGCTGGAAAATCAATTTTGACTCATAAAACTGAATTTTTGAGGATTTTAAAACCTTTTCTGTCAATTTTAAACGGATTTTTTCCATAAAAAATTCAAAAAATTAAGTTTTGGGCTTGAAAATGAGCCAAAAATCATAAAAATTCGTTCAAAATGAGCCAAAATATGGAAAAAATACTCAAAAATCAATTTTTTGATAAAAAAAACTCGATTTTTGAGGATTTTTAAACCTTTTTGATCAATTCTAGCAAATTTTTTCATTAAAATTATAAAAATCAGGTTTTGAGCTTAAGAATGAGCCAAAAATCATGAAAATTGAGCAAAAAAGAGCAAAAATATGAAAACTTTGAGGAAAAATGGTTCAGAATGCTCAAAAATCGATTTTGGCTCAAAAAACTCAATTTTTGAGTATTTTTGAGCCTTTTTGGTCAATTTTGAGCGAATTTCCGCCTAAAAATGATAAAAATCAGGTTTTTGGCTTAAAAATGAGCCAAAATCCGCTAAAATTGAGCAAAAAAGAGCAAAAATATGGAAAAAAATTGATGAAAAATGGTTCAGAATGCTCAAAAATCGATTTTGACTACAAAACTCGATTTTTGAGGATTTTAAGCCTTTTTGGTCAATTTTGAGCAAATTTTCGCCTTAAAAAAGAGATAAATCAGGTTTTGAGCTTGAGAATGAGCCAAAAACCGTAAAAATTGGCCGAAAATTAGCCCAAATATGAAAAAATTCATGAAAAATCACTCAAAATGCTCAAAAATCGATTTTGGCTCAGAAAACTCAATTTTTGAGCATTTTTTTTCAGTTTTTAGCTCATTTTTATTCGATTTTCATGATTTTTCCCTCATTTTTAATTTCCAGAACCGCCCGTAGCTTCATATTCGCCGCCGACAGCTTCAAATCGCTGGGACAATGGGTCTCCCTGCTCACAATCACTCCAATCGACTATATTCAACTATCCAAGCAGTCATTCATCGAACAAATCGAACAGACGCAGAAGAAGGCGATTTCGGAGCGGAATTGACCGATTTTTGGCGTTTTAGAGCTCAAAAATCGGATTTTTGAGCTAAAAAAGGTGGAAAATCATGATTTTTTGCTCAAAAATCATAATTTTTTGCCATTTTTTTCACTATTTTTCATGTAATTTTCACTTTTTCTTGTCCAATTTTCATCGGGTTATCTTTGTACATAAAAACACTAATTTCGCTCAATTTCTCCACATTTTTCCATAATTTTTGGGTTATTTTACCCCGGAATTTCTATATTTTCACTTATTTTTACTCTATTTTCAGCCATTTTTTTCAGGGTTATCAAAAAAAATCAATGCCAGCGTACCACTCGAAATTTGACACTGAAATCAAGGTGTTGCCGTTGGGCAACACGAATATGGGAAAACTTCCGATTCGTACGAATTATAAGGGACCGGCGCCTCGTAAGGATCAATAGATTTTTTTAAAAAATGAGCTAAAAAAGCTAAAAATCCCGAAATTTTGAGCCGAAAATCGGAAAAATCGCAAAATTTTGAGCTAAAAATCGAAAAAATCGCGAAATTTTGAGCTAAAAATCGAAAAAATCGCAAAATTTTGAGCTGAAAATGAAGAAAATAGCGAAATTTTGAGCCAAAAATCGAAAAAATCGCGAAATTTTGAGCTAAAAATCGATAAAATCGCGAAGTTTTGAGCTAAAAATCGAAAAAATCCCGAAGTTTTGAGCTAAAAATCGAAAAAATCGCGAAGTTTTGAGCTAAAAATCGAAAAAATCCCGAAGTTTTGAGCTAAAAATCGAAAAAATCGCGAAATTTTGAGCTACAAATCGAAAAAATCGCGAAATTTTGAGCTAAAAATAAAAAAAAAACGCGAATTTCGAGCTAAAAATCGAAAAAATTGAGAAATTTTAATCTAAAAATCGAAAAAATTGAGAAATTTTGAGCTAAAAATCGAAAAATTTGTGAAATTTCGAGCTCAAAATCGAAAAAAAACGCGAAATTTCGAGCTAAAAATCTAAAAAAATCGCGAAATTTTAAGCTAAAAACCAAAAAATCCGCGGAATTTTGAGGTAAAAGTCGAAAAAATCGCGAAATTTTAAGCTAAAAATCGAAAAATCGCGAAATTTTGAGCTAAAAATCGTAAAAACCCCGAAATTTTGAGCTAAAAATCGAAAAAATCCCGAAGTTTAGAGCTAAAAATCGAAAAAATCGCGAAATTTTGAGCTAAAAATCGAAAAAATTGAGAAATTTTGAGCGAAAAATCGAAAAAATCGCGAAGTTTTGAGCTAAAAATCGAAAAAATCCCGAAGTTTTGAGCTAAAAATCGAAAAAATCGCGAAATTTTGAGCTACAAATCGAAAAAATCGCGAAATTTTGAGCTAAAAATAAAAAAAAAACGCGAATTTCGAGCTAAAAATCGAAAAAATTGAGAAATTTTAATCTAAAAATCGAAAAAATTGAGAAATTTTGAGCTAAAAATCGAAAAATTTGTGAAATTTCGAGCTCAAAATCGAAAAAAAAACGCGAAATTTCGAGCTAAAAATCTTAAAAAATCGCGAAATTTTAAGCTAAAAATCGAAAAATCGCGAAATTTTGAGCTAAAAATCGTAAAAACCCCGAAATTTTGAGCTAAAAATCGAAAAAATCCCGAAGTTTAGAGCTAAAAATCGAAAAAATCGCGAAATTTTGAGCTAAAAATCGAAAAAATCACGAAATTTTGAGCTAAAAATCGAAAAAATCACGAAATTTTGAGCTAAAAATCGAAAAATTTGTGAATTTTTGAGCTAAAAATCGAAAAATCGCGAAAATTTGAGCTAAAAATCGAAAAATCGCGAAATTTTGAGCCGAAAATCGAAAAAATTCGCTGAAAATTGACACAGAAATGAGAAAAATAGATTTTTACTTTTTGTGCAATTTTTCAATTTTTTTGACAATTTTAGGCTTTTGGACCATAAAAAATACGATTTTTCAATAGAAAATTCATAAAAATCACAATTTTTTGACTCAAAAATCGAAAAATTCGCCGAAAATTGACCTTTATAAGGTTCTGAACCCCCAAAAATTCAAATTTCCCGCCCAAAATCCCTCATTTTTCCGTTCAGAAACCAACCAAGAGGACATCATCGACGAGGCTCTCAACTACTTCAAGCCCAACATTTTCTTCCGTGAATTTGAGGTAAAATTCAGATTTTTATCTGGAAATTTTTGAATTTACCGCCAAAATTTAGGCTCCGCGACGTTTCGAAAGTGTGTCATTTCAAAGGCAAAACGATGCACTCGTGAAATATCACACTTTCGAAACGTCACACTTGCGAAACGTCACACTTTCGAAACGTCGCGGAGCCAAAATTGGATTTTTACCTTGAAAATTTTGAATTTACCGCCAATTTTTTCAGATAAAAGGACCCGCCGACCGTACGCTCATCTATTTGATCTTCTACATCACCGAGTGTCTGAGAAAATTGCAGAAGGTGGGGTCTTGGAGGATTTTGGAGGGTTCTGAATCGAAAATTTTAAATTTGAGATAATTTTCTGGCTCGAAATCCAGAAAAATGCTCCTCAGACCTTTCTAGCTGAAAAAATTGAATTTCGAGCTCAATTCAGGCTCAAAATCCTTCAAATTTGCTCCAAACGATCCTCGAGGCTTCTAGAAAGAGCCAAATTCGAAAATTTGAGTTTTGAGCTCATTTTTTGGCTCGAAATCCATGAAAAATGCTCACCAGACGGTTTCTAGACGAAATTTTCAAGTTTTGAGCACTAAGTTTGCTCAAAATTCATAGAAAATGCTCCAAATTCGCTCTAAACGATGCTAGATGCTCCTAGAAGTGTCCGAACTGAAAAATCGATTTTTTTAGCTCAAAAATCATCAGTTTTAACTAAAAATGTTCCAGATTTGAATTTCGACGATTGTAAAGCTTTCCAGCCCAAAATTTCAAATTTTGAGCCATTTTCAGCTCAAAATCCCATTAAAAATGCTCGAAATTGAGCCAAAATTACTATGGATGCTGGTGAAGGCTTCTAGAACTATCCTAACCGAAAAATCAAGTTTCGAGTTCAATTTTGGCTTAAAATGCTCCAGATTCAAATGTCTAGACCAAAATTTCAAGTTTTCAGCTCATTTTTAGCCTAAAAATGGTTCAGTTTTCAATTTTAGAGCTTTGCAGACCAAAAATTCCATTTTCGAGCTCCAAATTTGCTCCGAACGATCCTGGAGGCTTCTAGACGTGTCCGAACTGAAAAAATCGAATTTAGAGCTCATTTTACGCCTAAAAACCTTCAGTTTTCTTCAAAAATGCTCCAAACGATCCGGGAGGCTTCTTGACTCGAGAGACTGACTCTAGATTGAAAAAATCGAATTTAGAGCTCAATTTTAGCTCAAAAACGTTCAAATTTCCTCTAAAAGACTCTGGAGGCTCCTAGAAGTTCCCGAACTAAAAAATAATATAATTTTGAGCTAATTTTCAGCTCAAAAATCATCATTTTTAAATAAAAATGTTCCAGTTTTGAATTTCGACGATTCTAAACCTTTCCAGTCCAAATTTTCAAGTTTCAAGCTCATTTTTGGCCCAAAAATTCGATTTTCAAGCTCAATCTCCCCCTAAAAATGCTCCAATTCTTTCCAGAGCCCCAACAAGATCGCCGGCCAAAAGGATCTCAACGCTCTGGCTCTCTCCCATCTGCTCCCAATTCCCGGAGAAAACGGATTCCCGTTGAATTCAATGTACAAAGCGCCACAATCGAAACCGGACGAAGACGAAATGCGCGCCTATCTTCAACAAATTCGTCAAGAGCTCGGCGCTCGGCTCTGCGAGCTCGCGTTCCCCGATCCACAGGACCGCCCGTCGAAATGGTGGTTGTGTTTTGCGAGAAGACGTTTTATGGACAAGGGACTCGTTGGACAGGGTGTTAATCTTTGAAGGGGAAAATGGGGAATTTGAAGCTAAAAAACTTGAAATTTGAGCTCAAAAATTGAAATTTTAGGCCCAAAAATCGTGAATGTTGAGCCCAGAAAAGTGAAATTTGAGCCCAACTTCCGCTATTTCTGATCTGAAAATATCGATTTATAAGCTGAAAAAGTGAATTTTTTGAGCACAAATTGAGCTATTTTTCACGGAAATTCCTTATTTTTGAGCTCAAAATTACATATTTTTGTACTGAAAATATTGGTTTTCGAGTTCAAAATTACTAATTTTTGCTCCAATTTCCAAATTTTTGAGCTCGAAATTCGCTATTTTCGAATCTAAAGATATGTATTTTGAGCTCAAAATTTACTAACTTTTCATCGAAAACATCAATTTTCGACAAAAAATTGAGCTATTTTTGTACTGAAAATCTCAATTTTTGAACTCGAAATGCGTTATTTTTGGCTTAAATTTCCAGATTTTCGCACCTAAATTATCGATTTTCGAGCCCAAATTTGCTATCTTTGAGCTCAAAATTCGCTATTTTTGATCATAAATTATCGATTTTTGAGCTCAAAATTAACTGTTTTTGCTCTGAAAATATCGATTTTTGAGCTTGAAATTTGCTATTTTTAAACCGAAAATGTCGATTTTTGAGCTCAAAATTGGCTATTTTAGACTCTGAAATTATCCCATTTTTGAACCAGAATTTACTATTTTTATAGCGAAAATATCAATTTTTGAGCTCAAAAACAGAAATCTTAGGTCCGAAAATTGTGAATTTTGAGCTCAGATTTTGCGATTTTAAATCGAAATTTTCGATTTTTGAGCTCGAAATATTTCAAAAATCGTCATTTTTTGGTTCAAAAATTACTAATTTTTCATCAAAAATATTGATTTTCGAGCTCAAAACTCATCATTTTTAGCTCCAAATTTTCCTTATTTTTGGCTCAAATTTCCAGTTTTTCAACCCAAATTTTCCTAATTTTCACCTCCATTTCTCTCCCCTATCTCTCTATTTATTCGCATGTGATTCCCTTCTATTTTCAATTTTTCAAATTTCCCGCCCACACTTGTATTATGTATACTTTTTCTTTATGTATCTGCTTTAAAAATATGAATTCACTTTTTATTCCAAAAAAAAAAACGACTAAAAATTTTGAAAGCGCGCTCTATTGAGAGAATTCTAGAAAATTGTCAATAGAGCGCACTTTCTCCTCTACCTCTTTTTTCTATAATTATTGCTCTTGGAGCTCATTATCGATAGCAAAAAGGCTACGGTATCGTGAACGACTTCTGGAGCGGTGATTTGGCAACGTGCCAAATGACTGCGGACCTCTTCGGGGAGGTGGTTGACTGGCATGGTCTGAAAATGAGCAAAAATGGATTTTCTGAGCTCCAAAATGAGCCGAAAATCGAGAAAATTGGAGCATTTTGAGCAAAGTTAGAGGGATTTGAAATTTTCGAAAAAATTTCAAACCCCTCTAACTTTGCTCAAAATGCTCCAATTTTCTCGATTTTTGGCTCATTTTGGAGCTGAGAATCTCAAAATTCAAATTACCGCCAATCTCTCCAAATCTTGTGGGCTAAAAGAGCCCATCGCTTTGCTCAACGATGCATCTGGAGTAGATGCAGAAAGTGCAGTGGTTAGGGAGGCTTTGGCGGAGGTTAGCACGGCAAGGTCCACTGGGTTTAGTTGCTGGAAAAAATCGTAGAAAAAATTGAGGAGTTTTTGAGCTCCAAAATGAGCCAAAAATTGTAGATTTTGGTTGGAAATGAAGGGTTTTATGATTTTTTGAAAATCCGAGATTTTTTTTTCGAAAAATTTAAAAATCGTCCAATTTTTTCGATTTCGGGCTCTTTTTGGAGCTCAGAATATTAGAATTCTAATGGAAGTAAAATTTTCAGTTTTTGAGCTTTAAAATAAGCATAAATTTAAAATGAAGGATTTTATAACTGGAAAAATTTTGAAATTTCAAAATCATTCAATTTTCTCGATTTTTGGCTTATTTTGGAGCTCAGAAATTGAGAATTTGATTAAAATCAAATTTTCCGGTTATTGAGCTTCAAAATGAGCCAAAATGTGTAAAATTTGGTTGAAAATGAAGGATTTTATGAGTTTTTGAAAATTGGAGAATTTCCAAAAATTTCAAAAATTTTCAACTTAAAATAAATGGACCAATTTTTCTGGTTTTTTGCTCATTTTGAAGCTGAAAATCTCAGTATTTTAATGAGATTGAATCATCCAGATTTTGAGCTCCAAAATGAGCAAAAATTTGCAATTTTTGGTTGAAAATTAAGGATTTTATAACTGGAAAACTTTTGAAATTTCAAAATCATTCAATTTTCTCGATTTTGGGCTCATTGGAGCTCAGAAAATGAGAATTTGATTAAAATCAAATTTTCCAGTTTTTGAGCTCCAAAATGAGCCAAAATTTGTAAAGTTTGGTTGAAAATGAAGGGGTTTATGAGTTTTTGAAAATTGGAGAATTTCCAAAATTTTCAAAAATTTTCAACTTAAAATAAATGGACCAATTTTTCTGGTTTTTTGCTCATTTTGTAGCTGAAAATCTCAGTATTTTAATGAGATTGAATCATCCAGATTTTGAGCTCCAAAATGAGCAAAAATTTGCAATTTTTGGTTGGAAATGATGGATTTTAGAAACTTTTGAAAATCCGAAAATTTTTCAAAAATTTATAACTTTCTTCAAAACTACTCGATTTTTTTAGATTTTGGCTCATTTTGAAGTTCAAAATCTCCGAATTTCAGTACAAAAACGTTTTAACAGATTTGAATTTTTTGAGAATTTTGACGTCTTCTGAAAGGTTCAGAATCTCAAATATTTCAAAAACCCTCTAACTTTCTTTAAAATTGCTCAATTTTTTTGATTTTTGGCTCATTTTTGAGCACAAAAACTATTAAAACTCACATGAAACTTATAAACAAAAAACGCTTGCTCCGCCAGTGTATCATTCAAATTCTCCATCATATTCAACTGATCTTTTTCGGTACTTGATAATTGATTCCGAACTTGATCGATGATTTCAATCGATCGATCGTATTGATGAAAAAGGTCACCGACTTCTTTTTGTTGAGATTCATCGCAGAAATAGGCGGTCTGAAATATAAAGGGTTACGGTAGATTTATAGACCGTTTTCAGGGGCTCAAAATGAGCCCAAAATCATCAAATTTGAGCCAAAATGAACCAAAATAAAAGGTTTTCAGTTTTTTGAATGTAAAATTCCTCATTTTCAATGAAATTTTCTGAATTTTGGCTCATTTTGAACCTCGAAAAATTCTCTATCTTAGCCCCGCCCACTTTTCAAAAACTGACTCACCCTCTCACAAACATACGCTCTTAGCCTATCGATTCTCATAGAATCGATAAATCTGTTGATTTTTGAGGAAATCATTGGATCGAAAGAAGCCGCCAAACGGATTCTGGAGAGACACGAGGAAGCAGAGGGGGAGAGGGAATGGGAGCCTTGGTGGTCCTGAAAACTTAAAATTCGATTTTTTAAGATTCTGAGCTCCAAAATGAGCCAAAAATCGAGAAAATTGGACTATTTTGAAGAAAGTTAGAGGGTTTTGAAAATTCTCGGATTTTCAAAGTCATAAAATCCTTAATTTTCAACCAAATTTTACAAAATTTGGCTCATTTTGAAGCTAAAAAACTGGAATTTTAATCGAAATCAAAATTTTGAATCTTTGAGCTTAAAAATAAATCCAAAATCGAAAAGTTCGGAGCATTTTGAGCAAGGTTAGAGCTTTTTGAAAAAATTGAAAAAAAATTATCGGATTTTAAAAAAGCCATAAAATCCTTCATTTTCGCTCAAATTTAGTGAGTGTTGGCTCATTTTGAAGCTCAGAACATGAAAAATGTATTTTCATTTGAACTCTGATATTCTGAGCTCCAAAATGAGCTTAAAATCAAGGAAATTTGACTATTTTGAAGAAAGTTAGAGAACTTTAAAAATTTTGAAAATTTTGGATTTTCAATAAATTATAAAATCCTTCATTCTCAACCAAAAATTGCAAATCTAAGCTCATTTCAAAGCTCAAAAACTAGAAATATTATTTTCATTTGAATTCTGATATTCTGAGCTCCAAAATGAGCCAAAAATCAAGAAATTTGGAGCATTTTGAAGAAAGTCAAAGGATTTTGGAAGCTCTAAAATTTTGATTCAAATTTAGCTTCTTACGTTTGATACGCAGTCAAGAACCCAAATTGGCTTCTTATGTTTGATAGTCAGTTGAAATTCAACTACAGTAACCACAGTACTCTGTGTATTAGTACAGTAATCCTTTCAAAAACTACAGTAATCTTCCCTTCTCCTTTTTTTACGTTTTGAAAACTACAGTACCCCTTACCTGATACTGTCCCGGCGCAGGTGGTGGTGGGGGACCCGTCGGGTACCCCATACCACCATCATGAATATTTTGGAGCTCTTGAGCCCCCACCTGGTGGTTACTGTAGTCCCCGGCATAATGTTGGGAGGCGCTCATATGGTGGTCATGATTGTGTTGATAGTTACAGTATACCAAGGGTGGGTACAGTAGGAAAATAAGAATAAGGGAAAAGGTCATCTTCAAGACTGAGTATCTAACGTTGGCAGCGAAATCTCTAATGCCATATTTTCGATGCCAAACTTTTCCGCCATATCCGGATCTGTCAGCAGGCAAGAGAAAGTGATTGACGAACCGTAACGGTCCCCCCTTTTTCCCGGATTTTTTCTACTTTTGGCGGGAAAAAGAGGGGTGTATTGTTGACAGATTATTATTTGTCCATAAAATAGGGGAACATGAAAAAAAAAACAAAAAATTTGAGTGAAAATTAGGTCACAAAATGATTGATTTAGGGGGTACTAGAACACATGGGAAAGTGAAAGGAAATTTTCGGGTTTTTATGAGGTTACTGTAGTTTCAGTGAGGAGTACTGTAGTTATTCAGAGGGTTACTGTAGTTGTTTGAAAGATTACTGTAATTGAAAATAATACTGTAGTTTCTGTCAAGAGTACTGTGGTTACTGTAGAATTTACTAAAATTTTCGAAGGGATTACTGTAGTTTCTGGAAGGTTACTGTACTTACTAAGGCGTACTGTAGTCCAAATGGTTGAAAAGTGAAAAAGTAACTGAGTACCAAACGTACGCAGCCAAATTGAGCTCTTGACTACGTATAAAAAGTAAGAAGCCAAATTTGAATCTTGACTGAGTACCAAACGTACGCAGCCAAATTGAGTTCTTGACTGCCTATCGAACGTAAGAAGCCAAATTTGAATCCCAGAAAACTCAAAATTTCCAAATTTTCAAAACCCTCTAACTTTCTTCAAAACAGTCCAATTTTCTTGATTTTTGGCTCATTTTGGAGTTCGGAATATCAAAATTTGAGCTTAACAATGAGCCGAAAATGGAAAAAAATGCTTCAAAATAAAATATATCACAATTTTTCGAAAATTCGAAAAATTTTAAAATTTTAAAAAGGCTCTAACTTTTTTCAAAATTCTCTAGCTTCCTTGGTTTTAGGCTCATTTTGAAGCTCTTTGAATTTCAAATACGCATCAAACATGAAAAATTGAATTTGGTTCTTGACTGCGTATCAAACGTACGTAGCCAAATCTAGTTCATGAAATTGGAAACTTAAAAAAAACCAGTTTACCCAAACGTGACCCTTCCCAAAAAATTTCTAAATTTTCCATCAAAAAAAATCTAACCATCCATACAACCAAGAAAATCAATTATTTTCATAGAATTTTCTGGATTTTTGCCATTTTTTTTCTGATAAACAGGAAAATTAGGCAAGCGACGGTCTGACGAGAGGCGAGAAAAAATGTGCTTTTGTCGAAGAAAAACTAGCAGTAAGGTGAGTTTTGGAGCAGAGCTAGCAAAAAATGTTTAACTACAATATTGCTCAGCTTAAAATTTAGAACATTTTTGTAGTTGAAAAATTTTTGATAGCTCCGCCCACTTTTGAGATATGCGCTTTTGAAGTTGGCGCGCTCCCAAAGGGTGGGCTAACTTTAAAGGCGCATAACTCAAAAAGGGGCGTAGCTAGGCAAAAATTTTCAACTACAAAAATGTTTAAAATTTTATGATGAGCAATATTGTAATTGACAAGTTTTTCATAACTCCGCCCATTCTCAAGATATTTGCAGGAAGAGGCAATCGATTCAAGTGGCCGCGGCGAGCCGAAACAATATCGTGAACAACCGCTGGCAGCCACGGGTCCGAATGGTGGACAACAAATGATTGCTCAGCCGAAAGCTGAGCAATATCAACAACAACAACAAAAGGCTCCGCCTCCAAACTACAATAATAATAATATGGAGAAGACAATGGATAAGAAGAAATCGAAGAAGGGCAAGAGCTTCCCCAAGGAGAATCGGCTAACCAAGAAGAGAGGAAGGAGTAAGTTGGCGTAACTCAAAAATGGGCGGAGCTAGCGGAGTTTTGGTAACTGCAATATTGCTCATCATAAAATTTGAAACACTTTTGTTGTTAAAAATTTTTTTAAAGCTCCGCCCCTTTTTGAGATACGCGTCTTTAAAGTTGGCGCACCTACCTTTGACACAGACACAGACTTTAAAGGCGCATAACTCAAAAGTGGGCGAAGCTAGAAAAATTTTGTCAACTGTTACATTGCTCAGCATAAAATTTGAAACACTTTTGTAGTTAAAAAGTTTTTGATAGCTCCGCCCCTTTTTGAGATAAATCGATTTCAAAAAAATTTATACCAATTTTTTTCAGAAACACGCGAGGACGATACCATTTCGAATGTAAGTTTCTTTTTCTGACGTCTAGACTCAAATTTTTTGAGGAATTCAAATTTGGTAGTTTTGAACCTCTAAAAATTTCAGATTCCCGAAGAAATGCCCGATTTGGAGATCAATCGTGAGCACGCCGAGCCATTCTACACGGATGATCAGCTCATGTAGAGAAATCAAAAAAAGTGTGAACTGGAAATATCTACTTGAAAAATAAAGTATTTTTTGTATGAATTTTTGAATTAGGACATCTGGAAATACAGAAAGACAAATTTTTTTGAGAAAAAATGCCAAAAAATTGAGCAAAATTTAAGGATTTTGAAAAGTTGAAAATTTTTGTGAATTCTGAATTCAGAAGACGTTAAAGAATCGAATTCTGAAGCAGATTCTGAAAATTTTACAGGGTTTTATATTCAGAAGGAGTCTGAAATTCAAAAATAGAGAAAAAATTTTGAGAAAATTTTTTATTTTTAAATTTGAAAAAAATGTAAAAATTCAAGAAAAAATCAAAAAACAACTAGAAAATTTTAGCACACAAAAAACGTAAAAAATGACTAGAATATGACAAAAAAGCCTGGGAAATTTGAATTTTCAGACAAAAAAATCAATAATTTACAAAAAAATCAATAAATTATTCAACGGTTTTCGAGATCATCTTGATTTGTGTATTGGCCCGTTCCACGTCTCCAGCTTCTTGTTCTTTTGGACTTATTGTGCTCTTTGAGCAACAACAGCATTTTGAGAATTTCTGAAATTATAAAGTTAGGAAAAAATTAGGAATCTTTTGAGCCAAAAATCACAAAAATCGGTTGAAAGTGAGCAATTTTAGACCGATTTTTGGAAATTTTACGAAAAACTTTTTCTTGATTTTTTTAGTTTTGATTTTGCAAATCATCAACTTTTTGAGGATACTGTATTTTCAAAATTTAGCGAAAAATTTGACATTTTTTGAGCCAAAAATCACAAAAATCGACCTAAAATTGCCGATAAAAAAATTTTTTTCCAAATTTTTTAAAAATTCTCAATTTTTTCTCACCTCAATTAAAATATCCGTGGTCCATAATAAAATAGCCATAATATGCAGAGAAATGACGAAAAGTCGATGGGTCCCCGCCCCGATATGATCGAACATCAAGAAGGCATAATAGCCGAGGACACCACAACAGCGGAGGATTTCAATGTAGCGAGCGTACCATCTGGAATTGAATGTTTTGTAATTTAAAACTAATAAAATAAAAAATGGAGATTTTGAGCTTCAAAATAAGCCAAGAATTGAAAAATTTGAAGCATTTTAAGCAAAGTAAGGGAGTTTTGAAATTTTGAAAAAAAAAATTATATTTTTTTTTTCGTGATTTTTTTGAACTTAGAAGTTTAAAATATATGAATTTTAAATAAGTTGAAATGCACAGATGCTGAGCTTCAAAATGAGCCAGAAATTATGAAACTTATAGCATTTTGAGCAAAGTTATGGAATTTCGAAAATTTGACAAAAATTTTTTTTGAAATTTTTTTTCAAAAATTTTAAAATATCATTACTTTGTTCAAAATAAACCGATTTTTATGATTTGTAACTCATTAGAAAGCTTCAAATTTTATAATTTCGATTTAAAAATTTTGAGCTTTAAAATAAGCTAAAAATTAAAAAATTTGGAGCATTTTGAGCAAATTTAGGGGATTTTGAAATTTTTGAAAATGTGAATTGTTTTGAAGACTTTAGATTCTCCGAATTTTTTGGAATTCATCAGGATCACTTTCAAATTTTTATTTTTTACAATTGTGAAATTCTGAGCTTCAAAATGAGCAAAAAATCGAAAAATTTGGAACATTTTGAGCAAAGCTACGGGATTTTAAAATTTTGGAAAAAAAAATTAGAAAATTTTCTTTGAACTTTTGTTTCAAAACACCGTAACCTTGCTCAAAATGCTTCAAATTTTCTGATTTTTGGTTTGTTTTGAAGCTCAGAATCTCACAAATTTGATTTTGAAACCCTTAAATCTCCAAAAACTCACTTCATATCAAAGAAGGCTCCAAAGCATTGCATAGTGACCACAAAGTATGCAATTTTCACCCCGCACTCCAAATAACTCAAATGAATACGGTCATATTCGAAATGGAAGAAAATGGCCAATAGTAATACAAATGATACAGCAACATAGACTTTGACTATAATTCGAGCCGGCGGAGAGTACTTTATGACGGGTTGTTTTGGTTGGGGGACCTTGTGGGCGGGGTCAACCATGGACATCCAATGGAAAAACGGGGTGACAGGGACCCCGGGGAACCATCCGGGAGGGTAGATGGTGGCCTGAAAATGAGGAAGAATAGGGATTTCGTCTGGAAAAAGAATTTTGAAAATTGATTGATTTTGTGAAAAGTTATGATGATTTGAAGGCAATTCATCTGAATTTTGGGGCGTTTTTTTTTGGATTTTTTGCCTTCGATTTCAGGGATTTTTTAGAAGTTTGAAAATTTAGTTTATTGGAAATCTAAAAATAGATAAAATTCTGAATTTTTTGGTGAAAAAATCATAAAAATCGGATTATTTAGAGCAGAGATATCAAAAAATGAAAAAAAAATTGAAAAAAAATTCAAATTTTTTTTTTTCGAAAATTTTTGATTTCTGATTTTTTTGACGTCTTCTGAATTCAGAATATCAGAAAATTTACTTTCTGGAGTTTTAAAATCAGACGACGTCGAGGATTCTGAATCCATTTTGAAATTTTTTTCATACGCTGGATTTTTCGAAATTTAAGAAAAATTTTTTTTATTTTTCAAAAAAAAATTGAAGTTCTGAATCTTGGACGTCTTCTGCATTTTTAGATTCTCAAAAAAGTACTTTCTGAAAAAAAATTTTTCTAAAATTTTTCAAAATTTTTTTTTCAAAATTCTGAACTTTTGACGTCGTCTGACTTCAGAATCTTGAAAATTCAAAAATTTTATGCTGAGCAATCGAATTTTTAGATGAGCAATTTCTAGAAAAAATCTTAAGCTGAGCAATCTCAATATTCACTGTCCCGCGGCGTAATTAGGCTCAAAACTCTTCAAATTTCTCCAACTTTTTTCAAAAATTTCAGAAGACGTCATCCTCCAGAATTCTCACCTTAATCTTATTCACCACTCCCGGAAACAATGGTTCTCCCTTCCTATCCTTAGTCCATCCCTTGAAAATCAACAAATCCCAAAGTGTATGAAATTGAAGATAAATTTGATTAAAAGAGTTCTCATTCGTAATGAGCCCGTAAATCGGCGGGTCCTCGGGTCGCTCGGGCTCAAATGTGTTGAACATCTGAAAAATTTGAATTTGAAAGGGTACCGTTATCTGGGGAAGGGGTTACTGTACCTTATCCCAAATGATAAAAACTCCACCGTAGTTTCTATCGATACAGTATGGATTTCGTCCGTGATGAACTCGATGGTGGGATGGGGTGTTGAAGATGAGACCGAGGGGTCCCATGGTGTCTACTAGCTGAAAATAGAAAAAAATGAGCCCAAATTTGCCTTCCAAAGTTGACTATAACATTTTTTACAATGATAAACAAATTTTGAAAAAAAAATTTCTTTTTCAAAAACATTTTTTTTTTGCTTTTTCAATCTCAAATAGCAATTTTAGCTCAAAAATCACAAATTTTTACTGTAAAACCACTAATTCTTTCCCTAAACCTCCATTTCACCCAATTTACCCCCTCCATTCTCAAACCGAACTAACCGAAGTATGCATAATGAACTGAAAAATTTCCGAAAAGTATCGATGCACCAAAAAAATAGGCGGAGGGATGAAAAACGCTTGCAAACAGTCATAAATTGCTAATCCAGCATCTTGAATCGCCGCTTGACGTAGAGCCGTTGAAAAGTTATAGTATTCGGAGCTGTGATGGATGGTGTGAAGCCCCCAGAAGAAACCGGCTTCTGGAAAAAAATTGATTTATCTTGGGAACCAAGGAAGATAGTGGGAAAGTGTCAACTGCAATATTGCTCAGCATTAAATTTGATACATTTTTGTAATTAAAAGTTTTTTGATAGCTCTACCCCTTCTTGAGATACATGGCTTCAAAGTTAGCGCGCCAACAAGCCGCGTTGAGAGAGCGAAGGGAAGGGGGAGACGCAGACTACTCTCGTCGTCTGCGTCTCTGCGCGCCCCAACTTTAAAGCGCCATATCTCGAGAACGAGTAGAGATATCAAAATGTGCTCAACTGCAAAAATATGTAAAATTTTAAACTGAGCATTTTTGTAGTTGAAATTTTTCTGATATCGCCAACCCTTTTTGAGATATGCGCGCCCAACAGCGGAAGAGGGCGGCGAGCGGGCGCATAAACTTTAAAGGCGCATAACTCAAAAAGAGATGAAGCTATCAAAAAGTATTCAACTACGAAAATGTGTGCAATTTTATGCTGAGCAATGTTGCTGTCGACAACTTTTTGATAGCGCCGCCCATTTTTGAGATAAACTCCTTCAAACTTACCATGCACTGCTCGATGTCCCAAATAGTACATAAAATCCTGGAAGAAAAGACAGAAAATCCATGTCCATGGAGAATCCCATGGAAGCTCCAGTATCCGCCAGTTGTCCCATACTATCACATAAAGGAAGATTGCTACTGCTCGACCACCAAATCTGAAATTTTTAAGAGCTTAGAAATAGAGATAACAAGAAATGAAAATTGCGGGATTGCTCATCATAAAATTCTACACATTTTTGTAGTTGGAAATTTTTCGATAGCTTTGCCCCTTTTTGAGATACGCGCCTTCAAAGAAAGCGCACATTACTTACGAGAAAGTAGGGGGAAATGAGAGACGCAGACGACGAGAGTAGTCTGCGTCTCTCGATTCCCCCTTCTCTCTCGTAGGCATTTAGCGCGCCCACTTTCAAGCGCTATATCTCCAGAACCGTTACAGCTATCAAAAAACTTTCAACTACAAAAATGTGTAAAATTTTAAGTTGAGCAATTTTGCAGTTTACCATTTTTCTCTATCTCCTCTAATCTCCAAAATAACTCACTTAAAACACTGACTCAACATGCCGGCACATATCGATGTGATACTATCGTTCAGCGCGAATCGATCTTCATGTCCAGAGATGAATAATATGAAAAATTCAGCAGTCAAGAAGACTAGCCACCACGCCGACACTTCTGCATTATAATTCGGGACGTCTTCTATCCGGGATACTGTAGTTTCGTAGGGGGAGATGAGGTAGAAGGCGTGACGGAGGTTTGTGAAGGTTAGGCTGGAAATGTGGGGGATTTTGGGATGTTAAAACTTTGGCTATTTAAGATTCTTGATTCTGACGTCTTCTAAGACCTTCTGAATCCGTTAGAATCCAAAAAAAATGCAAAAAAAAACCCACCGCTCCAAAAGTCGATGCCCAAGTGAGGTATTCGAGAATACCCGATCCAACCATGCCGTCTCGTTCATCCTTTTCGCATTTGTCTGAAATTGGAATTTTGACGTCTTCTGAATTCCTAGAAGATTCAGAAGACGTCAGAACGTTTCTTTGATCACCAACCAACAAAGGGGCTAACCTTGATGACGTAATCTTCTTCTGAATTCGGAGAATTCAGAAGAAGAAGCTGATGGTGTTATTGGAGAGAGATGCGGATGGATATGAGGGGGGAGGGGGGGACCGGTTCGTCAGACTACGAAGAAAGAGTATGGGGAAATGAGAGAGTGGCAGAGAAAGAGAGAGAGAGACACTCTTTCTGTTAGGCTGTTAAGGTGGTGTGTGATTATTCTAGAATGGGGAGGATTCTTATGAGATGAGAGAAGGAGTAATGGTTTTGGTTCAGTGGGCTGAGGTGGAAGTTTGATGTTACGGTAGAGGGGGGGGGGGGGGGGGGGTTCTGGAGGATTCAGAAGACCTTGAGGATTCAGAATCTTGACGTCATCTGAAATTTCAAATTTTGAACTTTTTTGACTTAGAATTTTCTTAAACTCTCTGAAGTCATATTCATAAGACGTTCACGACTCGGAGTTTTCAAAAAACTGAGATTTAAAAGATTCAGATTCTATGATTCAGAAGACGTTGGGGATTCAGATTCAGAATCTCAACGTCATCTGAAATTTTTGAATGTTGAGTTTTTTGGATTCTGAATTTAATTAAATTTGTGTTCTGAAGACGTCCCAGATTCTGAAGAATTCAGATTAGCCGATTCAGAAGACGTTGGGATTTGAATTTTGAAGTTTTGTTGGATTCTGAATTCTCAGTAACTCTCTAAAATCTAAACTCTGATTCAGAAGAGTTTCAAGATTCTCAACTTTTAGAAAATGAAGATTCTGAAAGATTCAGAAGACGTTAGTGATTCAGAATCTCTGAAAATCGAAAAAAGAAATTGAGAAAAACACCGAAAAAGCGGATTCAGAAGACGTCAAAAAACAGATTCTGAATTTGGAAAAAAATTGAGTTTCGAATTTTTTGGATTCTGAATCTCAACCAGTGCATCGCCCCGGACAAAAAAGTTCGGGTTTTCCGGAATTTTTATGTTAAATTTTTTCCGGAATTTCGGACGTGAAAATATTCCGGAAGTTCGAAATTCCGAAAACCCGAACATCCGGAACTTTCCGGAATCTTGTTCAAAAGTCCGGAATTCCCGGAACCCGAACCTCGAACAATGTCCGGGTTATTTTCAATTATGCCAACCATTTTATTTTGTTACGTAACGTGATCAAGTTTAAAAAATATTTTTTTACCACATTTTTAATGTGTTTTTCTACCATTTTTGCCACGTGTAAAGTCCGGACAAAATGTTCGGGATGAGCAAAAATCCGGAATTTACCCGGGGTTCCGAACAAAAATTTTTCCGGAATTGCGGAATTCCGGAACTGCAAAATTACACGTGGAATAAATTCCGGAATTTTATGCGATTCCGGAAAACCCCGAACTTTTTTGTCCGGGTCGATGCACTGATCTCAACGTCATCTGAAATTTTTGTAATTTGATTTTTTTTTTTTGGATTTTGGATTTTCCGTAGCTCTCTGAAATCTAAATTCTGATTCAGAAGACGTTCAAGATTCTCAACTTTTAGAAAATGAAGATTCTGAAAGATTCAGAAGACGTTAGGGATTCAGAATCTCTGAAAATTGGAAAAAAAAGGATGTCAAAAATAAACAGATTCTGAGTTTGGAAAAAAATTGAGTTTCGAATTTTTGGGATTCTGAATCTCAACGTCATCTGAAGTTTTGAGTTTCGATTTTTTCGGATTCAGAATTTTGACGTCATCTAGAATTTTTAATTTTGGATCCTGAATTTTCATAAACTTTCTAAAGTTGTTGGATTCAGAAGACGTCGATAGTCGAATTTTGAGTTTTGAAATTTTTTTATTTTTTAGATTCCTTCAAGAAATTTGGAAATTTTGAGATTAAGAAGACGACGAGGCACTGAAATTTTAAAAATTAGAAAACCCCGAGATTTTGAAAATCCAAAAAAATCCAAAAATCCAAAATTCAAAATCCTCCAAAATCTTTAAAATTCAATAACGACCAAATCGACCAATTATAAAATAAAAAAAGCGATATAAATCAGATTAAGTATTACGCAACATCTTCACATTCAGATTTCGGAAATAAATTATGAAATGAAAATTTCCGAAAATGAATATAGAAAGTGTGACGAGATGGGTATCTATGGATATGCCTTTCCAAAAAAAATGGAGAAAAAGTGAAAAGAAAAGGAAAAAAGGATGTGTAAATTTACTACAAGAATTTGTAGGGTTACTGTAACAAAACTATTAAAATAATGATGACGTAATAAATTGAAACAGATTCGCAAAAGATTACAGGACCTTGAACTCCTCGTGGACTACAATAGAGTTGTTCACGAGGAGTACAAAATAGCATTACTTAAAATTGTACAATTTCAAAAAACTACCAATTGGGTGTGTGAATTTGTGAATGGCATTCATTCACAGATCACAATCTCGATATAGCCTCCGCCACGGCGGCGGCGGCTACATTGCCGTTAGCTTTAGCTAAAGGAAAGGGAAACCTGATTTGGTACAAATATCTCCCTCCATACCCCCGGGGGGTATTTTCACTTCCTAACTGCAAAAAGGAGCTAAAACAACATCTGTCGAGCGATGTAACTCGAGAACCACTATAGCTAGGCAAAACTTGTCAACTACAAAATTGCTCAGCTTAAAATTTTACATATTTTTGTAGTTAAAAGTTTTTTAGTAGCTCCAAGGGTGCCAGAGATACAGCGCTTCAAAGTTAGCGCGCTTATCGTTTACGAAGGAGAAGGGGGGCGCGAGAGACGCAGACGACGAGAGCGCTCTCGTCGTCTGCGTCTCTTATGGCGACTTGAAAGGCGCATATCTCAGGAAGGGGCATTGCTATCGAAAAGTTTCCAACTACAAAAATTTGGGAAATTTTATGATGAGCAATTTGGTGGTAACATTTTTTGCATAGCTATTTTGGTTTCCAAGATAAATTGCTATAATTGGAAGCTGAACTTTGAATCTAGACAGGGGACAAAATGTTACACCTTCTTCTTCCCGTTTCCTTTTTCTCTCTAAATTCCCGAAAAGCCACAATTAACACATACAAAAGGATGGGCGACGGAACGTGCCATTTTGAAGAGAAAGAGAGAAGGGAAAAGGAAATGACAGATGATGCCGAAATTATCGGGAATTCCAAAGGGAAAGGGATTCTGGATTTTGGGTTGGGACAAAGGATTGGGCAACGAAACAAAAGGGGGATTAGAAAAATTATGGGTAGTTCAACTTTGAACCATTTTATCTCAAAAAGGGGTGGAGCAATTGAAAAGTTGTCAACTGCAAAATTGCTCAGCATAAAATTTTACACATTTTTGTAGTTGAAAGATTTTTGATAGCTCAACTCATTCTTGAGATATGCGTCTCGAAAGATAGCGCGCGCCCACCGCTCTCAGAGAGAAGGGGGAAGCGAGAGACGCAGACGACGAGAGCGCTCTTCCCGTCGGTGTCTCTTTGGCGCGCCAACTTTGAAGCGCGTTATCTCGAAAACGGTTAGAGCTACCGAAAATCTTTCAACTACAAATATGTTTAAAATTTTATGCTGAGCAATTTTGTAGTTGACACTTTTTTGCTAGCTCTACTGGTTTTCAAGATATACGCAGACTAATTATCCATCAAAGTTACAGTCTGACAATGCGACCAAATTATGATGTATGCCTCCATACTGTATGACAGTCTGATGATGTTATGGCGTTCTGTCAAGTGCACTCAACCGCAACGATTCTCCTTTTCCGTACAGAGATTTTCGTAAGGAGAAGATCTTTGTCTAGAAGACGTTGATGATGGACTTTTCGGACGCAAAAAGCGGGTGGTGGTTTGGCGTAACGTTGAATTACGTCTGTGGAAATAGTGTCCGGATGTCTTAAAATAGAATCGTAAGGTTAACTGAAAAAGGGGGCCCTCAGAATCTAAAAAACAAAAAAAAATTTCAAAAATTTTGGAAAAAAAATTTTCCAACAAAAAATTTTTTTCGAGAATTTTCAGGAAAATTAAAAGTTGGTATTTGAAAATTCGAAAAATCGAGATTTAGTATCCTCAAAATCAAAATCTCCCAAGTGAGAATAGACAATTATCAACTTGTCTCCTTCTTCTTCATTTGGATGAATAAGAAGACAAAGAAATCTGTCCAAAGTGAGATACGAAGAGAGTACGAAATTTCGAGAGACGCAGAGAAAAAGAGAGGGAAATGTTATCCACAAGAAAACTTGTTCCAAGGCTTGTTCCTCTGGGGTCTCGAGGATTCTAGAGGCCTTCAGAATCCTTCTGAATCCCTCCACGGTCAATTTCATATATTACTTTTTTTGGGCGAAAGTTTTATGGGGCGTTCGGAACGTCTTCAGAATCCAAAGAAACGATGACGAAAACGAAAAGTTGAGGTATAAGAAAAAGTGAAGGAAAACGGACGGATTAAGGTCAAAATACTAAAGAAGAAAAGTGAAGATTCAAAGAAACAAGGAAAGTACGGTTAAGTGGTGGCCTAGGTTTTTTCTAGGCCATGATCGAACATCTAGGCATATTACACATCGATGTTTGTATACTAGCGCCTTAGCGGCAAAAAAACTGGAATTTTAACAGGCGGAAATTGATATGATGGGTGTTGTGAGATTTTTTACAGTTTTTTTTAGGGTGTCTATATACACTAACAGGTACTATTTGGACTAGAATATAGGGGGAATATTCTGAAGGAAGTTACAAACCATCAGTGACAATCCTAGGCCACCAATGAAAAAAGTTAGGCCACCAGTTGAAAACGTAAGTGGACTCAAAATTTCGTCTAGTGGGAGCGCCAACTTTAAAGGCGCATAACTCAAAAGTGGGTGGAGCTAATGAAAAACAATCAACTACACCATTGCTCAGCTTTAAATTTCACACAACTCATAGTTATAAGTTCTTCGATAGCTCCGCCCACTTTTGTGGTGTGCGTCTTTAAAGTCTATGCGCCCGCGCCGCTCTCCTTTTGGCGCCAACTTTAAAAGCGCATAACTAAAAAATGGCCAAAGCTATCACACAACAATTAATTACAATATTGCTCAGCTTTAAATTTCACACACTTTTGTAGTTTATAGTTTTTTAGTAGCTCCTCCCACTTTTGAGATATGCGCCTTTAAAGTTTGCGCACCTGCGTGCGCCGTTCCCTTCAGCTTTTGGTCGCGCCGAATTTAAAGGCGCATATCTCAAAAGTGGGCGGAGTTAATGAAAAGTTTCCAACTACAAAAATGTGTAAAATCTTATGCTGAGCAATATTGCAGTTGACAAAAAATTGCTCAGACTCTTGATTCTCAAGTTACAAGTCAATATTTTCATGTGTCCAATTTTTTTGAATTTTTTTGTTAGAATTTTTTTGATAATTTTTTGAATGCTTTCTTCGCCAGTGTAGTTTTGCAAAGTTCACTAAATACATAATATCTACACATTTATTGATATTTCCAAGTCATTGCTCATCATAAAAAATATCAATAAAGTCCTCCAGAAATATTAGGTAAACTGTCGATTTCATCAGGTATCAAGTGTAGATATGCCACCCAGTAGAACACGTTGAAAATTATGTATAGTGTTGGGAACGCCCATTTTGAGAAATTATCGATTTTATTGACGACCTGAAAAAAATTGATTGAAATTTTGAGAAAATTTTTTTCGAAAAAATTTTTTTTCAAAATTTTTTTTATAAAAAGCTTATAATATACCTCAGCGGGGTCCCCATTCTTCAGTGTCTTCTTCGCGATTGCTGCTTTAATGGCCATACGGTAGAATACTGTAATAAAAAAATTTTCAAAAAAATTTTTTTTCAAATTTTTTTTTTCGACGTCACGGATTCTGAATTCAGAATCCAGAATCCTCCGAATCCTTACCCGACGTATTCCCTTGCTCATCCTTATTGCACAATTTCTTCCACCACGGCACCGCCTTGAGCCTTGCTTCTTCTTTTTCCACAGCCAAATCGTCGACTTGTATCGTATCCCGGCGGGCGCCCATTAGACCAGCGGTGAACATACGCATTTGTCCCATCTGGAAGAGGAAAAATTGGGAAAGTTAGGCCTCCATTAGATAGAGCTTGGAATTCTAGCCAAGACACAAAAAACTAGAAGTCTGGGGAACCACTTTGAAGGAAGTTATGATGCTAGGCCACTGGGGGAGAATTTTAGGATCATAGGTACGATTGGGGAATTCTAGGCCACCAACGGAAAAAGTTTGACCACACGATTATAGGCCAAACTAGGCCAGACGCAAAAACTAGAAGTCTGGGGAACCACTTTGAAGGAAGTTATGATGTTAGGACACTGACGGGGAATTCTAGGCCACCAGAGGAGAATCCTAGGCCACCAAGGTAAACTTCAGGCCACAGGGTTGTAGGCCATCAAAAACTAGTTCAGGTACAAAAAAATTATGCCCGGGGGTTCATTTTGAAGGGAGTTACGACGTTAGGCCCAAGTGGCCGAACTTTTCCTAAAACCGGAATCCGAGGCTACCACTAGAAAGTTAGGCCACCAATTGTTAGAGCTTGAAAATCTATGCCAGGCACAAGAAACTAGAAGTCTGGGGAAACACTTTGAAGGAAGTTATGATGTTAGGACACTGACGGGGAATTCTAGGCCACCAGAGGAGAATCCTAGGCCACCAAGGTAAACTTCAGGCCACAGGGTTGTAGGCCATCAAAAACTAGTTCAGGTACAAAAAAATTATGCCCGGGGGACCATTTTATAGGAAGTTACGATGTTAGGCCCATGTGGCCGAACTTTTCTTAAAACCGGAATCCTAGGCCACCAGTAAAAAGTTAGGGTATGAAATTATAGGCCATGAGAAACCAGGTTAGATGTAAAAAACTAGAAGTTTGAGCGACCATTTTGAAGAGAGTTACGACGTTAGGCCCAGGTGGCCGAACTTTTTCTAAAACCAGAATCCTAGGCCAGCAGTAAAAAGTTAGGCCATGAGATCGTAGGCCATCAAAAACTAGTCCAGGCACAAGAAACGAGAAGTCTGGGGGACCATTTTGAAAGGAGTTACGACGCTAGGCCCACGCGGAAAAAGTTCGGCCCAGGTGGCCGAACATTTTCAAAACTTGGAATCCTAGGCCACCTTACCGCACTATTCTGTTCCAGGCCCTTTAAATCGTGTACTTGTTTCCGTATATAGACAATTTGGGCATAGTTTATGACAGCGTACTCCACCATGGCGGCGAAGAGGAACACGAAGCAGGATCTGAAAATTTGGAGAAAGTTAGGCCACGGGCGGGAAAGTTAGGCCCACGGCTTATAGGATGTTAGGCCTGCGGGCTATGGGACGTTAGGTCCGCGGCCTAGAGAATGTTAGGCCTGTGGCCTATGAGACGTTAGGCCTACGACTTATAGGATGCTAAGCCCACGGCCTAAAGGACGTTAGATTGTTAGTGGCCTAGAAAATTTTGGGCCAGCGCCCTTAGCCTAAGCCCCACCCCCAAAACTTACAGTATATAAACATCCAGCGCCGTCGAATGTGACACCTTTGGCAAATCCGTCCGTAAGCCAAATCCAATTGTACTCATAGACAATACGGTCATAATTCCCAACGAGACCCGAGCCGGAGAGGCCTCCTTATTAATCCAGAAGGACACCCATGACATCACTACTACCAAAGTACAAGGGGTGTAAATTTGAAGGATATAGTAGCCTTGTTGACGTTGTAACTTGAAGTAGACGTTGAGGACGGAGATGTCTGAAAAAATGCGGAATTAAGCCCTGGGGATAGTGAAAATCGATTTAACAACTCTTAAAAACCCTAAGAAACAGTTTTCACCCATGTGGGTTCGAACCCCGGTGTTGAGATTGGTAGCCGTGGAAAATCCCACTGAGCCATTTGGACACTTTTTGAAAAACCGCTCAAAATCGAAATTTTTCGATGATTTTTTTTGTTCCCGGGCTATTTTCAATTCTAAACCCGATTCTGCACTCGATAGACTCACTCCTATCAATATATCGAAAGTCTGAAACATTCCTCTCCGACTTGGACAGCGACAAGATTTGATACTGGCTCAGCATGTTTCCCATCTTTGAGTCCAACTCAACTTCCTTCCATTTATAAACCACATCCTTTGAAAAATAGCCCAGGGAGCCTACTTCAATGGGACACGCTTGGGTATCCATGGGAAACTTTTTCAGGAACATTTGACATCGGGAACGGATAGTTAGTCTGAAAAAATTATTTAAAATTGTGCGGAACCACTTCAGAATGTTGCAAAAAAGAAGCAAAAAAAATTTTGACCCCAAAGGGTTCGAACCCCCGTCGTGAGATTGGTAGTCGTCCAAAATCCCACTGAGCCATCCGGACACTTTTCGGAAAATTGGTCAAAATTGGTAAAAATCAATGATTTTTCATGATTTTTTTTTGTTTTCGGGTCATTTTTTGCTCTTTTTTCTGTTTTTTAACACTATCCAATCTGAAAACTTTCATTTTCACCCTTTTTTGGCGATTTACCTCTGCGAAACGTGCACCTGTCCATCCGAGCGTACTCTGAACAGTATATTGGGTACTGTAAGTGTGTGTAGATATGATTTTCGTCCATTTCTGATATAAGTATCCGGGACCCAAATATCTTTTAACATTTTCGATGCCAATGGAATTTCGGGTTTTGATGGATTTATTGGAGTGAAAGCCAAACGTCGATCCAACCACTTTTGACGGAAATAACAGTCCAGGGAAAATTCCTGAAAAGACTCGAGTAAGAAATTTGAATTCCTCGTAAAATTTTGACCTAGAAACTTTTGGTGGCCTACTTTTTCAAAAAGTGAAAAATTCGGCCACCAAAAAAAAATTTTTTTCAAAAATTTTTTTTTTCCAAAAAAGTTTCCCTTCTACCAGGAACATGTTTTTTCGGTGGTAAAATTTCTTTAATGACCCCCTTGGAACAGGAAAAATAGGAGAAAAGATAATAACAGGGATTCCGAGAAGCAAAAAATGGAGAGTTGTCACGGAACCAAAAAAAACGAAAAAAATGGCCTAGGATTCCTGTTTTGGAATGTTAGGCCACCAACGGAGAAAGTTGGGCCATGATATTGTAGGCCATGAAAAACTAAGTCCAGAGGACCATTTTGAAGAAAGTTACGACAAAAAGGAAAGCTAGGCCACCATCGGAGAAAGTTAGGCCACCTCTTGCGAAAGTTAGGCCATCAAAAAGTTTCTCACCATATTTTGCTCAGAAATCGGTCCCATCGATCTCACCGAGATATCCACTTCGACTTGTAGCGGAGAGTTGTCTGAAAATTTGAAATTTCAAAGAATGTAAATGCGCTCTATTGAGAATTTTGATCTACCTGGATTCACGGGTCGAAAATTCTTGTCCTGATTTAACAAAATTGTATCCAAAACTTTGGTGGTGTACCGGATGAGGGTCTGATTGTACGTGGTGCTCCGGCTGTTGAGTCTAAAAGCTAGGATGAGCAATATCTCAAAAAGGGGCGGAGCTAGCAAAAAATGTTCAACTGCAATATTGCTCAGCTTTACATTTTACACAATTTTGTAGTTAAAAGTTTTTTGATAGCTCCGCCCACTTTTGAGATATGTGTCTTTAAAGTCGGTGTACTTTTGCGCGCCGCTCCCTTCCGTTGTTTGGCCTGCCCAATTTAAAGGCGCATATTACAAAAGTGGGCGGAGTTATCAAAACACTTTAGACTAGAAAAATGTGTAAAATTTTAAGCTGAGCAATATTGTAGTTAAACATTTTTTACTAGCTCCGCCCCTTTTTGAGATACAGCGAGTTTAAGCTTACCTTTGTTTTTTACTCATATCTATCACTGCCTGAGAATGATGGCCATGAATTAGGGCAATAATGGGAAGGATAAATACAGTAACCATCTGAAAATTAGAAAAGTTTTGGCGGGAAAAGAAAAAACCTGAGCAATTTTAAGCTGAGCAATCTTCACTGAAGTAAAAGTGGGCGTGGCTTTCTCTTTTCAAGGGGGAAAAAGACCGACGCGTTTTTCGTCTCAAACTAAAACTTCGCCTCAATCACTTTTTCCGAAATTGGCTCACATTTCCTCCTGAGCAAAGCAATAGTGCATCATTGAAGGAATGATGGACAGAAAATCCCGAAAAAATTGATTTAACGTCTTCTCCTCAGAAGACGTTAACGTCGAGAGGAGGAGTGGGGGGAAAACAAGTTTTTGTCTCGTTTTACTTTTTTCTACGGGTCCCTCCTTTTGTCTAGTCGAAAGAATTGTCGTTATCAAGTAGTCGAGATCTTGGGCTTATTTTTAGTCTTCTGAGATTTTGACGTCATCTGATTTTGGAAACACAAAATTTTTAAAGAGAAAATTTTGAAGCTTAAAAATTTGACACCTTCTAAATTCATGGATTCTGAACTTTTTGGATTCCGAAATTTCCCTTCTATGGAGATTCTGAATACCTAACGTCTTCTGAATCTTAGAAGTCGAAAATTCGAAGTTTTGAAATTTGAAATAAGAGGAGCAATATTAAGCTGAGCAATTTCAAGATGATGAATTTTAACCTGAGCAATGTCAACTAATTAATTGTCATCCAGGCTCAATTAACTAAAAATAGGCTGAGCAATCTAAAATCTGAGCAATTTTGATCTGAGCAATTATATGCTGAGCAATTTTAATCTGAGCAATCTAGAAAGTTTTCAAATTATTAGCAATTTTACGATGAGTAATTTTAAAATCAATAATCTCAAGCTGAGAAATCTTAAACCTGAGCAATTTTAAGCTGAGCAATGAAGCCTGAGCAACCTAAAACTGAGCAATCGGCTAATTTTTTTATTTCAAAAACTGAAAAAATTTAAGATGAGCAATCTGGAAAATTTTAAACTATGTTGAGAAATTTTGTGATGAGCAATCGGATAGTTTTTTCATTCAAAAACTGAGCAATTTTCAGCTGAGCAGTCTACATAGTCTAATACTATAACTTATGCTGAGCAATCTCCACGAACTGAAGGTCATCAAAGCTAAATTAACCAAAAAATAGAATGAGCAATTATAAGCTGAGCAATCTTGAGCTGAGCAATCTTAAGCTGAGCAATAGACAGAGTCGACTAGTCTAAATTAAGGTCATCCAGACTCAATTAGCCAAAAATAGGCTCACATTCAACAATTTTAAGCTGAGCAATCGGGTAATTTTTATTTCAAAAACTGAGCAATTTTAAGCTGAGCAATTCACATAGTCCAATCCTCTAACTTATGCTGAGCAATCTTCACTTAAGGCCATTTAAGCTCAATTAACCAAAAATAGGCTGAGCAATTTTAAGATGAGCAATCACAAATTTAGGTAATCTCAAGCTACGCTGAGCAATCTCAAACCTGAGCAATTATAAGCTGAGCAATCTAGAACAATGTCTAGTTATGTTAAGTAATTTTGCAATGAGCATTAACAATTTCGTCAAAACTTTGTTAAAATGGAAAATTGAGCAATTTTAAGCTGAGCAATCGGCTAGTTCTATATTTCGAAAGCTGAGCCGTTTCAAGCTGAGCAATCCTATGCAATTTTTGAACCAATATTATGATGAGCAATATCCAAAACTTCTCCACCAAAAAAAAAAGTGTGACTATATATAAAAAAGCCTATGGTTTTTGGAATTTTCTCAAAGTCAAAGGGCACCATGCCCATCGAGTCGAAAAGTGACACCACACGCTCTCTCTATCTGGGGGTCCCCCCTAGGGGGTAACCAAGATGCAAAAAGAAAGGGGGCCCCCAAATGTTTGTCACACCATTTTAAGCAAGCCAAAAGCTGAGGGCTCCGTGGTTTTGTTCTTATCCTTCGTTTTTTTCCCATTTTTTTCTTGTCTCTCTTTTTTTCTTAAAAAATATGTATGAATGTGACATTGGGAGCCACCCCCCTACTAATTGGGTCCTTGTTTTTGTTTGGGTGTTCCAAAGCTCAGGAGGCTCAGAATCCTTCAGCTTCAGAAAAAAAATTCAAAATTTGGCGGGAATTTTTTTGAAAAAATGTTTTTTTTTTTTGGAAAATTGACATTTTTGATAACTTGAAGATAATTTTCCGGTTACTAATGAATAAACTTTTTGAAATTAAATTTCTACTACGGTTTGAATAACGAGGATCTAAAAATTTCTGAAAAAAAGTTTTGCAAAAAAAATTTTTTCCGGAAATTTCAAAAAAAAAATTTTTTCAAATTTCAGCTCTAACATTCTTCAAAATCATCCTAGAAACTTGAAATTTATATCAAAATTTTGCAAATTAAGCGCTGAATTAAAAATAATTAAAAAATAATAATTGGAATTTTCCTGACGCACCTTGGGCGCGTTTTTGACCCCCTTATGCCTTCCCCTTACGCCACAGGGCCCAATATCTTTAGAAGGCTCAAAAGTCTTTAAAAATGAGGTGTTTAAAAATTTCTACATACAACTATGATTTCCTTTAAATTTCCTATAAATCTGTATAACATTCATAAAAAATGAGCAACTAGAACTCGAGATAGAGTAGTTGGAAAAATTGCAAATTTTCGAAAAAAAAATTTTTTTGAAAAAAAATTAACTAATTTCCTTCTAAAATTTTTTTATCCGAACTCTTTGCAAAACTTTCAATTTTGCTTGGAGAGCAGGAAATTAAACATTTGAAGAAGCTGAGCAATCTTGAAATGAGCAATCTTAAGCTGAGCAATCCAGGGTCAGGCTCAATTATCTCAAATTCTCAGAAGACCTCAAAAATGACCAATCTTTGGCTAAACTGTGTCCAAAAAAACTGAACAATTTTAAGCTGAGCAATTTTTCTCCTCTGAGCAATGCAAAATTGATTTTCGAGAAAAAATTGTGACACTAAAACACAGGGACCCCGAGACCCCGAGACGTCGAAAATTCCCCCGAAATAAAAAAGATAGAAGGCGTCGTATTCGTGTCCTACGGAATTGTTCCATGAATTCTGAATTGACTTCTTCTTCTGCTTCTTCTTCTCCAACGTCTTCTATCCTTCCCCTTAACGTCTTCTGTTTCCTTATTCTAGAAAAGGAGCCCCCACACATTCTTCAAGATCCTTCCCATTTTTTGATGACTTTATTATGGAAGAATAAGAAGAATATGAAACATTTTTTATGACTGCCATCTCATCTTGATGAGATGGAGACATTGTGGTCCCCCCACTCATGCATATTTTTCTTAGGTTTTTTGGATCCTTGGTACCCCAGTTGGTGTTTTTTCAAAATGGTATATCTCAAGAAGGAGCATTGCAATCAAAAAACGGTCTGCTACAATATTGCTCATCATAAAATTTTGAACATTTTTGTAGTTTCAAGCTATTTGATAGCTACATCGGTTCTTGAGATATAGCGCGTCAAAGTTGGCACGCCCACCGCTGCGAGAAAGAAGGGGGAGGCGAGAGACGCAGACTACTCTCGTCGTCTGCGTCTTTCTAGCGCGCCAACTTTGAAGCGCTGTATCTTGAGAACTAGGCTAGCTATCAAAAAACTTCCAACTACAAAAATGTGTGAAATTTTATGCTTAGAAATATTGTAGTTGAACATTCTTTGATAGCTCCGCCCCTTCTTGGTGTATAACGCTTTGAAGTTGGCGCACTTAATAACGAGCGCAGTCAGTTCGGTGGGCGCGCCAACTTTAAAGGCACATATCTCGAAAATGGGCGGAGCTATCAAAAAACTTTCAACTACAAAAATTTGTTAAATTTTATGGTGAGCAATATTGTAGTTGAACATTTTTTGGTAGCAAGAGCGGTTTTTGAGATATAACAAATTTTAACAAACTTTTAGTAATTTTGAGTCTTCTCCAATGTCTGCCGTCATTTTCCTTTTTGAAGTGCAAAATTTCAGGATTCTGAATGTTTCTCAAATTCAAATTTCTTCAGACAATATAAAAAGACAAAAACCCCTCTTATTTCTCTGCGTCTCTCTATCCCTCTCTCCATCTCAGATGTGCTCCCGGAGCCCAAAAGAGGGGGGTCCGCCCATCTTGTCTTGCTCTTTTCCTTGTCTTGAGCCCAAAAATGGCTCGTCAAGTTCCTAAACCTCTTCTTTTTGAGAGTTTGATTTTGATTTTCAAAAATCCAATTTTCAGAATGCGTCGGAGCAAAACTCGACGCGTTTTCCACACCTCCATAGCCCTTCTTTTGGTGTCAACGATATTCTGTCAGAATGGAACAAGGTAAGCCCACTTTTTTTGGAAGATTGCTCATCATAAGTTTCAAGCTCCGCCCACAATTCAACAACGGACCAAATTAGTACATATTGGAGCAATCGGAGCCAGACAATGTACTCGAATGCTTCGTCACTTTTGAGTGACCTACTATCGGA
Organism: Caenorhabditis zanzibari; assembly: GCA_963966625.1. NCBI lineage: Eukaryota > Metazoa > Nematoda > Chromadorea > Rhabditida > Rhabditidae > Caenorhabditis > Caenorhabditis zanzibari. The sequence goes on from OZ016470.1 coordinate 1,954,478, forward strand.
TTATGATATAAGATTGAGGCCCGGATTTGGAGGTAAGTTGAAAATTTGGATTCCACCCCCATCCTTTTCCAATTATCCCCGCCCCCTGTTGATCAAACTCAATTTAAATTTCCCCTCCAAAAAATAATCACTTTTTTCTAAAAGCTCGGCTCGCTGAGCAAAAAACTTTGAGAGATTCGAAAAATTGGATTGAATTTTGACTAGAGAAAAGATGCGACACTTTTTGTTTCGAGAAAACTAAAGTTCCTGGATTCTGATGTTTGACCCCATCATTATTTATTCCATTTCCTTCCAGAATCCTTCTAGAATATCCAAGAAGATGTCTGTATACACAACTTCCCTCTTTTTTTTTGGGAAACAAAGAAAACGGCAAAAAGTTCATGATCCCCTTGGGACCACTTATCATGAAGCTGTCAGCACCAAAACATCGTCGACGTCTTCTGTCTTCAGAATTCGAAATCCTCAAAAATTTTCCAAAAATTTCACTTCCAGGCGATGCCCTTCTTCTCACCATGGACATCATCATCGCGTCGTTCGACTCGATTTCGGAAGTTGATATGGTTAGAGACAGGGAGACGCAGAGAAATACACAAAAAATTTTCAGGATTACACCTTGACAATGTATTTACATCAATATTGGACCGATGAGCGGCTACGATGGAGTAATGAGATCCCGATAGACGAGATGACATTGAGTGGGGAGTTTTCGCAGTGAGTTTGAAGGCTTGGGAGTGGAGATAGAAAAAAGTTGTTAACAGCCAAAATTGCTCAGCTTAAAATTTTACGCATTTTTGTAGTTAAAAGTTTTTTAATAGCTCTAACCGTTTTCGAGATATGGAACTCGAAAAATGAACGGGCGAGAGCGCGCGCCCACCACTACAAGAAAGAATGCACTTCAAAACGCTATATCTTGAGAAGAAGTATAGCTATCAAAAAATGGTCAACTGCAATATTGCTCAGCTTAACATTTTACACAATTTTGCAGTTGAAAGTTTTTTGATAGCTACAGCGGTTCTTGCGATACGCGTCATCAAAATAGGCGCGCACCCACCGCTGAGAGAGAACGAGGCGTCCAGAGAGACGCAGAATACTCTCGTCGTCTGCGTCTCTCACCATACCAAACTTCAAAGCGCTATATCTCGAGAAGGAGCATAGCCATCAAAAAACTTTCAACTACAAAAATGTGTGAAATTTTATGCTGAGCAATTTCTTAGTTGACCGTTTCCTCCTAGCTATGTTAGTTCTTGAGATACAGACTTTCAAAGTAAATTTTTAGAAACATCTGGGTCCCGGACACATTCCTGGCCAACGACAAGCACTCTTACCTTCACGAAGTCACTGAAAGGAACAAAATGTTGCGGGTAAATGTAGATGGAAAAGTTGCTTATGGAATGCGACTGACTTCCACGCTGAGTTGCTCCATGAATCTAAGAAACTTCCCGCTGGACTCACAGAATTGTACAGTGGAGATTGAGTCGTGTAAGTCACTGTCTTGGGGATTGCTCATCATAAAAAAGATGATATTTAGACGGCTATACAACATCTGAAGTTCTTATGAAATGGAACTACCCTTTAGCAGTGCATGGTGTCGAACAAGCCGATGTCCCCCAGTTCACCATCACCGGATTCCACACCGAAGACAGTATTGTATCCACGGCCACTGGTTCTTATCAAAGACTCTCCCTCGTTTTCCAACTCCGTCGATCCGTTGGCTATTTCATCTTCCAAACCTATCTTCCTTGTGTTCTTATCGTAATGCTGTCTTGGGTATCGTTCTGGATTAATCATGAAGCCACTAGTGCCCGTGTGGCTCTTGGTATAACTACAGTACTCACAATGACAACGATATCGACGGGTGTGCGACAGAGTCTGCCGAGGATTAGCTATGTGAAGAGTATCGATATTTATTTGGTGGGTTTTTGGGGCTCCATAACATGAGGAAGGGTGGAGCTAGAAAGAAGTTTTTAACTGTGAGATTGCTCATCATAAAATTTTACACATTTTTGTAGTTGGCCGTTTTTTGATAGCTCTCACGGTTCTTGAGATACAGCGTTTCAAAGTTGAAGCGCTCCTTCGGCGGCCGCCTGGTGGCGAGAGACCGGGGCGACCAGAGAGACGCAGACCGCTCTCGCCGTCTGCGTCTCTCTGCTTCCCAACTTTGAATCGCTATATCTCGAGAAGGAGCAGAGATATCAAAAAACTTCCAACTACAAAAATGTGTAAAATTTTATGCTGAGCAATTTTGTAGTTGAAACTTGTTTAGTACCTCCGCCCCTTTTCAAGTTAGATGCCTTCGAAGTTGACGCGCTTACCAAAACAACGAGAGCGCGCTAACTAGAGGCGCATAACTCGGGAATGGGCGGAACTATGGAAAAGCTTTCAACTACAAAATTGCTCTAAATTTTATGCTGAGCAATAATATTTTTCAGGTAATGTGTTTTGTCTTCGTGTTTGCCGCACTTTTGGAGTACGCCGCCGTCAACTACTCCTACTGGGGAAGGGAACGAGGAAGGGGTGGCGGAGGCAATGAGTGAGTAGCAAAAATTTTCTAACTTCAAAAAAGTCTGATTTCAGATGGCCCGTCAACGGAGCCAATAAAGAGGACCGAGAGTCAGCGGTGAATGTGCAGAAATGGGTGCCCAGCGGGCTTATGGATGTAAGTGTAGCATAAATTTTATGATGAGCAATACCTTTTTAGGGGGTCCCACAACCCCAAGACCGACGAGTGGAGGCGTTGGAGGAAGCAATGGGGAGCAGCAATACAGCAGCGCCGAATACTGTAAGTACGGTGAGCACGCCAAATTTTAAAGCGCATATCTTAAAAAGAAATAGAGTTAGCAAAAAATGATCAACTACAAAATTGCTCATCATAAAATTTTACACATTTTTGTAGTTTAAAGTTTTTTGATAGCTTTCACGGTTCCCGAGATACAGCGCTTCAAAGTTTGCATACGTGAGAGTAGCGGGACTCTCGTCGTCTGCGTCTCCTCCTAACTTTGAAGCGCTATATCTCGAGATCCGTGATAGCTATCAAAAAACTTCCAACTACAAAAATATTCCAAATTTTATGATGAGCAATCCTATTTCTATTTCAGTCCCCGCCACCCCAGCCAAAACCCAAGAAACGCTCTTCCTCCCCGATCCCTCCACTTTGTCGTTCCGGAAACACTATCAGCGAGGAAGCTGATGAAGTTCCCGACTATCCGAGATACTCAGCGACTTCGCTGAAAGGAGGAAGACCACATGCATCACTGAATCACAGGACACATCATATGAGGGGGTCCCATTCGGCGAGGTAAGTAGTTTTTGGGGCTCAAAAAAAGTTCAAAGGTTCCAGAGCAAAAAGACGAATGACTCTGGCTCGAATGAATGTATCCATGAAACAATCGATATCCGGAATCGGGCGGAGAGCAAGAAAAGTGATCCCATCGATTCGAGATGTAAACCTCATCGATAAGTACTCACGGGTCGTGTTTCCAGTGTGCTTCATTGTTTTTAAGTGAGTCCTTGTTTTTCAGTTACAACTTATGAACCAGTAGAGATATCAAAAAGTTGTCAACTACAATATTGCTTAGCATTGAATTTTACACATTATTGTAGTTGAAAGTTTTTTGCTAGCTCTAACCGTTTTCGAGATATAAGTCTTTGAAAATGAGCGCGCGCCCACCGCTGCAAAAGAGGAAGGGGAGGCGAGAGACGCAGACACTCTCGTCGTCTGCGTCTCTCTGTGTGCCAACTTCGAGGGCGCATATCTCGGGAAGGGGCGGAGCTATCAAAAAACTTTCAACTACAAAAATGTATGAAACTTTATGCTGAGCAATATTGTAGTTGACAATTTTTAGATAGCTCCACCCACTTTCGAGATATAACTAGGCACCGCAATGAAAGGGGGCGTGGCCTCTCATTTTTTCTCTTGGGGGGTGATTGCGCACTTTGAAGGCCTGTAGCTCGGCGGAGGACCAGCCAATTTTTATAAAATTTGGTATCGTTATGTTATCGGACGCGTAGATTTCGAAAATCATAACAGTTTTTCATGAAAATATGTAGTTTTCGAGAAAATGTGAAAAAACACGGATCGCTTGCAGAAAAACGCGTTTCCCGGCTCGGGAGTACCCAGTTACGGTCAATTTTATTTATGATGCTGAAAGCCAATTAGTTTACGGATTATATGGTATACTTGAATTTTCATGGAGAGTTGTCGGAAAACGGAAATATTTAGTCAACCTTGCAGTAAAAATAACAAAAAATTTTCAGCGATAACTCCTAGTTTTTTGTTTTTGTTTGATAGAAAAACTCTTAAATTACTTGTATACCAAATTTCAGAGTATTTCGTAATATATAAGTTATTTTTATTTTCAATTGAAGTAACCATGTTTTTAAATTCAGGTGGTTTTTCGAAGATTTCACCTAGTGAAAGGTATAGTTACGCTTGTTTTGATTACATAATTGAAAAATACAAAAAATTTCCCACAAATCGATATATCTCACTTATTGGGGCGAGTTGTCGGAAAAAAGTTAGACTCGTTTTTCTATGAAAATTTGACCAAAAAATGCGAAAATTCGTTGAGAAAATGGCGGCTGCCGACCGCCGACAGTCTCACATTCGTATGCAAGTTCCGCGTCGTGCGCCGACTTTGCCTCCATGGCCTAGTGGATAGTAGCTGTGACCATGAAAAATCACATGTTAGGTTCAATTCCAAAAGTGTCGCAATAGATTTTTTATGTTTTGTTTACCCAGAAAAACATATTCTGAACATCATTAGTAGCCGGTTTTACGTGGTTCTGATCTTTTTCCAAAAACGGCTATAATTTCAAAACGGGCGAATATTTTTGAATGAAATTTTGGGAAACGACTATTTTCGACAAGAGGAACACATTCATATACAAAAAAGTGAAGTACGACCAGTTTGAAAATTTTGTTGCGGTCTCTAGATATAACGCTTTAAAAATCTTACACTATTTTTCAGCCTTTTCTACTGGAGCTATTATATGATGGCCGGTGCGACTGCATGACTCTACTATTACAAATTTTTCAAGAATAAAATCCATGTACATTATCATCTCACATTTTTTTGTCGATCTCCTTTTTTCTTATTGCTTCTATGTATTGAGCGGTGGCCTAGGATATTTCTAGGCCACCAAAAATGGATAATAAACCAATCAACATTTTTATTCGTTCGATTTTACATTGTTACAATGACAGAGAGAGCATCAAAGAGAATTCCAAAAATTTTTTTTTAATTTGTACTCGTAATTAAATTTTTCCTCCATTTCCTCAATTATTGAATTTTCAAAGTCAATAATCCTCAATCACCGGCGATCGCTTCTCATTCGATATCCACCGATACAGATCGCTCATTTTCGAGAACACATTGAATACCGGATTGCTGAGGGAGACCTGAGAATAATCGATTGTAACTTGAGACTCGAGAATCTGAGCAATTTGAGGTCAACTAAAATATTGCTCACCTTAAAATTTTACACATTTTTGTAATTAATAGTTTTTCAATAGCTCCACTCGCTTTTGAGTTATGCGCCTTTAAAGTTGAAGCGCCTAGAGACGCAGACGACGAGAGTGTCTGCGTACCTATGCGCTACAGAGCAGACTAAATTTAAAGGCACATATATCGAAAGTGGGCAGAGCTAGCAAAAAATCTTTAACTACAAAAATATTTAAAATTTTATGATGAGCAATATTGCAATTGAAAATTTTTTATTAACTCCGCCCACTTTTGAGATATGCGCCTCTGAAGTTGACGCGCCCGGAGACGCAGACCTCTCGTCGTCCCTTCTGGGCGCGCTAATTTTAAAGGCGCATATCTCAAAAGTGGGCGGAGCTATCAAAAACTGTCAACTACAATATTGCTCATCATAAAATTTTACACATTTTTGTAATCAAAACTTTTTTGATAGCTCTGCCCCTTTTTGAGTTACACTGCTTACCGGTGCCTCCATAAACCGAAACGACTGTTGCTCTTTTTCGATTTCCGGTAACGATCGCGGTTGGTGGGCGTGGCTACCGTAGTAGTCTTGCATCTGGGCGGGGCCAAGTGGGGTCCAGGTGTGCTAAAAAGTAGTTTTTGATGGTTTTTTAAAGAAAATTGAAAATTTTGGTACCTCTGAAAAATCAATATCCCTCTGCGGCTCGCCGTCGGCTCGTTGGTACCGCCAGATGATATTGGCTACGGTAGATTCCAATAAAATTAGAAGGGAAATTAAGCTGAGCAATCGGTGGAAATTTTGCATTTTGATAGGGATGGGGACCCAGAGTCTGAAAAATTGGGGTATTAATTTTGGAGGAGGAAAAAAAGTTGAAAAAATTGAAAAAAAGGTAAGGATTTTTATGATGAGCAATATTTTCACAAATCAAAAAAACAATTCTCAGCAATTTTAAGATGAGCAATCTGAAAATCTAATCCATTCTTGAACTCAAAACCTTGAAAATTCAGAAAAAAATTTTTTTTGGAAAAATTTTAAATTTTTGGATTTTTTGAAAATTCTGAATCTCAGCATTTTCTAAATCTCAGAATCCATAAAAAAATATTCTGAGCAATTTTAAGATGAGCAATCTGAAAATCTAACTCATTTTTAGACTCTAAAACTTCAAAATCCAAAAAAAAATTTTTGGGAAATTTTCAAAAATTTAAGATTTTTTGAAGATCCTGAATCCTAACATCTTCTGAAAGTGAAAACCAGAAAAGCAAAACCTGAGCAATTTTAAGATGAGCAATCTAAAAATTTATATCATTTTTGGATCCAACAGCTTCAAAATTAATTTTTTTCGGAAATTTAAAGTTTTTTGGGGAATTCAATTTTTCTTGGTTTTTCAATTTTTCAAACTTTCAAAAAATTTGAATCTCAAAAAAATCCTGAGCAATTTTAAGCTGAGCAATTCTATAGACTTTTATACGGTTTCTCACCGGAAATCCCAGGATTTTCAAAACGGAACGTGAGAATTTTAGAATTTCCCCTTATTATGGACTAAATGGATCAAAAATGACGAGGGCTTAAAAAATAAGGGGGTACCGGAAGGAAGTATGGAGGACAAAAACGGATTAGGGGGCCTTATCTCAGAACTTTGAGACCCCTAATTGATAAATAGACAGATTTTGGCGGGAAATTAAGGGTAAAAGTTCAAAAAATGATCCAGAAAATGGACCAAAAAAATTGAGTAAAAATGACGATTTTTCAAAAAAAAATTTTTTGGATTTTTTTGGATTTTGGGATTTAGTATAGTTTTAAAATGACAGATCACATCTTGAACATTTTTTTGCGGAAAAAAAATGAGTCAAAGGGAATACTGTAAGATTTTCAGAGAAAATCTGAAAATCTGGAAGAAAAAGTGGTTTGGGGTGACGTAGTGGAACTAATCGGGAATTTTTGAATTTTTCTGGGTTTAGAAGACGTTGGAAATCTGAAGGATTCAGAATCTCAGCGTCTTCTGAAATAGGAAAGTTTGAGAATTCGAAAATTGGAAAAAAAAATTTTTACATTGTTTTTTCGAAAATTTCAACATTCTATTTTTTTGGAATTTTCGGATTCAGAAGACGTTAGGATTCTGAATTTTCTAAAATCTCAAATTCTTATCTAATTTGAAGCTTTGAAAAATTTTTGAACATTTTTTTTCCAAAAATTTTGAAAAAAAAAATTCGAAAAATTTTTCGATAAATTTTTTTTTCTAAAATTGTAAATTTTCGATTTTTTTTTTTTGAATTTTTCCGGGTTTAGAAGACGTTGGGATTCTGAATCTTTTAAAATCTTATTGTCTTCTGATGTATTTTTGGAAACTCGAAAATGGAAAAAAAAATTTTGAATTTTTTTTTGAATATTTTGAAAAAAATAATGTTTCGATTTTGTTTTGGAATTTTTGGATTTCGAAGACGTTAAGATTCTGAAGGATTCATTTGAAGGATTCAGAATCTTTAAATATTCTGAAATCTCGAATTTGAAGAATTTTGAAATTGAAAACCATTTTGAAATTTTTTTGGAAGATTTTGAAAATAAAATTTTCGACTTTTTTTGGATTTTTAAATTTCAGAAGACGTTGAGGTTCTGAATTCTGAATCCTCCTGAATCTTGAATTATTAAATTCTCAAGTTTTCAAACACTCAAAAACTTCAAAAGACGTCAAGATTCAGAATCCATAACATTTTCAAAATTTCAAATCTTAAAAACTAAATGATGTCATTAAAATTTGACTTTTCAAATTTCAGATGACGTTAGAATTCAGAATCATTAAAATTTACTGAAGCTTTCTGGTATTCTGAATCCTCGACGTCTTCAGAATCCCAAAAACCCGAAAAAAAATTCCGAAAAATTTTTTTTCAATTTTTTTTCATAGTCAAAAATCAGAATCCTGGACGTCGACGCCTTCTGGAACCGAAATTCAGAAAATTCAAATCGTGACACATCTCAAAACTAATTAATAACAAAAAAACAAAAGAAAAATTTTCTGACCAAAAAAAAAATTTTCCCATCGTCAAGATTCTGAATATCAACGTCATCCGGAAGCCAGAATTCAGAGTTCCGAGGGCTTCATTTTTTTTCATTATATTCTTTTTCTATTAAAAACGCAGGTGTTCTTGGGCTTTCGGAAAAGAAATAATCAAAAATCGCATTTTTTTCAAAGATCTGCCTTTTCGGGGTCTCAAAGAAACTACAGTAATCCTTGATAAAAATTTCAAAGTACTGTAACTTTGTCAGTTTTACCCCGATTTTGAAAATTTGAACATTTTTGGATTGCTCAGAGTGAGCGCTTTAAATTGAGTATAATCATGTATAGATTTGAAGAAAAAAATATTTTTGGTCAAAAAAATTGTTTCTGGTCAAAATTCTTTAAAGTACTGTAACTCTATTAATTTTGGCTCAAATTTTATGAATCTCATATTTTTAGAAAGTTCGTTTTTTCAGCTTCAAAATGAGCTAAAATTCAATATTTTTCCAATAGAAATAGGCTCAGCTAGCTAAGCCAAAATGGAACACCTCCAAGTTAATAAAATCCGATTAAAAAAAATTTTTTTTCGGGATTTTGGGTGGGTGGAAAAATTTCCACATGATACAGAAGGAAAGACTCCAGGTGAAAATTTCTCTAATATTAAAAATTCTGAAGTAAAAATCAAGGACAAAAAAGGGGAGTCTGAATCACCTTGAAATTTTGGATTCTGACGGAAAAATAGGAAAAAAATGGGTTGAAATTTCAAAGTTTGAAAAAAAAAATCAGGAAATAGAAAATACTCAGAAACTATGAAAATGACGTTTCGCAACTAAGACATTTCGCAACTACGACATTTCGCAACTAGGACATTTCGTAACTAGGACATTTCGCAACTACAACATTTTACAACCGGGACATTTCGCAACTACGACATTTTGCAACTACGACATTTCGCAACTATGACATTTCGCAACTAGGATATTTCGCAACTACGACATTTCGAAACTAGGACATTTCGCAACTAGGACATTTCACAACTACAACGTTTCGCAACTACGACATTTCGCAACTAGGACACTTCGCAACTACGGCATTTCGCAACAACGATATTTCGCAACTACGACATTTCGCAACTACGACGTTTCGCAACTATGCCATTTCGCAACCACGACATTTCGCAACCATTTTTTATGGGTATTGAGCTATTTCAAAAAGTGAAAAAATCGAGAAAACACTTTCGAATAAAACAAGAAAAAATGAAGGACAAAAAGTGATGTTATGAGCTCAAAAGATCTCAGAGTTTTTAGTATCATAAAAACATGTAAAAATAGAAAATAGGGTCAGAAGTTTTTTGAAATTTCAAAATTCCGAAATTTGAGAGCACCAAAAATGACTAATTTTTCATCAAAAAATGCTCCAATTTTGAAATCAAAAATTCAGAATTTCAAATTAAGATACACTATTGTTTTAATTGAATTTTTCCGAAATTTGTCTAGAGATAAAAATTAGAAATTTATGAAAATTTTGAATTTTTAAGTGCCATCATTTCGGAATTTTCAAAATTGCTCATCTTAAAATTGCTCAGTTTTCGGAATTTTCAAAATTGCTCATCTTAAAATATTTCGGGTTTGGAATTTATGGAAATTGCTCATCTTAAAATTGCTCAGTTTTCGGAATTTTCAAAATTGCTCATCTTAAAATTGCTCAGTTTTCGGAATTTTCAAAATTGCTCATCTTAAAATTGCTCAGGTTTCGAAATTTTCAAAATTGCTCATCTTAAAATTGATCAGGTTTCGAAATTTTCAAAATTGCTCATCTTAAAATTGATCAGGTTCGAAAACTTTCTTCCCCTATATATAGGGGTGGCCTCTGCGGAGGCGAAAATTTATTTTTTCACAAAAAAATTTTCCAATTTTCTCAGAAGAAAAAACGGTGTCGTAAAAGGCCCTGACGTAATTTTCTTATCTTTGAAAGACTAAGAAAAAAATTATATGGGTGGGGGGACCCCTTCGAGCGGAAAAATGAGAAAAAAAGGGGGTGGAGAAAATTAAAAATGGTCCATTGTGGTTTGGTCAGGGAAAACGGACACTGAGCAAATTTGAGATGAGCAATTTTGAAATTCCGAAACCTGAGCAATTTTAAGATGAGCAATTTTGGAAATTTCAGAAAATTTAGCAATTTTAAGATGAGCAATTTGGAAATTTCCGATGTTTGAGCAATTTTAAAATGAGCAATAATGAAAATTCTGAAACCTGAGCAACTTTAAGATGAGCAATTTCGAAAGTTCTAAAACCTGAGCAATTTTAAGATGAGCAATACGGAAAGTTCCGAAACCTGAGAAATTTTAAAATGATCAATATCAAAAATTCAGAAACCTGAGCAATTTTAAGATGAGCAATTTCAAAAAATTCAGAAAACTGAGCAATTTTAAAATGAGCAATATTGAAAATTCCAAAATTTGAGCAATTTTTAAATGAGCAATTTGAAAATTTTCCGAAACTGAGCAATTTTACGATGAGCAATCTAAAAATTCCAAAACTGAGTAATTTTGAGAGGAGCAATTTGGAAATTTTATACACCTGAGCAATTTTAAGATGAGCAACTTTAAGATGAGCAATCTTCACTTTTTTGGACACTTTTCTCACTTTTTCCCAGATAACGTCATGTTAATTTCCGTTGCAAATTATAAATTAGGGATGTCATGAGCACTCTCTTTTTTTCCTTCAATTTTAAGCTGAGCAATAATATTGAATATTTTGAGACTCCTAATAACTCGGCAAATCTTGCCAAGTCTTGTACAGATGTTGGGGTATACAAGTCTTGGCTACACCTTTCACAAGTTTGGGTCACATTTGCCACAAGTCTTGTACAATAATAGCGCGCACAACACAGTTTCACAAGGATCACACAAGTCTTGGCCCAACTATGGAAGTTTGGACGTCCAAAACAACTCCCACAAGTCTTGGCCAAGAATCAGCATATTGATTTCGCAATTGCCGATGCGTTCATTTTTCATTTTTTTTTTTCTAGTTTTTTCGTTTGTTTTTTAACATTTTGAACCGTATTTTCTAATATATTTCTTGAAATTGCTCATATAATGATTTTAATCTGTATTAGTTTTTAGAAATGACATCAATTGTCACGGAAAGAAAAGCGACATTCGGAAGTTTGCGATGAGCCGGATTCGATGTGAAAAGTAGGCAAAGTATATCGAACGGTGTAAAAAATGTGAGTTTAATTATCGAATTTCCGATTACATGACCTAATCATAATTTTTCAGGAAAAATTTCTCCGATTTTCGACAATTCAAATGTTCTGACAAAGACATTTCTTTCTACAGAACAACTACATCATTTTTGGAATCAGACAGGAGCAATTCTTAAATTTTTCTTTGTTTTTTGTTCCTTTTCTGTAATTTTAGTAGTTCTTTTTAATAAAATTAACTCAACAATGTGTTGTTGCATCATAAAACAAGTTTCGAAATTAAAACAAAAGGAAGGGCTGCCGCCGGTTTTTTCAGCTGATCCACAAGTCTTGCACAAACTTCCCACAACTATTGGACTGTGCGTACGTAACAATTGCGGGAGGCTTGTGCAAGACTTGTGGTAAGTCTGTATAAATCTTGGCGAGAGTAGCCGAGAAGAAAAAAGATGATAGAGCAAAAAATTGACTTCGAGCAAGGAGAAGACTAAAAAGTGGTAATTATTCAAATTCTGATTGCTCATCTTAAAATTGCTCAGGTTTTGGAGTTTCCAAGATTGCTCACCTTAAAATTGCCCATATTTTGGAATTTCAGAATTGCTCATCTCAAAATTGCTCAGGTTTCGGAATTTCAGAATTTCTCATCTTAAAATTGCTCAGTTTTCGGTATTTTCAAGATTGCTCATCTTAAAATTGCTCAGGTTTTAGAGTTTTCAAGATTGCTCATCTTAAAATTGCTCAGTTTTGGAGTTTCTAAGATTGCTCAGTTAAAAATTGCTCAGGTTTTAGAGTTTTCAAGATTGCTCATCTTAAAATTGCTCAGGTTTCTGAAACCTTGGAAATTCAGGTTTTTGAGCCAAAAAGAGCCCCATCAAAGTTGTGCCATTTATAATATATTCATTGAGTGTGGGGGGATCCCCATGGGATCATCCCAATCTGAATCCGGATGATGTTTGTTTGTTCAGATGACGTGGCAACAAAGTTCGCAAGATTAGGCCTACAAAATGGAACATTGATATTTTTTGCTCTCCGAGCAAAAAAAATCATCAATGTTGTGTGGGAAGAATTAGCTTATGGAGGAGATCATGAAGTGTCTGGGATTCTGAATTTTGATGTCTTCTGGATTTTGGATTCAGAATCTCAAAAAAAAGGAATTTCCAAATTGCTGGTCTTAAAATTGCTCAGGTTTTGGATTTTTCCAATTGGTCATCTTAAAATTGCTCAAATTTGTGGGATTTTCAAAATTGCTCGTCTTAAAATTTCTCAGGTTTAGGAACTTCCAAATTGCTCATCTTAAAATAGCTCAGGTTTCTGGGATTTTCAAAATTCCTCATCTTAAAATTGCTCAGTTTTCGAAAATTTCTTAATATAAGAACGTCATTGAATGAATGAATAATACTAATACGGTCTGAAACTTTTGTTTATATATTTTTTCGGAAGTTTTTTTTCTGAATTCAGAATGAATCATAATAGCTCAAAATATCGGCAAAAAATTGAGCCGACTAGATTTTTTTTGGATTTTTTGTACCCAAAATCCCAGAATTTTCAAAAAGTTCGAGAACTGAGCATTTTTAAGATGAGCAATTCAGAAAATTATAGAAAACTGAGCAATTTTAGGAAGAGAAATTTTGAAAATTTTCTAAACCTGAGCAATTTTATAATGAGCGATTTCAAAACCTCCTAAACCTGAGTAATTTTAGGATGAGCAATTTTGAAAATCCCATAAATCTGAGTAATTTTAGGATGAGCAATTATGAAATTTTTGAAATCTGTGCAATTTTAAGATGAGCAATCTTATTTCGGATCCCATGTGAATTTTCCAAATTAAGGATAAACTGATTCATAAAAACAAAAAAAACTAAAAATACTTCCAAAAAACAAAATTGAGCCCTAAGCTTTTATTTACGTCTGTAGACAATGGATTTTTTTTGAAAAATCTAGATTAGGAAAAAAAATATTTTTCGAATTTTGGGAACATTTTGAAGACTAAAAATCGGGGAAAAATGAGGGCGATTTTTTGCAAGTCAAATTTTTCAAAAGGATTTTGTTTTCGTGGAACCGAAAATTTTGGGCGGAGCGTTAATGGGTTACTGTAGGAAATTAATGAAGGATTACTGTAAACGATTACTGTGTTAGATTACTGTAGGTAAGGGATTACTGTAACTGATAGATTTTTGATGGATTTTAACCTCAATTTTTATTTTTTCATGAGTACTATTTCTTAGGGTCCAAAATAATTCTAGTCTCAAATTTATGTATGTTTACATACACAAATTTGAGCTCATACCCGATTTGATATTAGAATTTTTATTATTTTAGCGTAGATAGATCGAACATTTTTAGAATTATGAAAAGAGTGTACGTCATTGAAATTTATAAAATTAAATAACATTTAAAAAACCTTGAAATTCCAGAAAAAATTCCAGAAAAAAGTTCAAAAAATCTCAAAATTCTCAGATTCCAAAAAAATCCAAAAAAATCTAACACGGAACACCAAAATTACTAATAAGACTTATATACCTAAAGTTGTAGTATTTCAAAGTATAACGTATGAATCAGTGGGTAGATCAAAAACGGGTTTTATTTTACGTAGTTTTATAGAAAAAAGTGATGTTATTTGGTAATTTTTGTATTATCAAAACTGGGCTCAAAAATCCGGTCCAAAATCACCAAATTTGCACCCTTTTTCTCATCAAAAAGTGTCCTAACAGATCACTTTTTCTCAAGAGGACATGTAACAACATCATATAATGTTAATCCTTGTTTTTGTCTCAACTTTTTAATCTGAGCAATTTTCGGCTGAGCAATGCCCTTTTTTATTGCAAAATCACATGTTCTAAAGACGTTTTTTATCTGATAAGGTTTCCTGGATTTAGTAATAAAAAATAACACAAAAAATCATGAAAAAAACGGGAAATGTTGAAGTGTTTTTGTTCCGAAAAATGACCATAAAAATGTCTAGACAATTTGAATTTCATAGTTTTGCTCCGCGAGCCGAACCTGTGACTTTTTGTTGTTTTGTATTGAATTTCATTATAGTTGAAACACCAGAATCGCTCAGCATAAAGTTTTACACATTTCGACGCTTTGAAGTCAACATAGCAAGCAAAAACTCTCATTTTCAGTTTCTTTGACTTTAAAGGCACATAACTCAAGAAGAAGTAAAGATATCAAAAAGTTGTCAACTACAAAATTGCTCAGCATAAAATTTTGTACATTTTTGTAGTTGGAAACTTCTTGATAGCTCTTATGGTTCTTGAGATACGGCACTTTAAAGTTAGCGCGCCCACAACTGCCAAGAGAGGGGGGAGAGAGCGAGGCGACAAGACAGACGCAGACCACTCTCGTCGTCTGCGTCTCTCACCCTATAAAACTTCAAAGCACTATAACTCAAGAACCATTAGAGCTATCAAAAAACTTCCAATTACTAAAATGTGTAAAGTTTTACGCTGAGCAATTTTGTAGTTGACAACTTTTTGATAGCTCCGCCCATTTTTCAGATACGGATTCCGAAACAAAAAGTAAAGTAAAAAACGTAGGCGAGAAGTGAGAATATTGTTTACCCTTCATCTCCAAATTTAGAAAAAGTCAGGAGGTATAAAACGACGAGCACAAAAAAGACAAACAAAGAAAGAAATAATGAACTTTTTCCCTCAATGGTTAAAAAAATGACATCACATTAGAAAAAAGCGAAGAAGAAAATAATTATGAAACAATGGGGAAAAACCGGAAATGCTCAGTTGACCTGGAAAAGGTTATGAACGAAAATGGGTTCATTGAGCAACAAATAAAGAAGGAAGTCTGGGTTTTGAGAGAGATGTCAGAGATCAAAGGGCCCCCTAAAATTGGGAATTTCGACTCGAAGACTGAAATTTGAGATCTGAAACTTCGAAAAAACCAGGAAAACCAAGAAAAATAACCCTGAAACCATAAAAAAGCGACAGAGCACTCTCGCTTTTCTCATGGTTGACCTTAAAGGCAAACATCTCAAAAAGGGGCGGAGCTATCAAAAAATTGTCAACTACAAAATTGCTCAGCATAAAATTTTTTTTGTAGTTGGGAGTTTTTTGATAGCTCAAACCGTTCTCGAGATATAGCGCTCCAAAGTAACTAAAGGAGAGACGCAGACGACGAGAGTAACCTGCGTCTCTCTGGTTGTCTCGCTCTCTAGTCGCAGGCAGGTCGTCAGGAGAGTGTGGTACCTTTGAAGACGCGTATCTCAAGAAGGGGCGGAGCTATCAAAAAATTGTCAACTACAAAAATGTGTGAAATTTTATGATGAACAATTTTGTAGTTAATTACTTTTTGATAGCTTCTCCTGTTTTTGAGATATATGCTTTGGAAAAGTAAGTAATTTTAAAATGAGCAATACTTCAGCGAACTAACTTTGTTTTTCGAGTAATTAACGCTTTCCGTCGCTTCGAAAAAATTCTAAATGGGGGTGGAAATTGTCAATTTTATGATGAGCAATTTTAGGGTAATTAAAAGTGCGATGAAATTGAAAAAGAAAAATTATTTCTGGGTTATTTAATAGGGGGGAAAAATGAAAAAAATATGTTCAAGGGAGAGTACATTAGAAAGAAGAAAAAGAGAAGATCAACAATTGAATATGAAAAATTATCGCTCAGCTTAAAATTTTACATATTTTCTCAATTAAAATTTTTTCAATAGCTCCGCCCCTTTTTGAGATATGCGCCTTTAAAGTTGCCGCCTATGAAAAATAAGACGGTTCTTTAAAGACGCATATCTCAAAAAGGGGCGGAGCTAGTAGAAAATTATTAACAACAAAAATGTGTAAAATTTTGTGCTAAGCAATATTGTAGTTACAACTTTTTGATATCTCTACTCATTTTTGAGATATGCGCTTTTGAAGAAATTTTTAAGATGAGCAATGCACCTGAGCAATAATGAAAGCCAACAGTATAGTCGCCTACGCTTTCAGAAACCAGGTTTCAGGTAATCTGAAAATTTCAGACCACCCTTTATATTATTTTCAGATTTCCCCTATTATACTGATATGTCACCTGGAAGTATAATATCGAAGAATCGTTCACTTTTCACCTGGAAAAATTTTTTTTTGGAAAATTTTATGTTATTGTTTTCGGGTCCCGCCACGAAAACTACAGTAACATTCAGTTTCTGAAATTTAAAAATTCGAATTCGCCGCTTCGAGAGCTTTCGAATGAGTATAATCATGCCTGGTTTAGGAATACTGTAGTTTTCGTGGCCCAGGATCCTCAAAGTGGGCGGAGCCTAGTCATGATTATACTCATTTTGAAGCTCTCAGCGAGCTGAATTGAATGAAAATAAAATTTTAAAGATAATAATTTATTTAGCACCAGAAAATAATAGAAAAATGCAAGAAAAGTAAGGCATGAAAGGCAATATGGGAGGGAAAGCTCGTTGACCTGAGATAGAGACGAAAAATTGAAAAAAAATGTTTGAATCGAAAAAAAACCGTATTAAACATGAATAGGACTAGAAAAAAGGGGCGGGGCTTATTTAAATTTCTTAGATTTCCACCTGAACATATTCCTTTCGTTTTTGGTCCGCGATTTCCGAGAAAATCTCAGTGAGCGGCTCAAACGAAGGAACTAGGGGTGGCGGTCGGCGGTGGGCGGCGGCGGTCTGAAAAAAAATTTTTGGATTTGGTGGCCTAACTTTTCCCCTAGGTGGCCTAACTTACCGAAAGCGGCTGTCTTAGAAGCGAATGTTGGTTGGGCGTTGTCAAACTGATGGGGCCCGGTGGGAGTACGTCCTCGACGCGCGCGTATATGTACTCGTTCATCAACGAGTCGTATGTCGTATTGGCTCTGAAACACGGTTTTCAGTTTTTCGAGGCATTAGAAGTAAAAGTTTGCAGTTTTAATGGGCAAAAATTGGCTTTAATGGGGTAAAATAGGTCTAGACGGAAGAAAAATGAGTATAACTCAAAAAGGGGTGGAGCTATCAAAAAGTTGTCAACTACAAAATTGCTCAGCACAAAATTTTACACATTTTTGTAGTTGGAAATTTTTTGATAGCTCTTTCTGTTTTCGAGATAAAGTGCATTAAAGTTGGCGCGCAGAGAGACGCAGGCGACGAGAGTAGTCTGCGTCTCTCAGGTCGCCGCGCTCCCTCGCTCTCTGCCGACCACTGAGGGAGCGCCTAAACTTCAAAAGCGCATATCTCGAGAAGGGGTAGAGCTATCAAAAAAATTTTAACTACAAAAATGTGTAAAATTTTATGCTGAGCAATATTGTAGTTAAACATTTTTTGATAACTCTATTCATTCCTGAGATATGAGGTCTTTTCTAATTTCTAGGGAATTTCTAGTTTTCTAAGCGGGATTCTGAGTAACTTACAGTAGGATAGTACCAAAATTTGCTGAAAGGGTTAGGGATTACTGTAGTAATTAAGGACTCATTTACAACCAAAAAGCACCCACCTTGTTCTCGGCGGAATCGGATTCGCGTTGACGCCCAGGGAGACTAGATAATCTGTAATCGAAGAGTTAATCGACACATTATCCGGATCGATAATTCCCGAGTCCATTTGGCTGCGCGAGCTACCACGAATCCCGCGAAGCACATCTGAAGACGTCGACACAGATGACGTCATCGAGTTTGTGGCGAAGTTTGGGTGGTCCCCGGATAGCGTTCGGATTTCACCGGTTTTAACCGAGTAGACTTGTTTTTGGAGGATGGGCTTCGGGATTCTTCTGGATTCCGAAGTCGTCATGATTTCAGGATTCTTGGTTTCAGAAGGATTTGGTCCTTTTTTAACATGACGTCTTCTGGATTTACACATGCAGACGCAGATGACAAGGATCAGAAGGAGTAGGAGAAGAATTAGAGAAGCGGCGGCGATTTGAACGGGTTTTGAGTGGAGTAAAAGCTTCGGAAGGGTTGGCTGTAGATCAAAGGGTCCAATTTCGAGGTATACTGTAGTTTTGGTTTGCTTCGTGGGACTACTGTAGGCGACTACAGTAATCTTCTCGATGGTAAGGTTGCGACGTTGGGAGAGCGATTTTTGGAGGCGGATCTAAAAGATTTTTTGTGAAAACTGTAGTGTGTAGTAAAGCTGTGCTTCTGAGCTTCAAAATGAGCTAAAAATCAAAAGAATTGGAGCATTTTGAGCAAAGTTAGAAGGTTTCAAAATTTTCGGAAAAAAATTTTTTGCTCAAAAAAATTTTTTTTCTAAGTTTTTTCTTAAATTCAAAAATACATTAAAACTCACAATTCCTGTATCTTCTTCTATTTTTACAGTATTCTGACGATCCAATATCGAATATTTCACAATTCCATGTGGTCCCCCATCCTCATCGATTGCTTGCATTTGACCAACAGACTCGCCAGCCGAGGTGGAAATTGGAATCTAAAAGTTTTATTTTATTGCTCAGCATAAAATTTTACACATTTATGTAGTTCTCAGTTTTTCGATAGCTCCGCCCACTTTCGAGTTATACGAAATTGTAATTGGCGCGCTCCCAGGGGAAAAAGGCTCACTTTAAAGGCGCATAAGTCAAAAATGGGCGGAGCTAGCAAAAAATTGTCAATTATGAAATTTTTCAGAATGAGATTTTACACATTTTTGCAGTTAAAAGTTTTTTGCTAGCTCCACCCCTTTTTGAGATACGCGCCTTTGAAGTGAAGGCACTCCCTCGGCGGCCAAAGAGCGCGGCGACCAGAGAGACGCAGACTACTCTCGTCGTCTGCGTCTCTCACCATACCAACTTCAAAGCGCTACATCTCGAGAACGGGCAGAGCTGTCAAAAAGCTTCCAACTACAAAAATGTGTAAAATTTCAAGCTGAGCAATTTTGTAGTTGACAATTTTTGATGGCTCCAGCCGTTTTAGAGTTATAGTGTCTTTTATCTGCCAAACTAACCTGTAGCGTATACTCCGACTTCGTGAAAACTGGCGCAAACTCGTCCACGGGCTCCACGATGATTTTCAACGGGACCACCGCGGATCTTCCATTCCCATCGGACACCGAGAGGTACATCGAGATCAGTGGCTCGGACTCCCAATCCAAATGACTTTTTAAAGTGATCTCTCCGGTTTTTACGTCGATGCTTAGCTTCTGAAAATGGGAAATTTTCATTTGCGAGGTGGAGAGCTTTTAAATGACTATAATCATGCCATGGTTTGCTCGGATACGGGTTACGGTACCAGGGCCCCCCAAACCCCAAAGTGGGCGGAACCTAGGCATGATTATACTCCTTCGAAAGCTCTCGGCGAGCTGAGTTCAAATATCTCATTCAATTTGCTCTATGTCACTTCTAAAACCCTACTCACCCCTTGATGCTCTTTCAACGAGTACAGTAATCCCTTATTCTCCATGCCGAGCCGATTACTGGCCCTCGCCCTCTGTACCACCGTCCCAATCTTCGTGTCCTCCATCACATGAACCTCATAAACAGGCAACACAAAAAAGGGGGCGGAGCCTGACCAAGACGACATTTTCAGGGATACCGTAACCGTCGCGATGGTACTACGGTAGGGATGGCCGTGGTCGCGGGCCTCCACCAAAATTTGCCACGTCGCATTGGGATGCTCGTCGAGTTGTGCATCGTTCCATTCGTTCATCTGAATGACTCCAGAATCGGTGTTCAAAGTGACAATGTTCAAATCGTTTCCGCTGAGGATACGGTAGCTGACCCGTCCATTCTCCTCGGCGTCGGAATCCTGGGCCAAAATTTGGCCAATAGTTTGCCCATGGGTCATAGAATCCTTTATCTGCAAGAAGAATCCAGAAGACGTGGAGAAAATCGGAGAATTATCGTTCTCGTCCAACACAGTAACATAGATTTTGGCCACTGTTTTTTGTGATGACGTCATCTCATTTTCGATTTCTACAGTAAACTGATACGAGGATTTGGCCTCCCGGTCAATGGGCCCCGACACGAAAAGACGGCCGAATTTGTCGACGTGGAAGATTTTCGAGGATTCGGCGTCAGGGATACGGTAGACGAATTCGCGGGTGTCGCCGGAGAGATTTCCGATTTGGAGGCCTGGTTTGGAGTTTTCCAGCACTTCGAATCTGGAAATTTGAAAATTTGGAAGGATTACTGTAGGCTTGCCAAGGTTACTGAACGTTTAAAAGGACTGTTGTATATTAAAAGATATTACTGTAGCTTTAATATTACTGTAGTTTTAAAAAGACCACGGTAGGTCAGAAATGGTTACTGTAGATTTGAAATGACTACTGTAGGTTCATCGTGTTTATAAGAATTACTGTACATTTGAAAAGACTGCTGTAGTTTTATGAGGAATACTGTAGACTTGTAAGGATTACTGTAGTTTTATGAGAACTACTGTAGTTCGTAAATCTAGAAAAAACTACAGTAACCTTTCAGTAATCTCACCCAAGTCGGTTTTACTGCTTCTACAGTAATCTCATCCTAGCCGGATCTACTGCTCCTACAGTAACCCACCTGAATTCCTGCCGCTCAAACGCCGGCTTTTCCGTCGCCTCGGTCTCCCCAATCACCACCATCACAGGAACGCTCGTCGCAAAACTCGGCACCCCATTATCCGTCGCTGTTACCGTAATCAAATACCGCTCTCCAGCCGGGGGCAGGACCTTCATCGAAAGGGCCCCATCGTCCGGCCCAATTTTGAAAATCGAGGAGGAATCGGTGGACAGGCTATAGGCCAATGTCTTCTTGGCTCCAGAATCCGGATCGCTAGCTTCAATCCTGGCGAATGGGAGGCCTGGCGTGTAGGCCATCGGGGATACCGTAATCCTATAGAAATCCTTGGCGAACTTTGGCGCGTTATCATTGACATCCGACACAAAAATCGTAAGATTTGTGTGACCCTTTAGCTCTCCATCGGTTACCGTAATCCTCAACGTGTGCTCTTTTTGGGCCTCGTAGTCCAGGGGGGCCCTCAGGTGGATTACTCCGGTATAAGGGTCCAAGTGGAATTGTAGGCTCTCTGGGGCGTCTAGGGAGTACTGTAGGACCCCTAGTTGGTCGACGTCTTTGGCGGCCACGCTAGCGACATAGCTACCGGGCTTAAGGTTCTCGGGCACCCTCCGCGGCTTAGAAATCGGGAAACTTGGGGAGTTATCGTTTAGATTATTCACACGGATATCAACTCTCGTGGAAATTTGTGAAACTTGTAGAGGGGCGGAGCCAGTGACAATTCCAATCACTTTGAGATTATATCTCTCCTGAATCTCCTTATCAAGCTCTAAGCTTGAGCGAATCACGCCGTCAGAGTCTATGGAAAACGCCGAGTCCAAATTTCCCTCAACGATACTGTAGGTGATGCCAGATGACGTGGAGGTCTCCAATTTTGCAATGAATTGATTCCTGGGGAGACTCTCATCGATAGAGCTGATATACGTTTGCTTGAGGAATTCTGGGGCCCCAGGGATTTCCGAAGCCTTGTGGTGATTCAGAATCTTCAAGGTCTTTTGACTCTCCAGGCTACCGTAATCCACCACACGGATCTTCAAGTCCCAAGAGTCTAGATTACTGTATCTCCTTAGCACCAAGGCTCCTGTCTCCGGAACCAAATCAAGGGCCCTTGAGGAATCTTCGAGAATCTCAAAGAAGAACTTCCCATTCGTTGAAATATCCATATCGGAGGCGTGGAACTTCCAAAGAACATCTCCGATTTGTGAGCTCTCGTTGATCGAGAGCTCCGCCGGAGTTTGAGCATCGAAAATTGGCGCGTTGTCGTTTTGATCGACTACCGTAACCCGGACGGTGCACGAATCGTTTTGATGGGGATTACTGTAGTCGGAGAGGACGACGACGAGCAGGTGCTCTTGGGAGGTCTCGCGGTCGAGGGGTGTGGCTGAGATTTCTCCGGAGATAGCGTTGATGGTGAAGGGAGATGGAGAACCTGAAAAATTGAATTAAAAGCGCTATATCTCGAGAAAGGATAGATCTATCAAAAATTTTCAACAACAAAATTGCTCATCATAAAATTTTACACATTTTAGTAGTTGGAAGCTTTTTGATAGCTCTAACCGTTCTCGAGATACAGCGCTTTGAAGTTTGGCAAGGTCAGAGACGTAGACGACGAGAGTAGTCTGCGTCTCTCTCGTTGCCTCGCTCTCTAGCCTTTGAGAGAGCGCCTTTACTTCGAAGAGGCTTATCTTGAGAACGGGCAAAGCTATCAAAAAACTTTCAACTACAAAAATGTGTAAAATTTTAAGCTGAGCAATTTTGTAGTTCACCACTTTTTGATATCTTTAGCCGCTCTTGAGATACGCGTCTTCAAAGTAGACGCAGGCTACTCTCGTCGTCTGCGTCTCTCACCTATCCAAACTTTAAAGCGCTATATCTCGAAAACGGAGAGAGCTATCAAAAAACGTTCAACTACAAAAATGTGTGAAATTTCAAGCTGAGCAATTTCGTTGTTGACAATTTTTTTCTAGCTCCACCCATTTTTGAGATATACTCACCTTGAAACCTAAATCTCGTCGAGTTCGTCTTCCCAGTGGCCGTAATTCTCTTAAAATTCTTCAACTCCACATTCTCCTCTACAGTAACCATTCCACATGAAGTCGACGATATCTTGGGTGGCTCTGCGAATTTTGGGGGTACTGTAACTTCCAAAACCATCCAATCGAGAAGATCATCTTCGGCTCTTTGTGCAACTACAGTAATCCTGTAGACTCCTGCGGGAACGTTGACGGTTTTTTGAGTGATTTGAGAGCCTTTGAGCTCGAAAAATTGATGACTAGAAGGAATCATCTGAATCTTGACGTCTTCCAAATCCTTCTTGAAGTCATAAACTACAGTACCCTCCAGGGTTACTGTATCTTTTGGTAGATCGAAAAAGTGCCATTGAGATTTCGAGGAATTTGAATTTCTTTTAACCAAAACTTTCTGCTCATCAAATTTCGTCGGATCCTTCGAGTCCTCGGCTCTTACAGTAATCGTCTCGGGCAAATTTTCCCCCAAGTACAGTATCTCTCCAGTTACCGTATCCATTTTAAGCGCCTCCACCGGTTCGGAATAATTCTGGATACTGTAGATAATCTCCGGATTTTGATCCAAATCGATCGCCACCACCCGATGCACCACGTCGCCTTTTCGATAGTTGGCCGGTAGGATTACTGTAGGTTGGGATACAATGAAAGGGGCGTGGTCATTGACGTCTTCAACATCTACAGTGACCAGCAAAGTCGTGCCGGGACCCGAGGTGAAGGCTTCGACGATAAGATGGTAGGTTGATTTGACATGCCAGTGTAAATTTTCCACAAGGGTAATATCTCCGGTAAATTGATCGATGGAAAATGTATCGATTTGTGTTGGGAATCGATAACTGATCGGTTGGCTTGAGTCATCGTTGGCCGTGGCGTTTACGGTAGTTAGAATCGTTCCGGTCGGTGTATCCTCTCTCACGTGTACTGTAAGGTGCCGCGTGTCGAATTGGGGCTTGTCGGATTTGGAGCGGAGGATCTAAAAATAAAATATTCGAATCTTATAGGGCTTTGAAGACGCTTCAAAATGAGCCTAAAATTCCTCGTCTAGCGGTACTTTGAGCCAAGATACAGAGCTTTTTAAAAACAATTTTGTTAACATTCTTTTTCAAATTTTAGATTTTTCAAGGGGTTGTGACTTCTTGATTTTTTGTTGAAATTCAAGATTGTTAACAGCATTTCATTAATGATCAAATTATCCTCAAAATGACCAAATAATTATTTTTTAAGCTAATTTGTGAGCAGAGTTAGAAATCCTTTAAAAATTACTACTTAAATTTTTTTTTCTAATTTTTGGATATTCGAAGAGCTGTAACTTTGATTTTTTGACAATCTTCCAAATTATTTACAGAAATGTGTTTAATATTAAATGAGCTTCAAAATGAACCTAAAATCATTTCTCTATCCAATCTTTGAGCCAAGTGACAAAGTCTTCCAAAAAAACTTCAAAATTTTTTTCCGACCTTGAATTTTTCTAAAAGCTGTAACTATTTTGGATTATTACTAAAACTAAAAAATATTAATAAGTTTTTATTAATTATTAAATTAGCTTCAAAATGAGCCTAAAATCAGCCCTTTTGCTCTACCTTAAGCCGAGTTACAAATCCTCAAAAACTTTTTTTTCAAAATTAAAAAAATTTTTTTTTGAATTTCCGAAAAACTGTAACTTTCTGATTTTTTCAGTTACCGTGATTATTATTTATATTACTTTATTTTAAATTAAATGGGCTTCAAAATAAGCCTTAATTTACCACTTTAGCCGAACTTTGAGCCGAGATACGGAACCTTGAGCCTTGAAAAAAAATTTAAAAAAAAAATTTTTTTCAAATTTTTTTCGATTTTTAAATTTTCCAAAAATTCTAACTTCTTAATTTTTTGTTCAAATTGAAATCTGTTAAATCCACTTTATTGAGCAGTATATGAGCTTTAAAACGATCCCAAACACGACTAGGCTCCGCCCACTTTGAGGTCCCAAAATGGGCGAGGCTCACAGCGGCGGAGCCCAGTCGAGTTTAGGCTCATTTTGATGCTCTAAGTATTCCAAAATTGAATTTTTTGTTTTGAAATTTATAAATACAAATTCAGCACGTAAGGAGCTTCAAAACAAGCCCAAACACGTCTAGGCTCCGCTCACATTGGGCCCGAGTGACCCCTGCGCCTTGAGGGTCGCAAGTCAAAAGTGGGCGGAGCTTAAGCGTTTTCGCGCTCATTTGGAAACTTATGGCGCGCTGAAATTGCAAAATGCCAGAAAATTAAAATATCTTCAAAATTAAGAGAGATAGGGGTCCTAGAAACGGATTTCCTGGATTCCGAGATGTTAAAATTTTCTAAGGCTCATTTTGAGGGCCCCCAATTTTTTTTCGATAAGGCTTACCTCCAAGTCCACTCGCATCTCATCCACACTTCCATCCGTTGTATTAAACTTTTCAAAAAAGCACGAATAGTTACTTCCGGACCCCTTGACACCCTCCGCCAGGTACAGTACCCCCGCGGTTTGGTCGAGCTCCAAGGGACAGCTTTCTCGGCTCGCAAATCGGTAGAAAAAGTCGGGGGACTTCTCGCCCAACTTTCCGACCTTTGATCCAATCGAATTCTTGTCAGAAATCTTGATAATTTCCTCATGGCTCTGTGTGTCCCCGGGGCTCACGATTCGTAAGTGTATCGATTTTTGCCTATCGTTTTTGTCGCTCAGAATAATCACCAAGGAGTACGGTGGCCGATGGCTGGGCCCGGAAATCATTGAAAGAACGCCATCGCGGATAGCAAAGTGGTTGGAAATCTCGGAGCTTTGAATGGCCCAACTGGCGACCCCAGTGGCATTGATTACGGTAAGCCTACAGGTTACCGAAGAAGTACAGTAATCCGGGATCTGCAGGTACCTTTGCACAGGTTCTTGGATTACTATATCAGAGGACCCTTTGGAAATCCTAACTGCCACATGGCATACTGTACTTTTCCGCGGTGTGCCTTGGTCAGAAACGATAACCGAGAGCCTTTGGTGATGCTCATCGGAAGCATTAAGTTGCCGGCGAAGGTACACATCTCCATTGGACTTCACCACAAATAGACTGCTCTGCAATTGCGCTCTATAGAGAACCGATCCATTTAGGCCCTTATCCGGGTCCCCGGCCACTATGGTACCGATTGCAGTACTTGGCGGCGCGTTTGCCGGGACCACTATGGGTGTTATAGAGAGGCAGCTCGGGGGATTATCGTTCTGGTCGAGTACAGTAATCCTTGCATGCACAGAGGCACTTCTCGGCGGCACCCCATGATCCTGAGCGAGTACGGTAACATCTACATGGCTTATGGTTTCTCGATCCAAAGATTTCTTACTGTAGATGGTCCCCAGCTTCTCATCGATTCCAAAATACTCGGAGCCATTTGTTATCCTATAGGAGATCAGTCCATTATCCCCGCTATCTAAATCCCTCGCCAGCGATTTTCCTACGGTAGTTTTGGCTGGCGAATTCTCGAGAATCTCCAGGAAATACGCGGACTTTTCGAATTCCGGACTATTATCATTGACATCCGAGATATGAATGAATAAAGTCATATTTGAGGATTTTGGGGGGACCCCAAGGTCCGTGGCCTTAATCCGAACCTTGTAAGACCTCACAGATTCGTAGTCGAATTCAGAAGACGTCGAGATTTGCCCAGAAGCCGCATCAATTTCAATAGATGATCCCGGATGGGACGAGATTATTGAATATCGAATTTGCCCGTTTTTCTTCTTATCCTTATCACTGGCACTTATAACGTAGAAGGCCTCGGCTAGGGAGGTATCCTCTCTTACAGTAATCTCCACCAGATTACTTGGGAAAACCGGGGCGTTATCGTTGTGATCCTCAATGGTTATGAGAACTTGGGTTTGGTTACAGTAATCCGGATTACTGTACATTTGAGCTTGCACGTTTAGGAGTACGGTATCGTGGACATCCGCGTCGAGGTGTCTGGTGACATAGATTTTCCCAGAGTCCTCATCGATGGAGAAATTGTGGTCCGGGTCGCCGGAATATATGGAGTACTTGATTTTTCCCTCGGAAATCGCTGCGACACTTCCGATTGCGATTCCCGGAAGAATGTCTTCTGTGGTCTTGATTTCGTATTTGGATCTTGAGAACTCGGGTGTCTTTTGGTTTTTGTCGATTACGGTAATATGGATATTCGCGGGATTCTCCGAACTTTGCCCGCCACCATCCTTGGCATTGACCACGAGATGAAAGCGACCACGGGTGAGGTCTTTCTGGAAACATATCAAGTTTTTTATAAGAAATTTGATTGGGTGTTCAAAATCCTTCAAAATAAGCTTAAAATCAGTTTTCTAGATTGATTTTGAGCCGAGTTAGGCTTTCAAAAAAAATTGTGCTCAAAAAAACTTTTTTTCAAATTTTTTTTTGTTTTGAAGCGTTGTAACTTTTTAAGTTTTGTCAAAATTTCAGACAAACTTTGCCTTTTTATTGAATAACGTATGAGCTTCAAAATAAACGTAAAAGCACTCCTCTAGCTCAATTTTGAGCCGACAGGCCTTCAAAAAAATTTTGCGCTCAAAAATTTTTTTGTAATTTTTTTATTTTGAAGAGTTACAACTTTTTTGCTTCTCGTCAAAATTTAAAATTGGTAATTAAATTTAATTTGCAATTCAAAATCCTTCAAAATGAGCCAAAAATACACACACTTCTAGCTCAATTTTGAGCCGAGTTACGGAGCCTTGAGCCTTCGAAAAAATATTTCAAAAAAAAAATGTTCAGATTTTTTTTGAAGCGTTTCAATTTTTTTTTTTTGGCAAAGTCAAAAGTTAATGTGCTTATTGTATTCAACAGCGCATGAGCTTCAAAATGAGCCTACATACACCTAGGCTCCCCCCACTTTAAGGCCCAAAAACGGCGAGGCTAAAAATGACGGCCTTAACGGCGGTTCCTTCAAAGTGGGCGGAGCCTAGTCGTGTTTAGGCTCATTTTAAAGCTCTCAAAATGTTAAATTTGAATTTGTTGTGTTTAGGGCTTTAAAATGAGCCTAAACACGCCTAGGCTCCGCCCACTTTTAGGCTCGAGTGACCCCTGAGCCTAATGGGTCGGACCACCAAAGTGGGCGGAGCCTAGGCGTGTGGGGGCTCATTTTGAAGCTCTCGGCAGGCCTGATTCAAATTTCACACCTATTTTTCAAAAAACTAACCTTTGCAAACACCTCCCCAGTCAAAGGATCTATAGAAAACGACGCCGATTCGCTCAAAATCTGATACTGTACTTCGCCGAATCGTCCCGAGTCCAAATCCGACGCCGAGACGACTAGAAGAGGCTCAGATGGTTTCGGGCCTTCTCTTATTGTTAGTTGGTACTCGTTGGGATAGAAAATTGGCCAATTATCGTTGACGTCTTTGAGCCGAATGGAGATTAGCGAGGTGGACGTTTCGGAGTCTGAAAATTTTTTTGTTGTTCGGGATTTTAAGGTTTCCGGGTGGAATTTTGAGCTTAAAAATATGAAATTCGAATTGAGCACGTCGAGAGCTTCAAAATGAGTATAAATATGCCTAGGCACCGCCCACTTTGCTTGAGGCGAGGTGGGCCTTCCGTGAGCCTTCCACGTAGGCCTAAACTCAAAGTGGGCGGAGCCTAGGCGTGCTTGGGCTCATTTTGAAGCTCTCAACGCGCTGAATTCGAATTTTATGTTTTCGAAAACAAATTCTAAATTTTAATGCCCCAAATTTCCGGTCAAAGTTTTCTAGTAGGTGTACAATGCCCTTTTAGCCGACGGAGTGTCGAGAGGGGAAATGAGATTTTCGATTTTCTCATGAAGGATTTTTTTTCTGTTGTTTTGTGGCTTAAAGTACATTTTCAGTTGGTTTATATACGGGAAATGTTGGGCTTTCATAAATTTCTGAAAAATAAATTTTCAGAAAAAATTTTTTTTTCGAAAATTTTCAATTTCCACCTGTGCCTCCGAAGGCTCAACCTCAAAGCTATAATTAAGTTTTGTTTGTTTTAGAAACGTTTCTATGGAGATTTCTTCACCTGGAAGAAAAATTTTCATTTCAAATTTTCAGCTATACGAAAATTTTTTGCCCAAAAAATTTATCCCCAAAAAAACTCACTTGCATTCGTTGCTACTACCGTAGTCTGGTGGCTCCGCCCCTTTTCGAAATCGAACATTTTTTGAATGCAAACGGTTCCGGACATTGAGTCCACGGAGAGGTGCTGAAAATTGAAATTTTGAGATTCAGAGCTCAAAAATGAGCAAAATTAGAGCATTTCGAACATTTTTGAAATTTCGGGAAAAAAAGTTGCGAAATGTCCTGGTTGTGAAATGACCTAGTTGCGAAATGTCGTAGTTGTAAAACGTCTCAAAAAATACCGAAAAAGAATTATAAAAATTTTCCCAAAAAAAAATTTCAGAAATTTTCAACCCCTCTCTTTGCTCAAAATGCTCCAAATTTTACGATTTTTGGCTCATTTTGAGCCAAAAATTTGGAAATCTCATACCTCATCTTTTCCCTGTTGCATTGAATACCGTATTCGCTTGGAATTCCCACATTGAGAGTTGTTGGCGACTACCTGAAAAAAGAATGTACAGTAACCCAAAAGTCTAAGAATTTACAGTAACCCAAAAGTCTAAGAATCTAAGAATCTAAGAATATTTTCAAATTTCGCGCCAAAGTTTTCAAAATTTTCACACTTTTCGGTTTTTTCAGCGATTTTCCCCCAAAATTTGGCTTTTCTAATGCGCCCGAGGCACCCCAGATTTATTTTCTCGAATTTTCAGGTTCAAAATTTCAGAAATTTTAAACTCCAAATTTTCTGATTGCTCAGCTCAAGATTGCTCAGCAGGTGTGTTGGTGTAATTGCTTCACACCACCAGTTCCCCCTTTTTCTCTTCAATTTTTCTTTCGATTCTCTGCACTCTCTCAATTTCCCATACTCTCTCGTTCTCTCATTTCCATGTTTTCCTATATATTTTGGAAATTAAATTTTCTTATGTTCCACATATATGCATACATATATATGCATAAACAAATCCATATAGGACCTCAATTCCGGATTTCTGGATTTTTTGTTTTATGGTGAGCAATTTCCGGAATTTTCGTAGTATCCGAAAAAATTGTAGCCATCTTTATTTTTCATCCGAAAATTCTTCTTGTTTTCATTTTCCTGAGCAATTTTATGATGAGCAATCTTGTTTCTCGAGGCTCAGAAGGCGTGAAAATTTTCTTCGTTTTCAGGGTTCACTGACATTTGGAATAGTATAGAGTTTCAAATTTTTTGAGAAAAATTATTTTTTTCCGAGAAAAATTTTTGAGGTTTTTTAAAATAAAATTACGATCATGGGCCGCTGGCGGTCGACGGACGATATTTGGTGACCGCTTTGGACCGCAAAGCTTAGACCGTCAAAAATTTCGACCGCAAGGCCTCGACCGTCAAAAATTTCGACCTCAAGGTTTCGACCATCGAAAATTTTGATCACAAAGCTTCGACCGCCAAAAATTTTGACCGCAAGGCTTCGACCGCGAAATATTTCGACCGCAACCGACCGTGGCCGCATTAACGGTCCGACCGGAGTGACGGTCGGTCTATAAATTTTCGACCGTCAAAAATCTCGACCGCGGTCGACCGCACATTTTTTTCATGGCTAAGTGGTCCGAACTGTGAGGTCTCGGTAAGTGTGGTCGACCGCGGTCGAGCTTTTTTCGAAAACTTTTTTTGAAAAATTCGACCAACTTTGACCACCCTTGACGGTCGCAAAATCTCGACCGCAACCCGACCGCAAGCACATTAACAGCCCGGCCCAAGCGACTCCCGGTCGACCGCGCGGTCAGTCAGTGAAAAATTTGGACCACCAAAAATCTCGACCGCGGCCCACCATAATCTTTTCATGGTCTCGCGGTCTGGACCTTGAAAGTGCGGTCGGTGCGGTCGAATGCGGTCGACCGCGGTCGACCTTCTCCGACCTCACCGACCGTGATCTCAATCTCCATACCGCTTACCATCTTAAAAGTCATGGTTGATCGCGGTCGAGATTTTTAACGGTCGAAAAAAAGTTTACCTCCGCCCGCGGTCGACCGCAGTCGACAACAACATTCAACAAATCTCAAAAATCGTATTTTTTGTTTTGTTTTTGTTTCCCCCAAAAATTTTTTCTCTGTTCCTACCAATTAGCGAACTTTTTTCTTCTGCTGTTCTGTTTTTCTGTCTTCTTCGTCCCCATGGATTCCGAATTTTGCCTCTGTTCTCATATTTACGTCTACTTTACGATTTCCCCTTCTCATTCTATATTCTGAAATGACGTCTTCAGAAGATCCCGAATCCTATCTTCAGGATCCAAATAGAAATTCCGAGTCCATTCAGAGCATCCTACAGCCCGCCGGGATGACTAGCCACGTTTTCCCGGCGCTCTATTTGAATTTGGGATCGGAAATGATGTATGTGCTGGATCAACGTCTCCGGATTCAGAAGGAGGTTGGTTTTTAGTAGGAAATTTGAATTTGTGACGTCGAGAGCTTTCGAATGAGTATAAATATGGGTAGTTTTGCAGAAAAAGTTGGGTCCCACCGCGAAAACTACAGTAATCCCTTTAAAAAGTCTAGGATTACTGTAGTTTTCGTGGTGCGACCCAACTTTTTGAGCAAACCTAGGCATGATTATACTTAAATCAAAGCTCTTGACGTGCTGAGAACGAAAATGATATTCTCATAATAGCCGGGGCCTCTTAAGTCGAGATAGGCTACAATATCTCTTTTCATTTTGCACGGCATCCTCGATTGGAAATAGGAAAAATGAATTTTTGGCGTGAACTCTCGAATAGATTGAATGATTCAAACTTTGTTCCGTTTTGACCTGGATTTACAGAATCTAGTCAATTCTAGAAACTTTTAAAGATTCTCGAAATGTAAATCATCTTTTCCTGATCATTTTGAGCCTAAATTTGCCTATGACCATTATTTTTCAACCAAATAGCCTGTTGACTCAAAATATAAACGTCAACATGACTCGGTTCAGGATGACCCATATATCAAGATGAATACACCAAATTGTAGGTCTAACATTAATCTACAACTCTATCTGGACGAATTTTTGAATTAGGTCCTCAAAAATTTTTTAGGTCCAAAAAATCAAAATTTCAGTACATTTTTTGGCCAAACTTTAAGTCAACATGACTCGGTTCGCAGTAGACGTCCAGAAATAATTTTTACACTATCAGATAGCTGACAATGTTTTCAACATTTCTATCTGGCCCGGATTTTTAATTTAATTTTTTTTCTCAAGTTACGACCGAAATCAAGAATTTTCAGTACTAATTTTTGCTGTTTTTCAAAAGATAAAATTGTCAGAAAAAAAAGGTCGCCGTGAAACGTAGTTCCATTCCAGGATGCCGTGTTTTGAGCTAAAAATTACAAAATTATTATTTTCGAACTCAGCTCATTGAGAGCTTTCAAATGAGTATAAACAAGCCCAGGCTCGAAAAGTACAGTAATCCCTTCAAAAAATCTAGGATTACTGTAGTTTTCGTGGCGAGACCCAACTTTTCGAGCAAACCTAGGCATGATTATACTCATTCGAAAGCTCTCAACGAGCTGAACTCGAATTTAACAAAACTTCAGAGAATCGAGGACCGTGAAAAGAGTGACAAAGTGGTCAAGGAGATTATGATGGGTTTTTTGGCGAAAAAAACGCTCGACGAAGTATTCAAAGGACATGGTATCCCAACCAGATCAGGCCTGAAGCAATTTTTCGAGAAAATTGCTCATTGCTCAATTATGAGATTGAATGAAAACTCAATGGACAAATTATACGATTTGATGATGATGTCGTACAAGTTTTGTCTCATGAAAATGACCATGCCGGAGCAGGTAATTCAAATTTCCCGCCAAAAATTTGAAGTCAAATTTGAATTTTCAGATCATGACGATTACTGTAAACCATCTCCGAGCCCTTCTCGATTTGGTCCCATTGGACAAAGAAATCGGTTCCGCAGTGGAGCACGCTTACACTATGGTAATATATTGCTCATCTTAAGATTGCTCACCCTAAAATTGCTCAGACTTGCACGTTCTACGACCCGTTGGGCCCTATGGGATATTTCATGCTCCGAAACTCCCTATTATCCTTCTTCCAAGACACCCGTGTCAAGGTCTCAATGTTTTTGAGGGACTCCAAGCAAATGCAAAATGGAAGATTTATACTTTTCGAAAAGTCGGTGCCGATTGAATTGATGATGGGTGGCGCACCAGTTGGGCTGACAAAGGTGAGAGTGTGAAATTTGAATTCGGCGCGGCGAGAGCTTTCGAATGAGTATAATCATGCCTAGGTTCCGCCCACTTTCGGTCCCGCCACAAAAACTACAGTACCCCATCTTCTTCCCCGGGATACTGTAGTTTTCGTGGGGGGACCCAATTTTTACAGCAAACCTAGGCTTGTTTATACTCATTCGAAAGCCCTTGACACGTCAAAAACGAAAATGCTAATTTTATTATAGTAGCGTCAATTTCAGTAGAAATAGCCTACAGCATCCATTTTCAACCTGAGCTAAAAATTATGTAATAGTTTTTTCAGATTCAGCTCGCTGAGAGCTTTCAAACGAGTATAATCATGCCTAGGCTCCGCCCACTTTGGGTCCCGCCACGAAAACTACGGTACCCCATCTTCTTCCCCGGGATACTGTAGTTTTCGTCGCGGGACCCAACTTTTCGAGCAAACCTAGGCTTGTTTATACTCATTCGAAAGCTCTCGAAATTTTAGATCGATATCTCTCACTTTCGGGCCAAAATTTTGAGCCTTGAGCCCCGAAAATTGAATTTTTGCAGTACCTCTCTCCAACTGGCGAAGTGACACACTCCAGTGAGTTTCCCACTGTCTACAATTACATTGAGTTCAACAAATTGGTAAGTTTTTCTCAATGCTGAGCAATTTTAGGATGAGCAATCTTGAGCTGAGCAATTTTTTCAGCCGGACACCTTGGACACTGAGCATCGGTCCACGGACCTTGGTGGCAACACTTATCGGGATGGAAATGGATTGTTGAAGGTGAGAAAATTTAGGATGAGCAATTTTGAGATGAGCAATCTTGAAAATTGAATTTTAAATAGCCTGAGCAATTTTATGATGAGCAATCGAATTTTTTAAAAAATTGTAACAGCTAAGCTAAATTTGTTTAAAGCGCAAATAAGAAAGAAATTCCTGAGCAATTTTATGATGAGCAATCTCAAGTTTTAAACTGAGCATTTGGCTTATCAAAATTGGAATTTTCTGAGCAATTTTATGATGAGCAATCTCAAATTTTATGATGAGCAATCTCAAATTTTATGGTGAGCAATTGGCATATCAGAATTGAAATTTCCTGAGCAATTTTACGATGAGCAATCTCAAATTTTATGATGAGCAATCTCAAGTTACTTTTGAAATAACTAAATTACCTCATCATACTCGCTCTCAAACAGCAATTTTAGGCTTAGAAACTGAGCAATTTTAAGCTGAGCAATCTACACTTTCCACATGGATAATCCCTTGAACTCTGATCCATTTGTCTCTGCGTCTCTTTATCTCTTTTTTCTCTCTATTTTTTCCCTATGTATATCATGAGACTTCATTAGTCAGAAGAAGGTGGGAGAGACAAAAAAAAGTACTAACTTTTTTTTCTTTGGCTTTTTTCGCGCGCCTTTTTAGTTGTTGTTATCAATCTATATCGACGACCGGAAATTTATTAGTTGAGCCGCTTTTTGGAGCATTTTTGGGCTCTGAGAAATGGAGAAAATCGATAAGGCGAGTGAGGATGAGGTAGGTCGAGTTTTTGATGAGCAATTTTAGGATGAGCAATCGCAATTTTTTACGATAATAGATAGATTGAAACTGGCTCATCAAAATTTATAATTCCTGAGCAATTTTGAGCTGAGCAATTTCAAAAAGAGAAAATTTCTGAGCAATTTTATGATGAGCAATCTTAAGTTTTATGATGAGAAATTGGTCCTTCGAAATTGGAATTTTCTGAGCAATTTTATGATGAGCAATCTCAATATTTTTGAAAATTAGAAACTACATAGCTAATATGATGCAAAACCATAATAAGGGAAAATTTCTGAGCAATTTTATGATGAGCAATGTCAAATTTCAAATTTTGATTCTTCGAAAATTCATTCTTCAAAATTAAAAATTTCCTGAGCAATTTTATGATGAGCAATCAATTCATCAGAATTAATATTTCCCGAGCAATTTTATGATGAGCAATCTCAAAATTCCTCAAAATTTGAAAGCGCTTAGCTAATCTTATGTGTAGCTGAGAAAAAGGAGACAAATTACTGAGCAATTTTAATCTGAGCAATCATACAATTTTATGACAAGCAATCTACTGTTTTCGAGCATTTGGCACTTCAAAATTGCAATTTTCCGAGAAATTTTATGATGAGCAATCAGCTCAGAAAAATTTGGCCTAGAAACTTTGAAAATTTAAAAAGTTTTGAGATTGCTCATCATAAAATTGTTCAGAAAATTTGAATTCTAATGAGCATTGAGCATTTGAATTGAAATTTTCAAAGCAATTTTATGATGAGTAATGTCAAATTTTATGATGAGCAATCTCAAGTTTCTATGATGAGCAATCGACTCATCAAATTTCAAGTTTCCTGAGCAATTTTATGATGAGCAATCTTAAAAATTACAGTTTTCTAGACCAAACTTTCCTGAATTTTCCAAATTTCCAACTTATTTTCAGCTATCTGGTGGTGGAATCGGCCGAAAACCGGATCGAAAGGAAGGCAATGAGATGGCGTTCATGGAGACCATGATGTCGTCAGCACCGCCGCCGTCAGGTGATGGTTAGTGAAGTGGAAAATAATTTAATGAGATGGACTAAAAGGGCAATGATGAGCAATAGTATAGTTGAAGTTTTGATCTAGAAGTTATTTAGAGCATAAGCAATTTTATGATGAGCAATCGCAGAAAAATGGGGTAAAATGGGCTATTTTTAAAGGAATTATGAGCATTTTGAAACTCAGCAATTTTAAGATGAGCAATGGTGAAAAAATGGGGTAAAATGGGCTATTTTGAGAGGAGTTATAAGGCTTCTGAAACTGAGCAATTTTAAGATGAGCAATTGCAAGAATATGGGGTAAAATGGGCTATTTTGAGAGGAGTTATGGGCACTTTGAAACTGAGCAATTTTAAGATGAGCAATGATAGAGTTTTAGGGTTTAAAAGAAAAATTTTATGATGAGCAGTACCCAAAATTGCTCATCTTAAAATTAGACTGCTAAAAACCCCCATAACATTCCTCAAATTCGTCGAAATTTCTCAATTTTTGGCTCATTTTTGAGCCCAAAACTTCAGAAGTTCAAAAAAAAATTGAAATTTTCCAGAAGACCCGGATCTCTTCACTCTGAGCATGTTTGGAAACGCTGAAGATGAGAAACAGTACGAGAAAGAGGTTTTGGAGTCTCAAAAGATTACTGTAATCGATGTGGGAAAGACCAAGAAATCGTTGAAGGCAACAATGGAGGAAGAGGTGAGCAATTTTAGGATGAGCAATTTTTGAGTGAGCAATTTTAAGATGAGCAATAGTAACCTCAGCAATGTTAAGATGAGCAGTTACAGAACGGAAAACGTCCAATGACTGCTGCTGAAAAAAAGAAAAAGTCCAAAGGAGCGAATTTGCTGGATATGATGGATGAGGCTGCCCAGCGGCCAGCCACAGCCAAAAAGGGGACTAAAGGTGAGCAATTTTGGGATTAGCAATTTTATGATGAGCAATTACAACTCAAACATTGAATTTTTTTACAGTAATAATACATTTTATGATGAGCAATGCAACGTATAGGGTCAGTTAGTGTGGACTGAACAATTTTAAGATGAGCAATATCGAATTGAGCAATTTTAAGATGAGCAATTTTGAAAAAACGGTGCAAAAAGGGTTATTTTGACATGTAATGGTTGCGAAGTGTTACCCCTGGATTTCTTTGAATCACCCATCATTTGGGTGCCCATATAGATGTAAGAAAAACCACGAAGGGATTTTTTTTGAGGGGCCCTCCTTCTCGAGATATTCCGATATTAAGATTTTTTCGATGAAATTTTTTTCGCTGACTTTGACAAAGCATAACTTGGGTTGTGGTTGACCGATCAAAAAGTTTTTATAACCAAAATATGCCAAATCTAATGAACTTTTGAATGATAATAAAAACATTTTGAAAAATTAATTTTTGAAGTTAGAAATCAAGAAAATTTGAAGAGCACCGGAACCAAATAGGTGATGGAACCATTTAATTTTGCTGAAACTGTTACCAAACGAAAGAGCGCAGTTGATTTAGTCGGTAAACAATAAAATAAGGATAGGTTTCCCGAACGAAAACAAAGAAAAATTTATTTTAGTAGTAAAAAATTGCATTTTTTCAGAAAATATTTTTCTAGGTTCGGAAAATTAATAATTTTAAAGTTTTTTTCTTGGTTTTTTTTGGTGAATATCATTTATTAAATACTAAAAATTATAAGTAATTGTTAGAAAACACAAAATATTTGGTAAAGTATGATAAAAATTACGATCAGAAATTGGTGAACATTTTTGAATTACTACTGTACTTTGACCGTGTACTGTACGATTGAAGTTTCTTCAAAAGCTACAAAACTTCAAGAAATTAGTTTTAATGTTTGAATCTTCAAAATCCAACCGTCAGGTACTTACTCCATCTATTTTCACATACTGAAAAATATCAGTCAAAGTTGAGAAATGACCAGGTGGTCAAAATTTCGAATTTTGACCAGTGACCTAAAATTTTTGAAGTTATATATAAATTGCTTAATTTGAAACATTTTTTCAGTTGACACCAACATATTAACTCTTATGGGTCGTTCAGAAAAAAAGTTTTTTCAACCATGAGAATACATGTTTTAAGCTGTGTAAGAACTAACATAAAACAAAAACCGTAAGAGTTAATATGTTGGTGTCAACTGAAAAAATGTTTCAAATTAAGCAATTTATATATAACTTCAAAAATTTTAGGTCACTGGTCAAAATTCGAAATTTTGACCACCTGGTCATTTCTCAACTTTGACTGATATTTTTCAGTATGTGAAAATAGATGGAGTAAGTACCTGACGGTTGGATTTTGAAGATTCAAACATTAAAACTAATTTCTTGAAGTTTTGTAGCTTTTGAAGAAACTTCAATCGTACAGTACACGGTCAAAGTACAGTAGTAATTCAAAAATGTTCACCAATTTCTGATCGTAATTTTTATCATACTTTACCAAATATTTTGTGTTTTCTAACAATTACTTATAATTTTTAGTATTTAATAAATGATATTCACCAAAAAAAACCAAGAAAAAAACTTTAAAATTATTAATTTTCCGAACCTAGAAAAATATTTTCTGAAAAAATGCAATTTTTTACTACTAAAATAAATTTTTCTTTGTTTTCGTTCGGGAAACCTATCCTTATTTTATTGTTTACCGACTAAATCAACTGCGCTCTTTCGTTTGGTAACAGTTTCAGCAAAATTAAATGGTTCCATCACCTATTTGGTTCCGGTGCTCTTCAAATTTTCTTGATTTTCTAACTTCAAAAATTAATTTTTCAAAATGTTTTTATTATAATTCAAAAGTTCATTAGATTTGGCATATTTTGGTTATAAAAACTTTTTGATCGGTCAACCACAACCCAAGTTATGCTTTGTCAAAGTCAGCGAAAAAAATTTCATCGAAAAAATCTTAATATCGGAATATCTCGAGAAGGAGGGCCCCTCAAAAAAAATCCCTTCGTGGTTTTTCTAACATCTATATGGGCACCCAAATGATGGGTGATTCAAAGAAATCCAGGGGTAACACTTCGCAACCATTACATGTGAGCTGGGTTATGTGCATTTTGAGATTGAGCAATTTTATGATGAGCAATCTTGAAAAAAATCGCATTAAAACCCAACTATAATAAGCTCAGCCATATGTATTGTAAAACTGAGCGATTTTATAATGAGCAATCGGAAAAAAAACAGTAAAAATGGATTACTTCGAACTGAGTTACAAGCATCCCAAAACTGAGCAATTTTATGATGAGCAATCGTGAAAAATATAGAAAAATGGACTGTTTTGAGATGGATTACGAGCACAGACATATAAATTTTAGTTCCGACAAATTTTAAGATGAGCAATCCAAATTTCACAAGAAAGTTTTTTGGAATTTTCCAAATGTTCCAAATTTTGAAATTCTTGAAAATTCAGAACCCCATAATTTCGCTCAAAATGATCCAATTTTTATGATTTTTGGCTCATTTTGAAGCTCAGAACTTTATTTTTAAATTTCATTAAATTCCAGCTAAAAGAAGCGAATCCACTGGCGCCAAAACCACCACCACACGTCCGGCCACCGAGGAAAAGCCCAGAACCAGAAGTGGGTCTCGTCCGACCACTGGCGGCCAACGCCCGGCTACTAAGCCTGAAACTGGGGTCCGTACCGGGGCCCGTCCGACTACCAAAAATGGGGGGACCCGTCCGGGGACCAAAAACGAGGCTCGCCCGACCACAAAATCCGCCACCCGACCAACCTCGGCCACCCGGCCGACCACCAAGTCTAGCGAGAGGGCCGGCTCCGCGGCCGGCCCAAAAAGAGCCGGATCGGCGAAGAAAAAAGCGACGGATGGGAATCAAGAATAAGCTGATGATAAAAATATACAAAATTTCAAAAAAATTGGCGCATTTTCTTAGGTTCTGGGGTCCCTTGAAGGTTTAGCCTTCAAGGGACCCCTAACTTTATGAAAATGGAATTTATTTATACTCAATTTATCTAATCTTTTAATATATATGATCCTTTAAACCCTAAAACTCAAAAAAACCTTCCAAAAAAATTTCCAAAAAAAAAATTTCCAAAAAAAAAATTTCAAAAAAAAATTCCAAAAAAATTTTTGTCTCCGAAAATTTGAAATTTTAGTGCTTTCTAGGGGCTCCTAAACCCATTTTTTGTATTTTTTCATACCGAAATTTTTAATTACTCCAGTACCACCACAGTAATCCCAGAAAAACCCAAAAAAATTTCAAAAATTTGACTTTTTTTTTGATTTTTCGAAAAAAAAGTAAATATTTTAGAAGTTTCTAGGGGTCCTAAACCCATTTTTTCAATATTTTTTTCTGTCAAAAATTGTTAATTTCACATGTTTTTGATCCCCTACAGTAATCCGAAAATTTTTTCAAAATTTTTTGAAAAAAAAACTTTTTTTCATATCTCAAAAATTGACGATTTGAAAGTTTCTAAACCCCATTTTTTTCTGTACTTTTCATCCCCTACAGTAATCCATTATATACTCCATACAGTACCACCTACAGTAATCCCTACAGTAATCCCCATTTCAATTTTGACTCCATTTTTCTCTGAAAATTTCAAAATTCAACTTCTGTAACCCCTATTACCCCAATGTCCCATGCGATCCATTTAAACCCCTTCGTGTACTCCTCGTGGAAAACTCGTCAACTCGTCCACGAGGAGTACACAAAAATGTAACGGTCCCTTTTCTCCATGTAAACCCTTTTTGCTCTTTTTTCTTGATACTTTTTCTCTTTCTACTTTCCCGAAAAAATTATTAATCTTCGTCCTCCCTATTTTACATATGTCATTTTACCACCCCCTGTAAAAGGGGGCCCCTTTTTGGCAACACAATAAAATGAGCAATTGGACCATTGGGAATTTCGGAAATTGAAATTTCAAATTTTACGAAAAAAAAATTTTTGAAAAATTTTTTTTCTCAGAAGACGTCAGAATTCAGAAGACACCTCACCTTCACCAAACACGTCCCCACTGGCGTATCCTCAGCGATTTCCACCTGCCAAAGGGCTCGCTCGAATTGAGGGGGCTTGGATTCAGAATCCAGAAGATCGGCGACCACCTAAAAATTGAAAATTTGAGATTGCTCATGTTAAAATTGCTCAGGTTTTGGTACGGTACCTGCAGATCTGTAGACAACGCTGGACTTCCACCATCCTCGGCGCGAACTCGAAATTTGATCTCTGATCCAATGTTGCAGTCGATCTGAAAAATTCCCACTTTTAAAAAAGCTATATCTCAAAAACCAAAAGAGCTATTTTGAAAATTTTACCATCAAATTGCTCATCATAAAATTTTACACATTTTTGTAGTTGGAAGTTTTTTGATAGCTCTGCTCGTTCTCGAGATATAACGCTTTAAAGTTGGCGCGCAGAGAGACGCAGACGACGAGAGTAGTCTGCGTCTCTCCCCTCCCCCTTTTCTCTCGCTCGCTGTCCGCTGTCGCTGTCCAACTTTGAAGCGTTGTATCTCGAGAACCGTAAGAGATATCAAAAAATTGTGAACTACAAAAGTGTGTAAAATTTTAAGCTGAGCAATATTGTAGTTGGCAACTTTTTGATTGCTCAATTGGTTCTTGAGATATAGCGTTTCAAAGTTTGTCAATTCTAGTTCAGAACGCCTTAACTTTAAAGGTGTATATCTCAAGAACCGTAAAAGCTATCAAAAAGTTTTTAACTGCAAAAATATTGCAAATTTGATGCTGAGCAATGCTGTTTACCGTTTTGGGCACAAAAATCCGTCCAGTCTCTTTATCAATCGAGACCAGCTCGGTATCCAACACCGAATACCGTATCCATCCATTCTGCCCCAAATCGGGATCCTTTGCTGTAAGGGTCCGGGAGCCTCCTTGAGTTCTATTCAATGAAATATGGATTTGTGAGCTGTGCCATTGTGGAGCATTATCATTGACGTCTCCAATTGTGAGCAGCTGGGGATGCTCAATGATGAGTTGTCCGTCTTTTTCGAGGAGAAATTTCAAATGGTATTCTGAAGTCGTCTCGCGGTCCAGAATCCCGCAAAGGAGCAGGAGGTAAACATGGGATTGATCGGTTTGTTGAGGGCACAAAGAGGTGGTACCGGTAAGGCGAAGCTTAGTGTCACGGTATGGCTGAGCAATGCTGACACGGGCGACAATGGAGCCGAGAGTCGAGTTTTCCGGGAGATGGGCTGAAAGGCAATTTTATGATGAGCAATTGAGTGAAAAAATGGGCTAAAACGAACAATTTTGAGCTGAATTATAAGCATCTCAAAACTGAAATTTTATGATGAGCAATCCTAAGAAAAATGCGACAAAAAGGGCTATTTTGAGCGGAGTTACGATCAAGTTGAAGGTGAGCAAATTTATGATGAGCAATGATGAAAAAATCTTACGAAAAATACTATTTTAAGCGGTTGTTTTGCGGAATTCAAACCTGAGCAATTTTATGATGAGCAATCATAATAAATTGGGGTGAAATAAACGATTTTGAGGTAAGTTATGGCGATTTAAAACTGAGAGATTTTATGATGAGCAATAGTGAAAAAAATTTTTTAAATAGACTATTTTGAGATGAGTTAGAGGCATTTTAAGACTGAGCAATTTTAAGATGAGTAATCACAATTTTCGTGAAATTTTTTTGTAATTTTTTTGCTAATTTTTTTTCAAAATTTCAAAGCTTCAAATTTTTCAAAAGTTCAACACCCCATAATTTTGCTCAAAATGCTCCAAATTTCCCGATTTTTGGCTCATTCTGAAGCTCAAAATCTCACAAATTTAGATATCTACAAAACTTACCAGAATTCGACTCCACCAGCCAAATAATATCCAGCGGAGGTGACGCCAGAGTACTTCCCATAACACTAATCGTCACCACTGCCGAAGAGCTCAACGGCGGATTTCCGTGATCCGAGGCAACAACGATGACGTCATGAGTGGAAGCCGGTAGAAGGCTCGCTGTCGTTGTAATAACTCCAGAATTCGAAATTGCGAAATTTGAGTTCGATGGTGACGACGTCTTCTTGATTTCATACGAGATTCTGGAGTTCTCTCCAATGTCACCGTCTGTAGCGGTTACTGTAATGATGTGAGAGCCTATGGAGACGTTGGCGGAGATTGAAGCGGTGTAACGACTTCTGGAGAACACTGGAGCGTTGTCATTAGCGTCCACTATCTCGATGGAGCATCGGAGTTGACCGGTTCTGAAAAAATTACTGTAACTTGAAAGCTAATAGAGATAGAAAAAAATTTTCAACTGCAAAATTGCTCAGCATAAAAAAAATTGAACATTTTTGTAGTTGAAAGTTTTTCGATAGCTCTTATGGTTCTCGAGATATAGCGCTTCAAAGTTGTCGCACCTTTGGCGGAGAGACGCAGACAACTCTCGTCGTCTGCGTCTCTCTGGTCGCCGCGCTCTCTCGCCGCCGGCTGGCCGCCGAGAGAGCGCGCTAACTTTGAAGCGTTGTATCTCCTGAACCGTAAGAGCTATCAAAAAACTTTCAACAACAAAAATGTTTGAAATTTTATGGTGAGCAATTTTGTAGTTGACAACTTTTTGATAACTCTGTCCATTCTTGAGATAAAGACCTTCAAAATTTGAAAGACTCACTTCGCTGGCTTCCCACCATCCTGTGCCTCTATCAACAATTCATATTTATCCCTAAATTCTCTATCCAATTGTCCATTGACCACCAGATCCGCTTGCAACTGCTCGTTCACTTTTCGAGATGCCAACTGAAAAACTCTTGGATTACTGTAATCTAGTCGAGACCTAGCTCACCTTGAATACATTGTTCACATTTCCTTGGAGGATTATGAACCTATGGACATCGAATTTAGGACCATCTCCATCTGTAACAGTTGGTAGGGCGAAAGAGGTGCCGAGTTGAGCGAATTCCGAGATTTCGAGCTGGAAAACGGGCTCTACTTGGATACAGAATGCCAGGCAAAAAAAGCAAAAAAGATTTGACCCCACATGGAATCGAACTTTGGTCGTGATTTTGGTAGTCAGGAGTGTACACCACTACGCTATAGGTGCAGGCAGCGCGCACCCGCCACCAAAGATGAGGCGCGACGCCCAAAACCACCACCTTTATCACTGCCGTCCACCTCGTCTCCTCCAATGGCCCCTGTGGCGTAGTGGTGAACACGCCTGACTCCCAGATTTTGGTCCCTGGTTCGAGTCCTTCCCCCTCCAAACCTTTTTTGCTTTCTTTTTCCATCCCTACCTTGACACTCTGATCCGCGAAACTTGGCGCATTATCGTTCTCATCATCCACTTCAACCAGAATATCAATTGTCTCTCCGGATTCTTCAACCCTCACAGCTACAATCTCAAATTTCGATCGCTTTTCATAATCCAAATGAGCAATCGTTGTAATCTCTCCCGTCCTCTCGTCGACTTTGAGGAACTGAAACTTTTCAAATTTAGGTCCCTTGTACTAAAGTACTCATTTGTGTTCCCCCATTCCCCTCTAATCGTATCAATTTTGACGCCTTTGTGAATAGGGGCACCCCCTAATGTGCTCTTTTCGCGGAACAAATTGGGTTTGCAAGGATTTTATGTACTACGATGTTCCTTTATGGGTACAGTGAGAGATTTAGAGATTCAGAGAAACCCCTTGTTCCAAAATTTCCAGATTGTTGTGTCCACTAATTAGCAATATTCAACTAATGACCCCCCATTCCCAAAAATGATTGATATCTGGCCTCCTGTTGCTTCCCCTTGTTTTCTACATTAAACATATACTCCAAATTTGGAAAGAAAGAAGTCATTTGCATAGTTAAGGAGTCACCACATGGTGCATCTGTCCATTTCCCTCTTCTATTAATATGGACCCATTTCACCGTGAAATATTGACTCATTTTGTGAATAGAATTGGAATCAGAATATTTGAGAAGGTTGGGGAGACAATAAAGGCTGGGAAGTGAAAATTTTAACACAAAAAAAGTTTCGAAAAAAAATTTTTTTGGAATTTTTTT
Source organism: Caenorhabditis zanzibari (assembly GCA_963966625.1). Classification (NCBI taxonomy): domain Eukaryota; kingdom Metazoa; phylum Nematoda; class Chromadorea; order Rhabditida; family Rhabditidae; genus Caenorhabditis; species Caenorhabditis zanzibari. The sequence continues at coordinate 1,999,287 of OZ016470.1, forward strand.
CCAATTTTTTGAAAACGATATATCTTGAGTTCTAGCCAGCCAATCTCAATGAAAGTTATATCATTTTATAGCAAATTTATTGAAAATAATTTTTAACATAAAAATTGTGAAAAATTATGGTTTTTGTGAAATTTTGCGCTTTTGAAAAAATTTTCCAACAAAATTTTTTTTTGGAATTTTTTTTTCAAAATGATATAACTTGGGTTCTAGCCAACCAATTTTGATGAGAAATATACCATTTTATAGGAAATTTGATGGAGATAATTTTCTTGTATGAAATTTTTCAAGAATTGCAGTTTTTGTAAAGTTTGTGCGCCTTTAAAAAATTTTCAAAAAACATTTTTTTTTTTTAATTTTTTTTTCAAAACGGTATAACTTTGGCCACCCAATCTTGATGAAATTTATACCATTTGATAGAAAACTATCTGGAGATGTTTTTTTTTATTACAATTCATTAAAAATTCTGATTTTTGGTAAAATTTGTGTGTTTTGAAAAAAAATTTCGAAAAAAAAATTTTTTTTGGAATTTTTTTTCAAAATGATATTACTTGGGTCCTAATGTACTTAGTTAAAATTTTATGAAAATTTCAGTTTCCAGAGTCGGTGCTTTATAAAAATTTTTCGAAAAAAAATATTTTTTGAAACATTTTTTTTTCAAATTGGTATGACTTGGGTTCTAGCCAACCAATTGCAATGAAATGTAGACCATTTGATATAAAATTATCTGGAAATAATTCTCTTGTTTTAATTTTATCGAAAATTCAATTTTTCTGAAGTTTCTGCGCATTTAAAGTAGCTGCAAGTCAATTGAAAGCCAAACATTTTCAAACAGCGAAAACTCAAGAGCCAATGAACCAATCTTATTGACAATAAGATAATTAAAACGCGTTTTAAAATAAATACAATGATAGATTGCAGTTTTTTTGAAAAATTTTAATTTCGATAATTTTTTTTTGAAAATTGTTTAGAAAAATTTATTTCAAAAATTTTTTTGAATGATTTCAAAGCAATGCATCTAAAGTTCTAGCTAGCCAATTTTATTGAAACTTATACCATTTTATAGCAAATTTAATGTAGATATTTTAAATTATTTCAATTCCCAAAAAATTCAATTTTCAGCTTTTTCAGGGCCTTCAAAGTATTCCCTCCAAATTATATCTAGACGTGCCAGCAGACTTATCCAACTTATTTCAAAAACCGCTCCTAATTACTGGGTCCCTTAAGGATGTGTATAGAAGAGGGCCCCTAAAAAGGAGGGGTGTCTTAAGGGGGTCACACATGTCATTCATTATGGCGGATGATGATGGAGGATGGCTTAATTATAGTGAGAAACCGTTACAGGAGGATAAGCAAGAGGAGTTTGCAAGTAAGACAATTCGCAACTAAGACGTTTCGCAACTAGGACATTTCGCAACTAGGAAATTTCGCAACTAAGTCATTTTGCAACTAGGACACTTCGCAACTAAGAAACTTCGCAACCTAGACACTTTGCAACTAGGACGTTGCGCAACTAGGACGTTTCGCAACTAGGACGTTTCGCAACTAGCTGCAATCCAAATTCAAAAGTTTTCGAGAAATTTTTGTTTCAAAAATTTTTCTCTACTTTCTCTGTATCCCTTCTTCAAAGATTCCTAACGGTCTGGCAATCCTTTATCCATTTCTTTCTTTTCTTTTTTCTTTTCTTCGACCAAAATGAATAGGGCAGAAGATAATTGGGCATGTTCTGTCCCTCCCGTTCCTTTTTGTACCCTTCTTCGTTATCCTGTCAAGGTTAGGAATAAAGATTCCGATGATGAATAAGAAGAGAATAGAAAATAGAATAGAGAAAGGACATAGACATTGAAAGGCTGGAATTTGAAGGTTTTTGAGAAAAAAATTTTGTTTTTTTTTTTGGAAATTTTGTACTTCATGGATCCAAAACTTCCAAATTTTAATATTTTTCGATTAATTTTTAAATAACATTAAAATTTTGAGATGCTGAGCTTTAAAATGAGCTAAAGATCGTGAAATTTGAAGCATTTTGAGCAAAGTTATGAGCTCCTAAAAAAATTTGAAAATTTTTCCAAAAAAAATTTTATGAAATTTTTTTGACATTTCGCAACTAGGACACTTCGAAACTAGGAAATTTTGCAACTATGCCATTTCGCAACTACGCCATTTCGCAACCAGGACATTTCGCAACTATGCCATTTCGCAACTATGTCATTTCGCAATTGGGACATTTCGCAACTACGCCATTTTGCAACTAGTCCATTTCGCAACCAGCCATTTCGCAACCAGCCATTTCGCAACTAAGACATTTCGCAACTATTACTAACCTTACTAGTTTGCTCATCCGGAAACACTACAAAATATTTCGGTGCCACCGACTCCTCCTGTTTTCCCGAAATCCATCCGATTCGAAATCCGATTTGTGCACTTTCGGGTACAGTAAACCGCGTGAGGCATACTGTAGAATACGGTAGTAGAATGAATAATAGAAAAAATAGCAAATTTCTGTCCATTTTGATCCGTTTGGTCTTCATTTTGAAGACGATGGAAACATTTGGGAAATCTGGAAATTTGAGAGATTGGGAGGGGCGGAAAATTGAGATTTTTGGAGAGGAGAAAGAAGAAAAAATAAAAATTAGGAATATTGGGTTTCTGGAGGCGTTAAGATTCAGAATCCACAACGAAGAAAAAAATGCAAAAAAAATTTTTTTTCGAAAGTTTTGAAAATTCCAAAATTCAGAAGACGTCAAGTTTACAATCCTTGCCCAAAATTTTTTTTTCAAATTTTGGAATTCTGAAGACGTGAAAATTCAGAATCCTCGACGAACAAAAATTTTTCGAAAAATTTCCAAAAAAAAAATTTTTTTTTCTCGAAAAATTGGAAATTCAAAATTCAGAAGACGTTGAAGTTCAGTTTCCTACAGAAGTGAAAATATTATTTTCACAACGTTTTCCTAATTCAGAAGACGTTGGGATTCAGAATCAGCAACGAAGAAAAAAATGCAAAAAAATTATTTTTTTGAAAATTTTGAAAATTCCAAAATTCAGAAGACGTCGAAATTCTGAATCTTCACCCAAAAATTTAACTTTTCTGAAGTTTGCAACTCTGAAGACGTTAGGATTCAGAATCCTCCCCGCCAAAAAAAAATTCAAAAATACAATTTTTTTTCAAAAATTCAAAATCCAACGTCTTCTGAATCTCCAGAATAACCGTTCTACCCAATTGATCGTTTTCTTATTCTTATTCTATTACTATTACCGTTCCGAACGGAACGGTAACTAGTATTATAATTCATACACAAAAGCCATGAGTAACAACAATAGAAAGGGGGGGGGGTCGGAATTCGGAAGGTATTAGAAAAGTATAGCCGAAGGAGACGTTACTAGAAACAAAATATTCATAGAATAAGAAGAAATAGACCAAAAATAAACAATTCAACAAAAAAATTGAAAAAAAAATGTTTTCAAAAAAAAATTTTTTGACGTCTTCTGAATTCAGAATCTTGAAGATTCACAGATGCTAAATACCTGATGTCCATTTGTCTCTATACACGGCTGTCACCAAAATTGTGTTAATTACCTCATCTCTCCCGATTTTCGGAGGGTGGGGGGACCGCCTGTAGAGAAGAAGAAGAAGAAGACGTTGACGTCTTCTTCTTCTTATCTATTTTGCTAATTGCGCCATTTTATACTTATTCAGGTGTCAGATGGGGGAGGTGGGAATGTTGTAATATCCTTTTAACGGGAAAGGAGAAAAAATTGAAAAAAATTTTGGACTTTTTGGGATTCTGAAGACGTTGGAAGCTTTGAGATTCAGAAATTTGACTTTCTGAAAATGGTCCGTTTTTTAAATTTATTTTGTTTTTCAATATACTTGAACTCTAGAAAATAACGGTAGAACGGTTTTCGGAGTTTCAGAAGACGTTGGGATTCAGAATTTTCAAAATTTCGAACAAAAAATTTTTTGGAAAATTTTTCTTGGGGGATTCTGAATTCCAACGTCTTCTGAACCGAAAAGTGTTGTGAAAATATTTTTTGGATTTTTGGGAATCAGAATTTCGATATATTCTGAATTTTTGAATTTTCCAAAAAAAAATGTTTTTTGAAAATTTTTTTTCGTGGGGGATTCTGATTCCTAACGTCGTCTAAACCAAAAAAAATGTGAAAATCAATTTTTAAATTTTTTTAAAAATCTGAATTTTGATGTCTTCTGAATTTTTTTGAATTTTCGAAAAAAAAATTTTCGAAAATTTTTTTCGAAAATTCAGAAGACGTCAAAACGATACCAACGTCTTCTGAATACCTCCAAAAAATACCTCCAAGAAATCAAAAAATCCAGAAGACGTCAATATTGGAGTCTCCAGAATCAAAAAATGTTAAAATTCAAAAAAGTTCAAAAAAATTTTTTCAAAAAATTCAGAAGACGTGAAATTCCATCTCAACGTCTTCTGAATGCCTTCAAATTCGAAAATTTAAAGAATTCATCAAATTCAAAGTTTCTACGTTCTCAGGGGCCCTCAAAATCCAAAAAAAATCCAAAAAAATCAAAAAGAAAATTCAAAAATTCAGAAGGCGTCAAAACGATATCCACATCTTCTGAATCTTTCCAAATTCAAAATTTTGAAATCCTTAAAAATCAAAGATTTTACATTCTCGGTTGCCCTTAAAATCCATAAAATTGAAATTTTTCAAAATTCCAGAAGACGTTGACGTCTTCTGTCTTTCTAAAAACTAAAAATAAGCAACTTTTGGGTTACCACCCTCCCAAAAAGAAAGTAAAAACTAGGGGAGTGAAAATTGAGTTTGTGTATTTCTCTCTTCTCTCTTTCTTTGGGGTCCCCCAAATGTCCAGTTTTGGGTCAAAATGGGAAAATAAAAGGGATAGGAGAGAAGATACAAAAAGAAGTGAGAAAAATGACGGATAAAAATGAAGAAAATAGGTACTAAATAGGTTAGGCGAGCGAGATGAGAGATTGGTAGAGAAAAAGAGGAAAACATTTTGGAAAAAAAAATTTTTGGATTCCGAAGACGTCAACGTCTTCTGAAATTTTTTTTTCGAATTTTTCGATTTTTGATTCTAATGATATCGATTTCGCTTTTCTTGTCTTCTGAAGTCAGAATTTTGAATTTTTCGATTTTGAAGGGATTCAGAAGGCATCGTGACGTCTTCTGATTTTTTGAAAAATACAATTTTTTTTGAAAACTTTTTTTCCAATTTTTAAATATTTTGATTCTAAAAACGCTTTTAATTTCAAAATTGCCGATTTTCAAGGGATTCAGAAGACATTGGCAGCATTTGACGTCTTCTGAATTTTTTCAGAAAAGTTTTTTTTTCGAATTTTTCGACTTTTTGATTCTAATGACATCGATTTCGCCTTTCTCGTCTTCTAAAGTCAGAATTTCAAAATTTTCGATTTTGGGAGGATTCAGAAGGCATCGTGACGTCTTCTGAATTTTTTGAAAATTTTGAAAAAAAATTTTTTTTGTCGAAAATTTTTGAAAATTCAGAAGACGTCAAATTTCAGGTTCCATCAGAAATAAAAGCATTTTTTTCAAGTTCTTTTGATTCAGGAGACGTGATGATTCAGAATCCTGCACGAAAAAAATTTTTCGAAAAAAAAATTTTTTTTTCGAAATTTCTAAAAATTCAGAAGACGTCAAGATTCGGAAGCTGGAAACTTTTGAAATCGAGATTTTTGACATTCTGAAGATTCTAGTTTTCCCTAGAAAACATTGCTCAGCATAAAATTGCTCAGGTTTTCGAGATTCAGAATCTCAAATTACTTCAGATTATTAAAAAATTTGGTAATTTAGCAAAAAAAAATTGGTAACATTTGGTAATCAAAAATTTGGTAATTTAGCCTATTGCTCATCTTAAAAATACGCTTTTCAGATTGTTAGCCCCATTGCTTATCTTAAAAATACGCTTTTTGTCCCAAAAAAAAGTGACAACTGTCTTCTTATTAACATATTGAGCAAATATTGGTCTAGCTTGTGCTCTCTTTCCCATCTGATTCGCTAATTGACAGTCTCTTCTCTCTGTCTTTCTTTTTTCGCTCAATTAGTGATGAGGGACCCCCGAAGAGCAAACATTTTGACCCCTTAGGGGTCCACTAGAAAATCGGTAATACAAGTGTACTAAAGGGGTCGGGAAACAGTTACAAAAAAGCGTATTTTTAAGATGAGCAATGACTGTAAAGCATTTTTTTGGAAACTTCTGAATCTTGACGTCTTCTGAATCTCCAGAACACCCAAAAGTAAAAGAACAGTATAACGGTTGGGGTACAAAACATCAAAAACGGATAGTAAAGGAGAAGAAGAAAAGACAAGAAGAGGATTTAGACGGAAAGAAGAAGAAGAAGAAGAAGAAGAGTCAAGGACAAGTATGGTGTTGGGGGGAGGGGGTTTTCCCCGAAATAGGGAATAGGGGTGGGAACATGAAAGGGGCGGGGCTTGAAAGAAGGGAAAAGTTAGAATTGAATATCCCGCGAAGTTCCAAGCGTTATATCTCTAGAACCGCAAGAGCTATCAAAAAATGTTCAACTACAAAATTGCTCATCATAAAATTTTACACACTTTTGTAGTTGGACACTTTTTGATAACTCCACCCCTTTTTGAGATATGCGTCTTTAAAGTGGCCGCGCTCTCTAGGCGGTCGGCCGGTGGCGAGAGAGCGAGGCGACCAGAGAGACGCAGACCGCTCTCGTCGTCTGCTTTTCTCTTGTGCAAACTTTGAAGCGCTATATCTCAGGAACCGTTATAGCTATCAAAAAGTTTTTAACTACAAAAATGTGTAAAATTTTATGATAAACAATTTTGTAGTTGAACATTTTTTGATAACCACAGTAGTTTTGGAGATATGAGCCTTCAAAGTGAGATGAAATTTGTTTTTTCACTTTCCATTTTCGAGACCTTTTCTATCACTTTTTCCCCCTCTCTTCTTTTTCATCGTCTTCAGAAGACCCCCAACGTCTTCTAGGTGGTTTCACCTTGACGAACATCATTCCGATAGAGACGAAAAAACGGAATGATGAATGCGTCATCGTTTCTGATGAAAAATGGAAACGCGGTAAAAGTTGAAAGGGGGCCCAAGAATTATTATAGAATAAAATTGTTTTGTGTCTTCTGAATACTCAGAAAATCTGGTTCTGACACCCAGAATCCGAAATTAGGTCCATTTTAGAGGGGAAAAGGAAGAGGAACGGATTATAAAAGTGTGTCGAAACAAGGGGAACTGGAAATGTCCCAGAATCCTAGAATCCAAGAATCTACAGTAATCGAAAGATCCACAGTAACCCAAAAAATGGTGAAAAACACCGCTGAAAAAGTAAGATTTTCAAAGCTTTATATCTCAAATAGGGGCGGAGCTAGCAAGATGATTTTGACTACAAAAATGTGAAAAATTTTATGATGAGCAATTTTGTACTTGGAAGTTTTCTTATAGCTCTAACGGTTCTCAAGATACATCGCTTTAAAGTTAGCGCGCCGAGAGACGCAACGACGAGAGCGGTCTGCGTCTCTTCCTACCCCTTATCTCTCGTGGGCAAACTTTGAAACATCATATCTCCGCAACCGTAAGCGCTATCAAAAAATTTTCAACTACAGAAATGTGTAAAATATTATGAGGATCAATTTTGTAGTTGACAATTTTTTTATAGCTATGATGGTTCTTGAGATACAGCGCTTCAAAGTTGGCGCGCACAGACAACGAGAGCACTCTCGTTGTCTGCGTCTCTTTTAAAGATTGCTTGACACTTATTTACCGTTCCCATGCTTCTCCGTGTGTCCGTTCCATTTCCCATGACTAGACACCCCTCAAAAAGGGACACAAACATATACCGACCCCATTTCCGCCTAGTCTATATAGCCTATCAATTCCTTTCATTTCACACTCGACCTATTTCGGAAAACTTCTAAAGCAGTTCCAAGCTTTTTATGATGAGCAATACTTGAGCTGAGCAATGGGGGGACCAAAAGTACTTGAGAAAAGAAAAAGTATCACTCATTTTCCACACTTTTTATTTATTTACTGCTAAGACTGGGGTATAGAGAAATAGTACGGGAAATAGAGAGACGCAGAGAAGGACAAATTGGGCAATCATTTGCATTTGATGGGGTAAAAGGGGTAAAAGGGGACTCATCATTTCCAGGAAACGGAATTTTCTTTGGAGAAAACGAATTGAGAGTCATAATGTGGGAAACATGGAAAATTTGGGTTAAAAACGTTGGGAAATAGCGAAAAAACGGTGGAATCGAACCTGGGGGACCCCTAGGGGGCCCAAGGGGGGTTAGGGTAGTTTTTGCTGATTTTCACGATTTTCAAGGTTAGAATTGCTGAAAATTTAGTTTAAGGGGTAAAAATAACAAAAAATTGAGTTAACCCCAATTTTTGCTCTTTTTGACCCAAATTCGCTCCAAAATTGTCACTTTGAAAAATGGAGGGACTAAATTTGGACCTCCAAGAAAAATGAGCCCCCTGTCAAATTGGGGCCCCCTTATTATGCATGCATAGAAAGGTGGTCAAAATGGAAATTCGATTCATGGAACAGAAAACAAAAAAAATGATGTTAAGCTCAAAAATTACGATTTTCAAAGGTCTATAACTCAAAAAGGGGCGGAGCTAGAAAGATGGTGTCAACTACAAAAATATGCAAAATTTTATGATGAGCAATTTTGTAGTTGACTATTTTTTGATAGCTCTAATGGTTAGCGAGATATAGCGCTTTAAAGTAGGCGCGCTGAGAGACGCAGACGACGAGAGTGGTCTGCGTCTCTCGCTTTCCCCTTCTCTTTCACCTAAAGGAGCGCGCGCAAACTTTGAAGCCGCATATCTCAAAAAGGGGCGGAGTTATCAAAAAGTTTCTAACTACAAAAATGTTTAAAATTTTATGATGAGCACTTTTGTAGTTAAAGACTTTTTGATAGCCCTAACCATTTTCAAGATACAAAGCGCCAAGAGTCCTTCGCGGCTCTCAAATAGTACAAAACATTTCTCAATTGTTTTCTACTACTACACTTGTCCTTGTATCCCCTCTTTTCTTGTCGGGGACGGCTATTTGGGATTACGGTCCCGGCCAGTTTTCTAAGACGGCACCACCAGCACTTGACCGTCAATACAAAACAGTAGACTGTTTGCGGCAAATCTTGGGGAGGGGGCACCTGTCACATGCGACTCTTCTCTCAAATGTGATGATGGATTAGGGTGGTGGTACCGAAAAAGGAAGAAGAAAAAGAAAAAGGGATTGTCTCTGAGATTCCCTTGCAAATTTGTATAAGCGGTATAAACGTTTAAGAGGATTGGTTTCTTGGGGTCAATTTTTGGAAGCACGAACGTTGAAGCGCTATATCTCAAGAACCGTGGGATCTATCAAACAGCTGTAAACTACAAAAAATTAGAAAATCTTATGCTGAGCAATATTGTAGTTGAACCCTTTTTGATAGCCCAAGCGGTTCTTGAGATATAACGCTTTAAAGTTGGCGCGCAGAGCGACGCAGACAACGAGAGCGGTCTGTGTCTCTTACCTCCCCTTATTCTATCGCTATTGGAGCGCGCTCACTTCGAAGCCTTGTATCTAAAGAACCGTGAAAGCTCCAAATAAATTTTTAACTACAACAATGTGTGCAATTTTATTATGAGCAATTTTGTAGTTGAACACTTTTCGTTAGCTCCACGACATTTCGAGATATGCAATTTCAATGTGTCGATAGGACATACCTTGGATTGGGGTATTAGGGGGAGGAAATATGCACAAGAATCTGAGAATCTAAGAAAAAAATCTGAAAATCCAAAATTATATTTCTCAAAACCTCAAAACTCCAAATTCATCATTTTAGACTTTCAATGCCCCGCCACATTAACCAATTTGATTGAATCAACAAGAACCCGACTGCTCATCCTAAAGTTTCTTCCTCTATTGTGCTCAACGGAGCCCCCTCTCTTCTCCACTTGACAACAATTTGCCAATTAGAGAGTGTCCCCCCTTCAAAAGTTACAACATTCCCTCTCTTTTCGGATTTCAATTCTTGTTCACTTCAGAAGACAAGGGGGTACTTCTCAATTGGTGCCAAAGTTCAGAAGGGCTTAATCGAGAGGGGTTCATTCAAAAAGTTGAAAGGTGAAGTGTACATGACATATCGATGGATGGCCTTGGAAGAAGCTTCGAGAATCAAAAAATTTGTAAAATTCACCTTGGGGATCAAAAAAATTTAGATACTTAGATTCTTAGATTCTTAGATTCTTAGATTCTTAGATTCTTAGATTCTTAGATTCTTAGATTCTTAGATTCTTAGATTCTTAGATTCTTAGATTCTTAGATTCTTAGATTCTTAGATTCTTAGATTCTTAGATTCTTAGATTCTTAGATTCTTAGATTCTTAGATTCTTAGATTCTTAGATTCTTAGATTCTTAGATTCTTAGATTCTTAGATTCTTAGATTCTTAGATTCTTAGATTCTTAGATTCTTAGATTCTCAGATTCTCAGATTCTTAGATTCTTAGATTCTTAGATTCTTAGATTCTTAGATTCTTAGATTCTTAGATTCTTAGATTCTTAGATTCTTAGATTCTTAGATTCTTAGATTCTTAGATTCTTAGATTCTTAGATTCTTAGATTCTTAGATTCTTAGATTCTTAGATTCTTAGATTCTTAGATTCTTAGATTCTTAGATTCTTAGATTCTTAGATTCTTAGATTCTTAGATTCTTAGATTCTTAGATTCTTAGATTCTTAGATTCTTAGATTCTTAGATTCTTAGATTCTTAGATTCTTAGATTCTTAGATTCTTAGATTCTTAGATTCTTAGATTCTTAGATTCTTAGATTCTTAGATTCTTAGATTCTTAGATTCTTAGATTCTTAGATTCTTAGATTCTTAGATTCTTAGATTCTTAGATTCTTAGATTCTTAGATTCTTAGATTCTTAGATTCTTAGATTCTTAGATTCTTGGATTCTTAGATTCTTAGATTCTTAGATTCTTAGATTCTTGGATTCTTAGATTCTTAGATTCTTAGATTCTTGGATTCTTAGTTCCCCATCAAATTGCTCATCATAAAATCCACTTGATCTTCCGGTAGTATAGTGTAAAGTGTTCCCTGATCATTATTCCTCCAAAAAATCGTCATCCCTCCGTATCATATCAATGTCCGAAAATCCGGTCTTAACCGAGAGAGAAGGCGCGAAAAAGCGAGTGATATTGTTTTTGTTGGAATTTGATCGGGGGCTCTTTCTCTCTCTATCTCTCTGCGTCTCTCCCATCTACCGTACTCTCTCGCGCAAACACAAAAGTGACAGCTCTCCGGACGCAGACCGGGCCGCAGCAAAAAAATGACATGATTCTGGGGACGGATTTGGTATATAAAGGTGGTGGGGAGGAGGAATGGACATGTCATTTTCGGTTTCGGGATAGGAAAACTCAAACTATCCTCTAGCTAAACACAAATGAGATTAAGGTATGTTTTGTAGAATCTTATGCTGAGCAATATTGTAGTTGGAAATTTTTTGATAGCTTTACTGGTTCTTGAGATATATAGGCTTTTAGAAAAAGAGCCATATCTCTAGAACCAAAAATGTTTTCTCAAATTTGTTAGTTGGAAATTGCTCATCTTAAAATTTTACACATTTTTGAAATTGGAAGTTTTTTGATAGCTCTACCCGTTCTCGAGATACAACGCTTCAAAGTTGGCGTGCAGTGAGACGCAGACGACGAGAGTGGTCTGCGTCTCTCATCTCCACCTTATCTCTCGCTGCGGTAACTTTGAGGCGCTGTATCTCGCGAACCATCGTAGCTAGAAAAAAGTTGTCAACTACAAAAATGTGTAAAACTTTATGATGAGCAATATTGTAGTTGATTATTTTTTAATAGCGCTAACCATTTTTGAGATATGGGGCTTGAAAGTTTTGTTAATTTTTTTTCTAAATTTTAGCAATACTTTTTTCAAAATGGCTTATTCTTAAATTGTGGTCGCTTTTTCATTATATTGCTCAATTTTGAATTGCTCAGCCTAAAATTGCTCAATCTAAAATTGCTCAGCTCAAGATTGCTCAGCCTAAGATTGCTCAACCTATAATAAAATTGCTCAGCCTAGAATTGCTCAGCCTATGATTGTTCAGCCTAAGATAGCTCAGTCTATAATTGCTCACTCCAAAATTTCTCAGCTTAGGATTGCTCAGTCTAGCATTACACCAAGAACCAACACCAAGTCTAAAATTTATTTGCCTAGGATTGCACAGCCTAAGATTACTCGGCCTAGGATTGCTCACTCTAAAATTGCTCAGCTAATTGCTCATCCTTCAGAACCAACACCAAGGCGCTCGTGACGGTGGCCCTCCTCGGGACAATTTCCTTGGCCCAAGAAGACCCCGAATCTTCGACGTCTCCATCAGAAGACGTGCCCGCCTCGGACCCCCTGGCTCCACAAAACGATGATGCGAATCTTCTGAAGCCTGTGATCGCCAAGGATATGCGCTCCAGAGGGGCCTCGAGTAGACGGGGACCATTCGCCTCGTTCGCCGGAAACTATGGATCTTACGGTGGCGGCGGAGGCTACGGAGGCGGCGGTGGCGGCGGCGGCCCATTTGGTGGCTTCAACGGCGGATACGGTCAAGGAGGCTACGGTGGCGGCGGCGGAGACTTTGGCCCGATGGGCGGTGGTTACGGTGGCGGCTACGGTGGCGGAGGTGGCGACGGCGGAGGTTACGGTGGATACGGTGGCGGCGGATATGGTGGAATGGGCGGTGGACCCGGTGGATACGGTATGGGAGGATTCGGAGGCGGCGGCGATTATGGAGGCTACGGAGGCGGCGGCGGCATGGGCGGCGGAGGATATGGCGGAGGAGATGGTGGATACGGAGGCGGTGGTCAAGGAGGATTCGGTGGCGGCGGAATGGGAGGATACGGTGGAGGCATGGGTGGCGGAGGATATGGAGGAGGAATGGGAGGAGGCGGTTATGGAGGCGGTGATGGATACGGGCCATCTGGAGGCTATGGAGGTTAGTACTTGGGCTCAGAGCGCCCGTAAAGGTAGTGCGCCCAACAGAAGGAGGCATTGAAAGCGCGTTAACTTTAAAGACGCATATCTCAAGAACACCTTAAGTTACAATTAAGATATTACTTGCAAATTGCTCAGTTTTAAATTTTACACATTTTTGTAGTTTACACTTTTTTGATAGATCCAAAGGTCCTAGAGATATAGAGATGCAAAGTTAGTGCGCCATCAGCGACAATAAAAGCGAGCCAACTTTAAAGGCGCGGGTATCTCAAAAACACCTTGAGCTATCAAAAAGTGGTCAACTACAAAATTGCTCATCATAAAATTTTACACAGTTTGTAGTTTACACTTTTTTGATAGCTCCAGCGATTCTCAAGTTATAGCGCTGCATAGTTAGTACATCTACCAGCAGGAGATAAAAGCGTACCAACTTTAAAAGCCCATATCTCAAGAACACCTTAAGCGAGCATAACAAAATTACCTGCCAATTGCTCATCATTAAATTCTACACATTTTTGTAGGTCACACTTTTTTGATAGCTCAAGCGATTCTAAAGTTATAGCGTTTCAAAGTTGGCGAGAGGCGCAGTCAACGAGAGCGGTCTGCGTCTCTTCCCTCTCGCTATGAGAGCGCGCCTACTTTAAAGGCGCATAACTCAAAAAGGGGCGGACCTATCAAAAAACTTTTAACTACAAAACTGTTCGAAATTTTATGATGAGCAATATTACAGTTGAACACTTTTTGATAACTCTGCCGCTTTTTGAGATATATGCATTCAAAGTTAGCGCGCTCTTTTCTCGTCTTCTGCGTCCCTGGCCAACTTTAAAGGCGCATATCGCAAAAAGGGGCTTAGCTAACAAAAAACTTTCAACTACAAAATTGTGTAGAATTTTATGCTGAGCAATGTTGCAGTTGAACATTTTTTGTTAGCTCCGCCCCTTTTTGAGATATGCGCTTTCAAAGATGTGGGGCGCGCTACCTCCCCTTTGGGGCCACGTCGACTTTAAAGGTGCATAACTCAAAAAGAGGCGGAGCTATCAAAAAACTTTCAACTACGAAAATGTTCAAAATTTTATGATGAGCAATTTTGTAATTGACGACATTTTTATAGCTCCGCCCCTTTTTGAGATATGCGCTTTCAAAGATGTGGGGCGCGCTACCTCCCCTTTGGGGCCGCGTCAACTTTAAAGGCGCATAACTCAAAAAGGGGCGGGGCTATCAAAAAACGCCCAACTACAAAAATGTGCAAAATCTTATGATGAGCTATAATAAATGCACCATTTCAGGCGGCTACGGCCCAGGCGGCGGTTACGGCATGGGAGGCGGCGGCGGTGGCGGATGTCCAAATGGAGAGTGCCGTGGAAAGAAGTAGTCGACTCTTGGATTCTAATTTATTTTTGCTCTTTTTCTATCACTTTTTTTATAATAAAATTATTTATTGGTTTCAATCTTATTCTTTAATTTTTCAAATTAAAATTAATTCACAGATATTTTCGATTTCAGATCATAAATATGGGATATAGGGGGACAAAAAATGGCTTCGAAAAAAAAAACAGACAAAGTGAAGTGGGGGCTCTAGGAGAACATAGATGAGAGAGAAAAAATCACAAAAAGAAAAGGGGCGGAGCTTATTTTAAAAAAGTACAGTAACCCGGTAGAGAGGGGGGTCTTAAACTACTACGTATTATTGAATTTTTTTGAGAAAAAAAATGTTTTCTGAAAGACTATAAACTATATATATGGAATCATATGGAGAGGATATGGTTTTTTTTTGGGAAGGAAAAAATCAAATTTCAGATAAATATGTATACACAGAAATATATTATTATGAGACAAAATATTATGGCTTAAAAAGTGGGCGTGGCTTAGTTCTCGCGATGCTCAATGAGACGTTCTCGTTCGCCGAAGGCGTTCCGCGGGCGATTGAAGTTTCCGTTTTTCTGAAATTGCCATAACTTGAGCTACAGTAATCCTACAGCTACCGTAGTTGTATCATTAGAATCAGCTCGGCAAGAGCTTCGAAATGAGTACAAACACGACTCACTTTGAGCCGAGGCTCAAAATCCCGTAGTGGGCCTTGGCTGTGCCTTGGCTCAAAATCAGCGGATCCTAGCCATGATTATACTCATTTTGAAGCACTCAATGAGCTGAATCAAATGGTAGAACTACTGTAGGCCTTCTAGGCACCTACCGACGGTGAGCCATCGATCAAATTCCTCCTACTACTCGCTTCCGTTTCTACGTAGTCTCCATCGGCCTGCTGGTGCACCCCATTCACCCCATTCGATGGCGCTCCATTGGCGAGCCCTGGCAACTGTGCCAAATGATCGCCTCGATTCTCGGCTTGTTGTGCCGCCTGTGCCGCCTGAGCCGCCGCTTGAGCCGCCGCAAGTTGAGCCTCTCGTCGAGCCGCCGCTGCCGCCTGAGCCGCCTGCATTTTCTTGTTCTCGTAGAATGTGGCGCCTTTCGTTTGTGCTCCGCTCCAATTCGTCTGGTGTGGGATGCCGTAGGAGGCGGTGGAGGCTCCGGTGCTGCGGCGCTGAAAAAAATGCTTTGGTTGATTTTGAGCCTTCATAACTCGAGCTACAGTAATCCCACATCTACCGTAGTTATATCATTCGATTCGGGTCGTCGCGGGCTTCAAAATGAGTATAAACACGGCTAGAGTTCCGCTTACTTTGAGCCAAGGCCCACTACGGGATTTTGTGCCTTAGCTGTATCTCAGCTTAAAGTGGGCGGAGCCTAGCCGTGTTTAGGCTCATTTTGAAGCTCTTGACGACCTGATTCCAATGGTATAATTACGGTAGCTGAGCATTGGGCTCAAACGCTTACCGTATCCATGGAATTCAACATTCCGTCTCCATAGTCATCGTCGTGCAAATGATGGCCACTACCAATACCCTCCATGAGCCGTAGGCCCTCTCCAAATCCGGCTCGCTCGTTAGACCCACCACGATTCGACAAGTACGCACCGCCCGTGTAGCTGCAGTTCGAGTTGCCCGTGTTTCGGCGCTGCAAAAAGTTTGGCTCATTTCGGGCTCAAAATTCTCCAAGGCTTACCGTCGGCACATCGGCCGCGACGTCACGCTCCACATAGTCTCCTTGGTCGCCGGTGTATGGGCGGATTTCGGCGGCGTCGCTTGGGCCGCGACTGTGATTCATTAGCGTGTACTCCTCGTCGAGACTTCGTTGACGGGGGCCCTTCTGGAAAAAAAAGTACGGTACGCTGAGCCCTGGATGCTATAACTCAAGCTACAGTAATCATACGGCTACCGTAACTATACCATTGGAATCAGCTCGTCGTGAGCTTCAAAATGAGCCTAAACACGGCTAGGATCCGCCGACTTTGAGCCAAGACACAACTGAGGCGTAAAATCCCGAAGTGGGCCTTGGCTCAAAGTTGGCGAAACCTAGTCGTGTTTGGGCTCATTTTAAAGCGCCTGGTGAGCTGAATCGAATGGTACAACTTCGGAGGCTCTAGAGTTACTGTAGCTCGAGTTATGGTAGAAAATAGATTTTTCTGGAAAAAAGTACAGTAATCAGGGGAGCTATTTTCCATCATAACTCGAGCTACAGTAATCCTACGGCTACCGGAGCTACACCATTAGAATCGGCTCGCCGTGGGCTGCGAAATGAGCCTAAGCACGGCTAGGCTAAGCCTAAGGCCCAAAACCGCCCTCTGTGCCCTGGCTGTGCCTTGGCTCAAAGTCGGCGAAGTCTATCCGTGTTTAGGCTCATTTTGAAGCTCTCGTCAAGCTGATTCGAATGCCATGGCTACGGTAGTCGTATAAGTACTGTAGGCCGACTTTTGAGTCTGGGCTCAAAATTAGCCGTCAGTTTATGTCTTACCTGTCCTGGCCGCACTGTCGACCCGACACTACTAATCGTCGAATGACTATTTCCCTCCTTCATCTGATCCGATTTGAACTCTTTCATCGGAATCGAGTCGGTCATTCGTCGGCCCTCCTCGGCCACAACGGCATCCATGGCCGATGGGTCCATGGGCTCATCGGTCGGCTGGTAATTGAAGACGTCATCCAATTCCAACGGCTCAGAATCTTCCATGGCCATTTGATTCTCCGTGAATACAAATGACAATTTTTTGAACTCTTCGGACGCTTCGACGGACAACAAATGGACGAGTTGAAGGAATGTGGGCCGGTCGCGCGGCGCGAATCGCCAGCACATTTTCATAATTTTGTACCAATAATCTGAGCAACATTCGGGCTGTTTGATCACTTTCCGCGCCATTCCAATGTAATTGAGCACTTCGTCGTTGGAGAGTCCGATATAGGGTTGGGCTCCGAGGGTCACTATTTCGTAGAGGACCACGCCGAACGCCCACACGTCGGATTTCGAGTCGAATTTGCCGTCCTGGAAAATGAGTCATAATTTGGGGCTCAGGGGAGTAATTTTGAGCTTTTTGGGGGTCTTTTTTGGCCTTGGGGGCCAATTTTTGGTTTTGAGCCTCGAAGAATACAGTAATCCGGCCTCCTTTTTTCCACCATAACTCGAGCTACAGTAATCCTACAGCTACCGTAATTATACCATTCGATTCAGCTCGTTTAGAGCTTTCAAATGAGTATAATCACGGCTAGGCTCCGCTGACTTTGAGTCTCGGCTCAGCTACGGCCTCTTGAGCCTTCGCTGTGCCTTGGCTCAAAGTCAACGGAGCCTAGACATTATTATACTCATTTTGAAGCGCACGACGAGCTGAATCGAATGGTATAACTACAGTAGCCGTAGGATTACTGTAGCTCGAGATTTGGGGGCTCAAATTTGCTCACTATTGCTAATTTTTCCCTTAGTTTTTGGGGGGCTCTTTTCGGCGCAAATGTGCTCATTTTTCATGGGATTTTTTTTCATTTTATGTTTAAAGATCATAAAATTTCTGTTTTCCGATTTAAAAATGGTAAAAAATCGCTCAAAATTGAAAAATTTTTCCCAGTTTTTTGGGAGGCTAAAATTCATGAAAAATGGCTCAATTTGGGTCCAAAATTGCTAATTTTTCATCGATTTTTTCTCATTTCTTTGCTCAAAAACTTTGCAAGTTCCAAATCCTGCTAAAAAGTGGTCAAAAATGGCTCATTTTTTCTCAATTTTTCGGGGGTTTTTTTCGGCTCAAAATCGCTAATTTTTAATGCAGTCTTTTCGGGCTTAGTAACTGCTTTTTTGGGCTCTTTTCGGGCTCAAAATTATCTTATTTTCTCCCAGTTTTCTCCTCCTCTTACCTTCAACGACTCCGGACTCATCCATCTCACTGGCATCATTCGCTTTCCACTCGGCTTATAATAGTCGTGATAGAACAAATCCCTGGCCATTCCGAAGTCTCCAATCTTCACCAACTCATTCTTATCAATCATACAATTACGCGCCGCCAAATCTCGATGACAGAATTTCAGTGATTCGAGATACGCCATTCCGTCGCACACTTGGGCGGCCCATTCGCATAGTTTGGCTCGCGGGACAATGTCGTAGAA
Organism: Caenorhabditis zanzibari; assembly: GCA_963966625.1. Lineage (NCBI taxonomy): Eukaryota > Metazoa > Nematoda > Chromadorea > Rhabditida > Rhabditidae > Caenorhabditis > Caenorhabditis zanzibari. The sequence goes on from OZ016470.1 coordinate 2,017,745, forward strand.
ATTGCAATCGTTTTCGTCGAAAACCTCATTGTCTCGTTTCGAGCGAAGATAGTCACGAAGGTTTCCGAGCTCCATGTGCTCCATGACGACCCAAGCGGGATGGACCGATGAGATGACTCCGAAGAGTTTGACGACGAAGGCCGCCTGGAAAAAACGATAATTTTAGGCTCAAAATTGGACGATTTTGGAGCATTTTCTATTTCTCAAAATAAGATCATACGATTCTTAGATTCTTAGATTCTTAGATTCTTAGTTTCTCGGCTCAAAATGGGCTCATTCTGGCCAATTTAGTGCTCAAAATTGACTAAAAATACGTCATTTTTAGATTCCCAGGGATTCAAAATCTTAAATTTTTTACTATTCTCAACTATTTTCAAACTTTTAAAACTCAAAATTCGGACGATTTTCTATCATTTTTGGAGCAAGTTTCTCGGCTCAAAATCGGCTCATTTTCACTGTTTGTGAACCAAAAATCCGTCATTTTTAGATTCCCATATTTTCAAAGATATCGTTTTTCAACTATTCCCTATCATTTTTCTAGCTTCTTGGGCTCAAAATTCGACGATTTTCGATTCATTTTTGAAGCAAATGTTTTTGGCTCATTTTGCTCCAAATTTCTCAATTTTGGGCTCATTTTCAAGCTCTTTTCACTCCCAGTCTCACTATCCCACTCTCACCTTAAAATTCTTCATCACATTCGCCTCCATCAAATAGTTCATATTTTCGGGCGCCGCTTGATCCGCTACCGTATTCATCTTGATCGCACACGGTCCAAAGTGGTCTCCGCGGACACTGACCAAATTCTTTCCCGTTCCCAGATACACTTTTCCGAACGTTCCCTCGCCGATGCACTCTCCTTGAATCACATCGTATCGGCCCAGCTCCCAATCGTCAATTGTGTACTAAAATAGGATTACGGTCATTTTTTTCGTACAAAAATCGTTAAAAAATCAATTTTTTGACTCATTTTTTTCTTTTCTAACCAGTTTCAATGAATGTAGAATTTTCCGCTGATTCGAACGCACCTAATATCGCTGCTCAAAACTCATCTTTCAGCGAGTTACGAGCGTTTGAAGTTTCGGTGAAAGAGACGCAGACACTGTCTCGTTTCTCTGCGTCTCTTCGACAACGAGAGTGTCTGCTTTCTCTGCGTCTCTCGCTAAAACTTCAAACGCTCATAACTCGCTCAAAAATGCGTTTTGAGCAGCGATATTAGGTGCGTTCGAAACAGCGAAAAATTCTGCATTCATTGAAATGGGTTAGAAAAATTAACGATTTTTGTGCAAAAAATTGGTATTTTCGTAATAAAAAAGTGATCCTACCTTATCGTCGACACAGTACTCCGGGTTCATGTGCATGAAATCGGCCAACTTTTTCACTCGCTTTCCAAACTTGTACTTGACATTGTAGAATACGATTCCGGCGATTATGATTATGGCGACAAATATCGAGAGTCCGGCGCCGGCCAAACGGTACCATAGCCAGAACGCTGGGGTCGTTACTTCGTAGCTTGATGACCAGATGACTGGGGTGCCTTTGCGATAGGCGGAGATGGTCTCGATTTGGACACTGGAAATAGAGTAAAAAGTGACATTTCGGAAGTATGACATTTCGCAAGCAAAAAACATCGCATTTTCGAAACGTCACGAGCCAAAATGAGCCCAAAAAATCGGGAAAAAATGAACAATTTTTAGCGATTTAAAATGGCGACGTTTCGAAAGTGTGACATTTCGAAAGTGCGACGTTTCGAAGGCAAATTTTCAACTCAAAAATTGACTGTTCATTTTTACTGTCTTTGGAGGCTCCGCGACACTTTGCAAATGTGACGTTTCGAAACTGTGACATTTCGAAAGTGTGACGTTTCGCAAGTGCGACGTTTCGAAAGCGATAAATTCTAACAATTCTGAGGAAAAATTTGCTTTCGAAATGTCCCACTTTCGAAATTCCACACTTGCGAAACGTCACAATTTCGAAATGTCGCGGAGCCGAAAAATTTGAACTTTTTGAATTTTTTAGACGATTTTATAGCGTTTTTTGGAGCAATTTTTTGGGCTCAAAATCTGTTCATTTTGTCTATTTTTGGGCACTTGTTTGCCCAAAAATTGCTCATTTTTCACTAGAAAATCCTGAAAATTTCATTTTCCGGCTTCAAAATGGTCAAAAATCGCTCTTTTTTTCTTAGTTTTTTTCTGGGCTCTTTGCGGCTCGAAATTGCTGTTTTTGGGCTCAAAAATGGCTTAAAATGCTCATTTTCGGCTCCATTATCTTAGGCTCAATTTGGGGTCATTTCGGCCCAATTTTCACCATTTTTTGGCCCAAAACTGCTCATTTTTCATTCAAAACTCATGAAAATTCCATTTTTCAGCTTCAAAATAGTTAAAAAGGGCTCAAAATCGCTCTTTTTCCCTGAATTCTTCGGGGCTTTTTTTTGGCTCAAAACAGCTATTTTTTGGCTCATTTCGGCTCCAAAATTGCTCTTTTTCAGCCGTTTTTTCGCTCTTCTTCTAACTCACGTCCAAACTCCTTCACTGGCTCTCTCAATGACCGCTCCATCCTCCTTCGGCGAGAATCCCTTCTTATTCGGAATACATTTCAGGGCTCCGGTGGCTCCGCGAGAAATCATCGTCAACTGATAACCCAAAATGCCTCCATTCGATTCCTTCGCCTCGTCCCATGTGATTTTGACGTTTCCGTGCTCGTCCGCCGGTCCGTAGTGCTCCATATTAATGGAACTCTCTTCGATCCGGTCAATGTTTCCTACAGTAATCGGAAGGGTCCGTTTGATGGTCGCGGCTTTGTGACCGATGGAGCATTGGGCTTCGGGGACCGAGATGTTTTGACACGCGGAAATGGTGATCTGGAAGAATTTAGAGGTTTTTGGGGGTCTTTTGGAGCTTTCTGAAGCCTTCTGGAGACTTCTGGAAGCCTTAGAAATCTCTAGAAGCCTTTGGAACCTCTCTGGGCCTCTCTAGATCCCTGTGGAGCCGTCTGAGGCTTTCAGAGCCCTCCAGAACCATCCAGAAGCATGAAGAATCCTCCTGGGCTCTTCGGGCTCTTCTGGATACTTCCAGGGCTCATTTTGGCTCAAAATTACTCATTTTTAGCTAAAAAATCCTAGAAATTGCATTTTCCGGCTTTAATATAGTCAAAAATGACCCAAAATTGCTCTTTTTTTCCTATTTTTAAGGCTTATTTTTTAATTTTATGATGAGCAATCGTTGAGATATCTTTCTGTGTCCTTTTTAGATGCTCCAAAACTCATTTTGGCTCAAAAATTGCTAATTTTTCACTCAAAAATCCTGAAAATTCCATTTTCCAGCACTAAAAAGGTCAAAAATTGCTTAAAATTGCGCATTTTTTCCCAGTTTTTTTGGAATTTTATGGAACCAAAAAAGTGCAAATTTCAATATTTTTTGGTCGAAAAATCGTTGATTTTGGAGCACATTCTTAGGGCGTTAAGCATTTTCAGAGCCTAGAAAACTCAGAAAAACCGATTTTCCCACAAAAAAACTTCAAAATTTTCAGGCTCCGCCCATTTTCCCCCTCCTAACTCGAGCTACAGTAATCCTACAACTACCGTAGTTGTACCATTCGAATCGGTTTTTTAAGGGCTTCAAAATGAGCATTTTTGGATCATTCGGGGCTCATTTTGGCCCCAAAATTGCTTATTTTCCCCTTAAAAATCCTAAAAATATCATTTTCCGGCTTCAAAATGGTCAAAAATAGCTCATTTTTGGCTCAAAATTGTCCAATTTCTCCCCATTTTTTCGGGCTTTTTTTTTAGCTCAAAATCACTCTTTTCGGCTCTTTTTTGCTCCAAAATTGCTAATTTTTCATGGAATTTTTTTCATTTTCCACTCAAAATCCCAAAAATATCATTTTCCGGCTTTAAATTGGTCAAAACTGGCTCATTTCGGGCTCAAAACGGCTCAAATTTTGGCTTCATCATCTTAGGCTCAATTTGAGCTTTTTTGGCTCCAAAATTGCTCATTTTTCATCGGTTTTTTTCGGCTCAAAATTGCTGATTTTCGGCTCATTTTGGCTCAAAATTACTCCATTTTTTCCCAGTTTTTCGAGTTTTTTGGCTCCGAATTGCTCATTTTTCCCTCATTTTCGCCTCAAACTTCCAGCTCACCGAATACTTCGTATAATGCGTCAAATTGGTGATCACAAACGAGTTCTCCGCCTCCCGTGCCGTCACATTTATCTCAAAACGTCCACCGGCATAGTAAATCTCATCGAGAATAATTTTCGGATTTTTTCGGGGCTCCTGTGGCTCTTTTGGCTCCTCTTCTCCAAAAATCTCTTGCAAAGTGGGCGTGGCTACAGTAGTCGTCGTCGTTGTCGTTGAGGTTTTTGTGCTCTTTTTTGGCGTAGATTTTGTAGTTTGTAGTCTCAATTTGTCTTTTCCAAACTCCTTATCCCTCTCCTCGGCGTCTTGAATCGACCGTCGGATTCTCGATGTTTCACTGAAAAAAATTCGAAATTTTTTGAATTTCTTATGAAAAAAAAAAATTTGTTGCTACCATCACAAATCACCAAAAATGGGTTAGAAAATTGAAAAAAAAATCAGTTCTTTTTTGGAAAAAAGGGGCGGAGCTTAGGAGTCATGCGTAGAAGTGTCAGGATTACTGTAGAAAAGGGGTTACTGTAGAAGTGAAATGGAAAAATAGGGATAGAAGAAGAGAGCATGCAGACCACAGACAATGAGAGAAATTGATGTATTTTGGAGGGAAATTTGAAAAAAATTGGAATTTTTTTCAGAATTCGAAATTCAGATGACGTCAGGATTCAGAATATTGAAAATCTAGACTCTCGAAATTCAAGAATCCTTAAAAATCCAGGATGCCGAATATTTTTGAAATTTCCAGAAACCAATATTTTCGGAATTTCAGAATCCTTGGAATCCAGATGACGTTGAGATACAGAATTTTTTTTGAAAATTCTGATTTCAAAAAATCCGAATTCTGAAAAGTTCAGAATCCTTGGAATCCGTCGAAAATTTAGAATCTCCAAAATTTGAAAATTCTCGATTCTGAAAATTTCAGAATTCTGAATCTAGATGACGTTGAGATTCAGAATCTTTCAAAATTCAAAATTCCAGAAATCAATATTTGAAAATTTCGGCATATTATTTTCAAAAATTCTGAATTCAGAAGACGTCAAGAGTCCGAAACCACAAAAAGTCTGAATCCTCGAATTCAGATGACGTCAAGATTCAGAATCTATGAAAATGGAAAATCTAGAATCTCGAAAATCCAGAACCCTTGAATTTTTCCAATCCTGGAAAATCCAAAATTACAAAAAATTTCAATTCTTGAAAATTCTGAATCCAGATGACCTCAGGATTCAGAATCCGAGAGAACTCAATTCCTTTAGAATCCCTCAGAATCCTTCCGGACCCTTCAAAATCTTCCAGAAATCTTCCAGATATCTTCTGAATCTCTTAGAATCCTCCAGAATCTTTCAGAATCTTCTAGAATTCTTCAGTACTCTTTAGAATTCTTCAGTACTCTTCTAGAATCCTTTAGAATCTTCCAAAAACCTTCAGAATCCTCCAGGACCATGCGGAACTCTTCTAGGCCACCCTGGAGCTCTTTGGAGCGTTTAGAATCCTCTAGAATCTTCCAGAATCTTTCAAAACCTTCCTGAACTCTTACGGATTCTCCAGAGCCCTTCTAAATCTTTCAAAACTCCTCTGGACAATAATGGAGCATTCAAAATCCATCAGAATTCTCACGAACCAATCCGAAGGCTCCAGAATCCTCCTGGACCCTTCAAAACCTTTCAGAATTCATCTAGACCAATTTGGATCGTTCTATATCCCATTGGCTTTTTCTGGATGCTTCTGAACTCTCCAGAACTGTTTAGAATCCTCCAGGACACTCCGGAAGCCTTCAGAATCCTCTAGAATTCTCTAGAATCTTCCAGAATCCTTCTAGAGCCTCCAAAATCCTCCAAAATCCTCCAAAATCCTCCAGAATCCTCCAGAATCCTCCAAACTCCTTCTAGACTAATCTGGAGCTCTCTGGATCATTCTAAATCCTTTCCGATCAATTTGGAGCCCTCTGGAGCCTTTAAAATCCTCCAGAATCTTCCAAAACAAAGCTATAAAACTCAAAAAATCCATGCAAATGTCACATCCATGCACACACACACTCATAAGCCAAAACGCATCAACACAAGCTGGGTGGTCTCGAACTCCTACATAATCAGTGCCGAAAACTGTTCATACTGCCTTCGATCGGCGCCGCGAATCGTGTGCTCCTCGGGCTCGCCACGGAGAATTTGACGACGTCGTCGTTCCAACGCTTCGGAATTCTTCCGGACGTCTTCTGAGCCCCCATCTCGGGATTCTGATTCGTCGTCGAAGCGAATATGAAGATCTTTCATGTGCGCTCGCATCGCACATCCCACCGGATCCTTTTCGTAGTCGCAACGAGTGCTACAACTCAGAGAGGGGATTCAAAAACGCTCTAAATTTTATGATGAGCAATCTAAGGATTACGGTATTAGAGAAGCGACGGGGGCCTAGGGAACTTTGGTTAACAAAAAACATAGGGAGAATTGTGAATCAGAGTACTTCTATAGCACGGCAAACCTTAATTCGAGCTTCAGTAATCCTACGACTACAGCAATCCTAACTCGAGCTACAGTAATCCTACAGCTACCGTAACTATACCATTCGATTCAGCTCGTTGAGAGCTTTCGAATGAGTATAATCATTCCTAGGTTCCGACGATTTTGAGCCAAGGCCCAGCTACGGCCCCTTGAGCCGCCGGTGTGCCTTGGTTCAAAGTCGGGCGTGATTATACTCATTTTGAATGTCTCGACGAGCCAATTCGAATGGTACAACTACGGTAGCTCTAGGATTACTGTAGCTCGAGTTCCAAGGGCTCAAAGTTGGCCGGATTACTGTACTTCTTTTTTCCCTGCTAACTCGAGCTACACTAATCCTACCGCTACCGTAGCTATATCATTCAATTAACCTCGGCGAGAGCTTTCGAATGAGTATAATCATGCCTAGGTTCCGACGATTTTGAGCCAAGGCCCAGCTACGACCCCCTTGAGCCGTCGCTGTGCCTTGGCTCAAAATCAACGGAACCTAGACATTATTATACTCATTTTGAAGCGCACGATGAGCCGATTCGAATGGTCCAACTACGGTAGCCGTAGGATTACTGTATGTCGAGTTCTGGGGGCTCAAAATCGACCCACTTTTGCAGAATATTATCCAACAGTTGATTCTCGAACGCCGCCATCTCCGTAACCTCGTCAACGTCGGCGGGGCCGGCCGTCGTCGCCTGAGCCGCCTCCTGAGCCCCACAAGAGCAACATCCGGCCGCGGAGCACGTGTCGTTGCTCGATTTCCCAATGAGCCCCAATAGGGTGTTGGGCGTATGTCGGCTCGGCGGATCCAGAAGGGTCTCGTCTCGTTGATTGGAAGTATCGTCTTTGTAGAGATGGGCTATGGAGGTTCCTGGAAGCGAAAAATTGGGGTGAAAATGACCCAAAATTGAGCCTTTTTGAGCCAAAATGAGCCAAAAATCATGAAAAATGATCAATTTTGGCTCAAAATTGCTCATTTTTGAGCCAAAATTGCTCATTTTTCATGGTTTTTGGCTCAAATTCGCTCTTTTTCCTTACCATCCGAAGTACACAAATGCAACGACTCCGCGTGCACATCAACGTCCAACTCGCGCCACGCAATCGTGTAGTGTGTGATGTCACCGTTGGGACGACGTGGCGGCTCCCAGGAGATTCTGAAAAAATTAAAAATTGAATAGTGGGATTCTGAAGAAAATTTCGAGCATTTTGAGCCGAAAAATGGAGATTTTGGAGGGATTTAGAGGCTTAGGCTTAGAGGCTTAGGCTTAGAGGCTTAGGCTTAGAGACTTAGGCTTAGAGGCTTAGGCTTAGAGGCTTAGGCTTAGAGGCCTAGGCTTAGAGGCTTAGGCTTAGAGGCTTAGGCTTAGAGGCTTAGGCTTAGAGGCTTAGAGGCTTAGGCTTAGAGGCTTTGGCTTAGAGGCTTAGGCGTAGAGGCTTAGGCTTCGGAGGCTTAGGCTAAGAGGCTTAGGCTTAGAGGCTTAGAGGCTTAGGCTTAGAGGCTTTGGCTTAGAGGCTTAGGCGTAGAGGCTTAGGCTCAGAGGCTTAGGCTTATAGGTTCAGGCTTAGAGGCTTAGGCTTAGAGGCTTAGGCTTAGAGGCTTAGGCTTAGAAGCTCAGGCTTAGAGGCTTAGGCTTAGAGGCTCATTTTTCGGCTCAAAATGCCTTGGCTCATTGCGGGCGCACTCCGGGCTCATGTGGGCTCAAGTTTGGCTCAAAATAGCCCAAATTTTTCGCTCTTTCTTCTTGAGCTTATTCGGGGCTCATTCCGGGCTCCTTATGGCTCTTTTTTAGCGCTTTTCGGCTCGAAGTTGCCCAAATTTTCCGCTTTTTTCTCTCCTACCTAATCGAATTCTGCTCCACCCCCGTAACTGTCAGAATCGGCGATTCTGGCGCGGCGAATTTCGTCTTCACGAAGCCAATCTTCGACATTCCATTCTTGGCTCCCGGATGGTGTACCATCTGGGTGGCCACGTAGTACGCGTAGAGCGTATTGGGCCGAATCCGATTATTCGTTGCCGTCAAATGGCTTTGGATTTTATCCTGCGGCTTTTTTTTCGCGTCGTCTCCGATGGTGCTAATGTCCAGTGAGCCTTCGAGGTGTTGAATGAAAATCGAGTTCCATGAGTCAACGCATGCCGAGCGATCGTCATCGATCGACATTTTTGGGTCCGGCGCGTCGACTTCCTGGAAGACATTTTATGATGAGCAATCGTCTTTATAGTCGAAAAAATAGTCAAAAATTGCTCTTTTTTGAGGTTTTCCCTCTGTTTTTTTCCTAGATTCCTCCCTTACCTTCCAATAAAGCTCATAACCCAAAAACTTTCGATAATCACTATCCGACGTATCGAAAGCGTCCCATCGGAAGCTAATCTGATCGTGCATGACCGCCGTGACCTCAACGTCGATACTCGCGTCTTGACAGATGGCTTTGTCTCCGTTCGACTCGGTGGATTGGAACGTTTCGTTTAGCGGAACGCCGAGCTGAGCCACGAGCTTCTCGACGATGCTGAAGCAGAGCATACGGTTGTTATGGACCTGAAAGACGAAAATATTGGGGTTTGAAGGCTTTTGGAGCATTTTGGAGGCTTCTGAAGTCTTCTACAGCTCTCTGGAGGCTTCGAGAGGCTCCAGGCCCGCCACGGTCGGCCGCGGCTGGCTGAGCTTCTCGTGGCCGCGCGCGGCCCTGAGTTTTTTGGCCAAAAAACCCAAGGCCCGCCGAGGCGGCCCACCGCGGCTCAGCCTCCTGGAGGCTTCTAAAGCCGCCTGGATGCTCCTGGAGACCTTAGGCTTTTTTTGGCCAAAAAACGCACGGCCCAAGCGGCGGCCAGCTGAGCCCTTCATGGCCGCGCGCGGCCCCGAGCTTTTTCGACCAAAAAAGCCACGGCCCATGCGGCGGCCCACCGCGGCTTTTCCTCCGCTTCTCACCTGTATCGTTCCATGCTTATTCCCGATCCGAATCTTCTCATTCTCCTCAAACAACTGTCGCAAATTCTGATTATCCACCACGCTGATAGCGAATTGATCCAAAAATAGGGACTCTCCTTTCACTAATCGCAACTTTTTGAACATTCCCAACGATAGTAGCGGAGGCGATCGCATCACTTGAAGATAGCCAGTGATCGTGTGGATTTCCGCGAAGAATTCCTGGAAAAATTGAAAAATTTGGGAAAAAATTAGGGTTTTTCGGGCTTTTGGAGCTCAAAAATCGAAAAAAAATCGAAAATTCCGATCAAAATTGAGCTAAAAACGTAAGTTTTCAGTTTTGGAGCGTCTGAAAGATTCAGAATTGCCTAGAAGCTAAATTTGCTCATTTTGGCTTATTTTCTCCATTTTTAAGTCAATTTTAGGCTCAAAAAATTAAAATTTCGCCTTTTTTGGACGTTTTTCGACTGTTTTTGCTCAATTTTCAGCATTTTTAGCTCAATTTTCGCTTCTGGAGCTCAAAAATAGCTCAATTTTCTCAAAATTTGCCAAATTTTTGCTTTTGAACTTTCAGATTAATCTCGGCTGATTTTCGAGCGTTTTAGGCTAATTTCAAGCTCAAAAACTCGAAAAATTGCTCATTTTGAAGGTTTTTTGCTGTTTTTGCTCATTTTTCACCATTTTCAGGGAATTTTCGGGTCAAAATTTATCATTTTTGCTAAATTTTCGCTCAAAATCTACCAATTTCGCCTCAATTTCAGCCTAACTGCTCTCAATACGTTCTGATCTCCGTTGGCTCGTTTATGGCTGTTTTTAGTTCATTTTTCAGCGTTTTTGATCCATTTTTGCTCAATTTTCCGCATTTTTGAATCAATTTTTGCTTATTTTTCAGTATTTTCGGTTATTTTTGGTCACTTTTGCTCATTTTCGACTGTTTTTCGCTCAAAATTCGTCATTTTGCTCCATTTCTCACCTTCAACTTGGCCGCCATTCCCGAATCGGTTTTTCCACGAATCTCAATTGTCAGATTTCCCTCAATGATATTACAGTGCTGAAGTGTCTGCGCCTTGCCAAATGAGTCGATTTTGTGAAGGATGGCACACTTGTTCTCGCATTTTCCATCGCATTTTCGACACCGATGATGATCGTCGGGATCCACTTCCCAGCCGGACGGACATTTGTCGGAGCACACGCCGGCGGTGGCCTGGAAAATGGGAAAATTAGCTCAAAAAATGCTATATTTTGAGCCAAAAATGGGATTTTTGGGTAGAAATTGAGCTATTAAAAGTAAATTTTCGATTTCGAATCCATTTTTTTAGATTTTGGGCCGATTTTGAGCTAAAAATGACTCATTTTTCTTTGTCTTTGGGTCAATTTTGAGGTTGAAAATTGAATTTTTGAGCATTCGGAGCTCAAAAATCGCTATATCCAAGCGTTTTAAGCTCAAAATTAGTTCGATTCTCTCCGATTTCGACTATTTTCTACTTTTGAACGTATAGGACAATTCCAACTAATTTTTGAGCGTTTTAGGCTAATTCCAAGCTCAAAAAATTGAAAAATCACGAATTTTCGAGTTTTTTTGGTATATTTTTGGTCATTTTCATTGATTTTTCATGATTTTTAGCTCAAAATTCATCATTTTCGCTCAAAATCCTTCAAATTCACCTCAATTTCAGTCTAATTGCTCCTAAAACGTTATTAGCGCTCTTGGCTCAAAATCGCTCGTTTTTCATGATTTTTTCTACAATTTTGATGGATTTTAGGTCATTTTGGCTCATTTTTTGCTTAAAATTCGTAATCTTTGCTCCATTTTCGCTGTAAATCTCTCAAATTCGACTAATTCAAGCCTAATTGCTTCCCAAAATGTTCTCAGCTCCTTCGACTTATTTTTCATCATTTTTAAATCATTTTGGCTTATTTTTATGCCTGTTTAGGTCATTTTTAGCTTAAAATTGCGTTTTTAAGCTCCTGGGGCTCCAAATCGGCTCATTTCCTCACCTTAATCCAAACCGGTCGATTCCTTTGCTTCGGATTCAACGAGAGGCACTCCTTCTCCGTGATACATCTTCTTCCCATGAGCATAAACAGATTCTTCGGACACTTTTCCATACACTTTCCATTATAGTGCACATGACGGCACGCCGAGCACTGCGATGCGTCGTTCGGAGCATCACAACCACCAATGCATTGCGGATGGCACATTGAGCCGTCGGGGGCGCATCCGGGGCCAAAGTAGGAGGCGTTTTGACGATTGTAGGGGCACGCCGGTTGGCATACGGTGTCGTTCCAACAGGATTGGATCTTCTTGTCGTCTTCCAGATGGAGATAGTTGCATTTTGAGCCGTTCTCGTCCAGCTGGCACGGACCTTTTTGGCAGACTGAAAAATGGAGGCTTAGGTTCAGAGGCTTAGGCTTAGAGGCTAAGGCTTAGGCTTAGAGGCTAAGGCTTAGGCTTAGAGGCTAAGGCTCAGAGGCTAAGGCTTAGAGGCTAAGGCTTAGGCTTAGAGGCTAAGGCTTAGAGGCTAAGGCTTAGAGGCTAAGGCTTAGGCTTAGAGGCTTAGGCTTAGAGGCTTACTTCGGCTTAAATTGAGCCCAAATTTCCGGCTCAAAATGCCTTGGCTCATTCCGGGCTCACTTCCGGCTCAATCCGGGCTCAACATGGCTTATTTTCGGCTCAAAATGGCTCAAATGTTTCGGCTTCTTTCTATCGGGCTCAAACTCAGAGGCTTAGGCTTACCAACTCCCGTCTCCGTGACCGCAAACTCGGAGGCCTTATCAACGATGACGTCATTTACGGGCGACTCAATCATATTCTTCCATCCAATTGTGTGAGTGTGACAGCAAAGTTTGTTATCCTGGACGCGTACGCCTCCGTTCCGGATTACGGTAAGTTTCGGGAGATTTAGCTGGAAAAAATTGGGATTGCTCATCATAAAATTGCTCATTTTTTAAACCGTTTTCAAGATTGCTCATCATAAAATTGCTCAGTTTTTCACTATTTTCAAGATTGCTCATTATAAAATTGCTCAATTTCCACTGAAATCTCGAAAAAAATTCTTCATTTTTGCTAATTTATCGAATTTTTTTGGATTGCTCATCATAAAATTGCTCTTTTTTTCAATTTTTTTTTCCAATTTTAAGATTGCTCATCATAAAATTGCTTCAAATCATTAATTTTTTTTCATTTTCTTTCAATTTTTTTGCATGTTTTCTCCCAGATTGCTCATCATAAAATTGCTCACCTGTGTCAAGTCATAATTCCGGTAGATAATGAACGAAAAGTGTTGTATCAATCGTTGTCCGCCGACAACACGGAGATTCGGGAAGATGTAGCCGAGATCGGTTAGACCGCTGAAAATGGGAATTTTTTGAAGTTTAGGGTCATTTTTGACCAATTTTGGGCCATTTTGGACCATTTTTGAGTCAAAAATAGCTTAAAATGTGTCAAAATTGGTCAAAAATAGCTCAAAATGAACCAAAATTGGTCCAGAATTTCTTAAATCAATTTTTGACCATTTTGAGCCATTTTCGACTTTTGGGTAAATTTTGGGTAATTTCAAACCATTTTTTACTCAAAAATAGCTTATAATAACATAAAATTGATCAAAAATTGCTTAAGATTACTCAAAATTTGTCAAAAATTGCTTAAAATTACCCAAAATTGGTCCAGAATTTCTTAAATCAATTTTTGACCATTTCGCGACATCTTAAGCAATTTTAGACAACTTTTGGGTCATTTCAAGAAATTTTTGATCAATTTTGACTAATTTTGTGTCATTTTTAACTATTTTTCACCAATTTTGGACAATTTTCAGCCATTTTCAGCCATTTTTGACCATACTTAATTATTAGCTCAAACTGACCCAAAATTGGTCTGAAATAGCTCAAAATTTCCCAAAATTGGTCCAGAATTTTTAAAATCAATTTTGGACCATTCTGACCCATTTTTTGCTCATTTTTCGAGATTTTTTGGTCATTTTTTATCAATTTTCAGCTATTTTAAGCCATTTCCCCCCACACTTACTATGTCTCAAAGATGAGCAATGTGCCAGTAATCTCTCGAAGATTCGGGAACCGCGGATAGTCCTTCATTTGCAGAATCTCATCGTTGGCGCCCGGCGCGGACGTTTTCTGATTCTTTATAAAGTCGTAGATGAATGAGATGGTCATGGAGCCCTCGATTACGGTACACGGAATCTCGTAGGCTTTTTGTGGACGTCTGGAATGAAAAATTTTGAATTTTGACGTAGGTACAGTAATCTTACTAGGGAATGGTCTGAACAAAAGGTGGGATTTCATTTCGAGTGATACACCATTCGAAAGAGAAAGAAATTTTATTCACAAATCAATTTTCAATTTTTGCCACGGACATCAGAGAGTCGAGAAATTTCAGTCCGAAGTTTGTGTGCTAAAACTGCATTTTTAACATGTTTTTGCGTCTCTCCCCTCACAAAATCGCAACAAAATCGCCACACATGTGTATGCATTTCGAACCATCGAAATTTGTGGCGCGGGTGGTCGAGTGGTGAGCAGCGGTGACTGGTAAAATTTAGGTGTGGGTTCGATACCAATTTTGTCAATTTTTTTTTTTTGGTTCCTTTTTCATGACTTTCCAAGTAATTTTTCATGGTTTTGCTAAAATTACTATAGCTCTATCCATATACGGTCTCTATTGCGTTTTCAATACCTTTTTCGAGACGTAGTGATTTTCCTCACAGCCTAATCCGGAAAATTGTTGAGAAAAAGTGACGTGAGCCTACGAAAGTCTCGTAATTTTAGCAAAACCATGAAAAAATACTTGGAAAGTCATGAAAAAGGAACCAAAAAAAAATTGACAAAATTGGTATCGAACCCACATCTAAATTTTACCAGTCACCGCTGCTCACCACTCGACCACCCGCGCCACAAATTTCAATGGTTCGAAATGCATACACATGTGTGGCGATTTTGTTGCGATTTTGTGAGGGGAGAGACGCAAAAACATGTTAAAAATGCAGTTTTAGCACACAAACTTCGGACTGAAATTTCTCGACTCTCTGATGTCCGTGGCAAAAATTGAAAACTGATTTGTGAATAAAATTTCTTTCTCTTTCGAATGGTGTATACCTCGAAATGAAATCCCACCTTTTGTTCAGACCATTCCCTAGTTAGGTTTAAAATGGCCCAATTTCGGGCCATTTTAAGCTATTTTTGACTAATTCTGACTCAAAAATAGCTCAAAATGACAAAAAAATATTTTTATTTAAAAGTTTCAAAAATTATTTAAAATGTCTCGAAATGTTCCAAAATTGATTTTCAAAATTCTGGACCAGTTTCGGGTATTTTAAGCCATTTTTGCTCAATTTTGGATCATTTTAAGTTATTTTTGAGTAAAAATGGCAATTTTTAAGTAAAAAATAGTTCAAAATAACCCAAAATTAGTCAAAAATGGCTCGAACTGATCCAAATTGATTTGAAGAAATTCCGGACCAATTTAGGGTATTTTAAGCCATTTTAATCAATTTTAGGTCATTTTGGAGTCATTTTTGACTCAAAAATAGCTTTAAAAGTCCAGAAAATTATTAAAACTGGCTCAAAATGGTCAAAATTGATTTTTAAAATTCTGGACCATTTTTGGATAATTTTGAGCCATTTTTGGCCGATTTTGAGTAATTTTAAGACATTTTTTTTGCATTTTTTAGGTTTGAAGGCCTAGAAGCTTAGGCTACCGTAATACTCACGTTCCATTCATAAAATGGCTCATATTATGAAAATAGTCCAATTGAATGCCGTCGCCGAGCACGGAATATTTCGGCAGAAAACCCCACGGCCTATTTCGGATGTCGATCGGTCCGCAGCGGATTTCTTTGATTGAGAGGCATGGCTGAAAATAGTGGTGACCTAGAAAAATCCAGTGGAAAAAGTTAGGCCATCGGCGGAAAAGTGGTCCAAAACTGAGCCCAGGGCCTAATTTTCGTTAGATTCGGGTTTCTAGACCCAAATTTTGCGTAGAATTCAATTGTTTCACTTAAAAATTGAAAAAATCGATATTTGATTTGATTTTGAAAATTTTAGAAAAAATTTTTTTTTGAAAAACTTTTTTTGGATTTTTTTTCAAAATTAAAAAAAAAATTTTATTTCAATTTTTAAAGGTTTCTAGACCCAAATTTTGCGTAGAATTCGAATTTTTGGTACCTGAACAATGACACTAAGCGAGAACAGTAGAAGGAGGCGTTTCGAGAAGAAAGACGGTGAAGAATTTGGTGTGGAATGGTTGGAAGTTGATGTGACGTCTTCGGGGATCTGAAAATTGGATTTTGAGCATCTTGAGCATAAAACTGAGGGTTTCGAGCAAAAATTGAGCTATTTCAAGTTCAAAAACATAAAAATACGGCTTGAAATTTTTTTTTCTATTGAAATCCTAAATTTTCATTTTTGGTCAGAAATTTTCCATTTTTGGACTTTTTAGGGTGTAAATTCACGAAATTTGATGGTTTTTTTCATGTTTGAAAACTCAAAAATCGTGTTTTTAAGCAAAAATTGAAGCATTTTGAGCCTAAAAACGTGAAACATCGGCTTAAAATCTTTTTTTTTCCACTGGAATTCAGATTTTTCATTTTTAGTCAAATTTTTCGATTTTTGGAGCCTTTTGAGTCAAAATTCACAATTTCTGATCAATTTTTCATGTTTTAGAGCTCAAAAATCGTGTTTTTGAGCAAAGATTAATAATTTTTGTGCCCAGAAACATGAAAAATCGGCTTAAAATTAATTTTTTCACTGAAATTCAGATTTTTCATTTTTGGACTTTTTAGGTTCAAAATTCACAATTTTCTATCAATTTTTGATGTTTTTCAGTTCAAAAATCGTGTTTTTAGGCAAAAATTGAAGCATTTTGAGCCTAAAAGCATGAAAAATCGGCTGAAAATCTTTTTTTCACTGGAATTCAGATTTTTCATTTTTAGTCAAATTTTTCGATTTTTGAACTTTTTTGGGTCGAAATTCACGATTTCTGATCACTTTTTTGTGTTTTTAAGCTCAAAAATCGTGTTTTCGAGCAAAAATTGAACTGTTTTAAGCTTGAATTCATGAAAAATCGGCTAAAAACCAATTTTTTAAAACTAAAATTCAGATTTTTCATTTTTAGTCAAAATATCTCGATTTTTGGACTTTTTTGGATCGAAATTCACGATTTCTGATCACTTTTTCGTGTTTTTAAGCTCAAAAATCGTGTTTCTGAGCAAAAATTGAACTATTTTGAGCTCGAAATCATGAAAAATCGGCTTAAAATCTTTTTTTTTCACTGAAATTCAATATTTTCATTTTTAGTCAAATTTCTCGATTTTTGTACTTTTTTGGGTCGAAATTCACAATTTTCAGCCGATTTTTCATGTACTAGAGCTCAAAAATCGTGTTTTTCAGCAAAAATTAATAATTTTTGTGCCCAGAAACATGAAAAATCGGCTTAAAATTAATTCTTTCACTGAAATTCAGATTTTTCATTTTTAGTCGAAATTTCTCGATTTTTGGAGCTTCTGGAGTCAAAATTCACAATTTCTGATCAATTTTTTTTCATGTTTTTAAGCTCAAAAAACGTGTTTTTGAGCAAAAATTGAACCGTTTTGAGCTCAAAAACATGAAAAATTGACCTAAAATCAATTTTTCAGACTAATTCAGTTTTTAAATATTTCTCACTCAAACAAACTGATTTTCGAGGTTTTCTGGGCTGAAATTCACGATTTTCAGCCTATTTTTCATGTTTTTCAGCTCAAAATTAATTATTTTCATCGATTTTCAGCCTACCATTTTTTTTTCTCGACGCCGACACCTTCCGATGATCCGACGACGTCGCATGCTGTTCGTCGTCGTGCTTCTAATCTCCTCGTAATCTTCTTCGACTTCTACTTCTGAATTTTCAGTGTAGATGGAGTTGGAGAATCTGAAAATTTTTTAAAAGTTAAGAAAAAAATTGAAAAAAAATTAAAAATTTCAAATCGAAGCCGAAAAACAAGAAAATTCAGGAGTTTCTAGTGATTTTAAGGTTTTAAAATGTAGATTTTTCGAATTTTCAAGTGATTTTAGCTATGATTTTAACATTTTTCGCTATAAAATCCAAAAAATATATAAAAAAATCATTATTATTTGCAAAAATTTAAAATTCGCACCATTTTGAGAGGTCCAATGGGGCGCGCTTGCAGTGCCCAGAATTAGAGGGAACTTGAAAAATAAAACGAATTTTCGATTTTTTGAGCAAAAATTGCTCTTCTAGACAAAATTTCTAAACCCCAGACAGCCTAGACACCCCTAATGAAAGGGTAATGTTTTTTCAATGTTTGTTGTTTATGGCTTCTATGCGCGTCTCTCCGCGCTGAAAACAACATGCTGGTGAGAGAAAATGCGAGAGAAAACCAAAGTAAGCTAGAAAAAACTGAGAAAAAAATAGAGAACACACATACATAAACCAGGAGACGTCGATTGACGTCTTCATCAGGCTCACCAGGCTCGCTCTCTGCCGGTGGGCAGTGGCGGCGGCTCACGCCTGGAATAAGAAGGCGTGAGCCCTGAGGAAAAAAAATTATGTGTTGTTGTGTGTATATAATTGAGCAAGGAAGAGAAAACAGTGTGTTTGGCACAGAGTTCGGTGTTTCTGAAACTTTGTAGGCTTCGAAAAATGCCTTAATTCAAAAGGATCTAACGATCAAATATGTACATAGAAAATATCGAAGCCTTAAATACAGCCAATTCGATACCACACCACCCACATACTAATCCCTAACACCAATTAGTTGCCTCCAGGAAAAATCAGAGGGGTCGCGAAAGGTAGGTCCCGGGCAAAATAAGGGCTATGGATCAATCGATGCGAAAAAACGTGGTAATTCTGAATATCACAATAAAAACGCTCAGAAACTGTTCCTTGAGCCAGAAAAACGGCTTAAAGATGACTTCTTCGTAGCTCTAACGGCATTTTTTGGGTCAGAGACGTATTTTTTCAGTAACAAATTGAGTTTATAGTTCAACCGATGCAAAAAATCGTGCTGATTCTGAATATTACAATAAAATTCCTTGAAAATTATTCTGCGATCGAAAAAACGACATAAAATAACACGATAAAGCTTCGAGCACGAGGGATAACGTTTTTTTAAACCGTATTTTTGCCTCAGTTACGTATTTTTTTGTATAAAATTGAGTTTACGCTTCAATTGCGAAAAATTGCGCTGATTCCGAATATCACAATAAAAATGTCCAAAAACTGTTCCTTAAGCCAAAAAAACACTGTCGAAGAAGTACGACGACACTTCGAACACGAGGGATAACGTCGTTAACGGCAATTTTCGGGTTAAATGCGTAGTTTTTTAGTAGCATTTTACGGTTGTTTTTGGCTCAGCGACGCATTTTTGAGCCTTTTCATTGTGATATTCAAAATCAGCATAATTTTTTACATCGAATGAACCAGAAAAACTAACTTTGCTATTACTAAAAAAATACAAGCTAACCGTATGATCACTATTCAATTGTTTTCACCTACATAGTATAGAAACACCTAATGGCTTCTCTGTTTCCAAGTGTGACAATCTCTAGAGAGTCAAGAGATTATACGGGCAAAAAATATAAAATCGAATCAAATTTCCGGCCGGGTGTCACCTCTTGATGGATACACACAAACAGAGAGCATAAACTTCTGTATGTGACATCATTAATTGGAGGAAACACTTGGCTAACAGCAGCGTAAATTCGGTGGGACCGCAAATTTGAAGTTTCTCTGAAACTTCTGTGAACTAAAGCTATTGACAGAGTAAGCGTACTCTGATATGCCAACTGTTTCTTGATTGTCGTTCAAGAACAGGCTTGAAATTTGAACTGTCGTAACGTTCGATGCATGGTACGTAGACACTACGACTGAAACGCTGACGCAAAAATGCACTGAAAGCCTCAGCTAAGCCGCTTGGCTCGAAGAACTTGAATTGCTAGCGGGAAAGTATAGTTTTCTCAAACAGATAACATATGACCTCATCAGGACATAAAGCTAGCTGATCTGCTCAGTCACACTTGTAGCTTAGGCTCAAATAAGCTTGGATTCTTTGACTCACAATCATTAAATAAGCTCAACAACACGCGCTTAACCTTCCTAGCTACTGACCTCGCTCGGTTTGAGAAGCTGAACAGTTTAGCGATCTTTGTAGTTTACGTAAACGCGATAAGCTCTCTGCTATTAATCACAACGCGCTCCCAATAATGCTCTGTGCTTCTCCAAGCCTTTGAAAAGTTTCAAGCAAAAAAAGGCGACATAATTTATGTCTCTCTCTTATTACCCCCGAGTGGAACAAGAACAAGAATATAAGCAAATGAAGGAAGAAGAGCAATGTCAATTCACTGAGAGTGAATATGGATGCACATAGAGAAATAAGAAAAAATGAAGAAGAGGATGAGCACCTCATCTCTTCTTTTTCTCATCATCAACTAGATTTAATCCGATGTCAAATGGTAGGTGGGAATAGTGTGGGATTAAAGAGAGATATGGGAAGTGTGTATGTATCACTTATTCGAAAACAGATTAGCAATTTTTTTTTCTTCTGGCAGAAAATTCTGGATGGATTGTATTATAAGGGGTCTTACCTTTCGAGGGGCTCTGATTCCTGGAATTCTGGTGAATTTTGATAGCAATGGATGATAGATGAAGACGTGGACGGGAGGGGTTCTGAAAATGAAAAATTTTGACAGTATGGACTAAGTTTTGGGTTTCTAGGCCACCAAAGTAAAAACTTCGGTCATGGGTTCCTCAATTTCATACGCCCAGGCCCAGCGATCTATTTTCGAACATTTTTTTTCCGATTTCTTGATAATCCCATAAAAAATGGATTAGTTTTCTATACAACTATTCAAGGAGCTCATTTTTGCAACAATACTAATAATGAAAGTGCTCTTCTATGGCTTCTTCTAGGCTTCCTTTTATTATTGACGTCAATGGGAATTGAAAATATTTTTAAAAAGGGATCATTTGAGCTTGAAAAACTAGGCCACGCCCCGAGGGAACCCCTGGGGTGACAATCTGATTAGCACTTTTTGAAAGTTGAAAGTACGTTGTGCTTTTCGTAGTGTGGGGGCACGTGGCCGAGGTTTTTCTTTTTGGTGGCGTAGGAATTCAAATTCTGGTGGCCTAGAAATCCAAGTTTACCAAAAAAGGCGTCTGGGGTTGATTTTAGTGCTAAAATCGATTCTGGGCATAAAATAGCCAAAAAATCTCAAAAAAAGTTACAGGTCTCGAAAAAAGTGATGGCCTAACTTTCTCCATTGGTGGCCTAGGAATCCAAATTTTCCTAAAAGGGGTCACCTAGAGCTGATTTTTTGTGATAAACTCGATTCTTATAGCCAAATCGCTAAAAAATCCTAAAAAAGGGTTCCGGGCTTCGAAAAAAATGGTGGCCTAACTTTCTCCATTGGCGGCCTAGGAATCCAAATTAGTCCCTAGGTTCAAATTTTTGTGGAATATTCTTTTCTGGGGTTGGTCCTTCAAAATCACTGAAAAAAACTCTATTTTTCGGCTGAAAATCACCAAATTTCACGATGGCCTAACTTTTCCCAATTGGTGGCCTAGAAATCCAGATTTTAGTTTTTTGGTACAATTTTTTATGCTTTTCTCGATTTCAAACCTCGAATTAAATAAAAACTACTTATTTTTATGAAAAAACCTTGAAGAAACGGTCCAAAACCAAAATATCCCTTCATGGCCTAACTTTCTTCACTGGTGGCCTAGAAATCCAGATTTTCTTTTTCTAGGCCAATTTTTTTTGTTTTTCTCGATTTTAAACCTCACATTTGTTAAAAACGACTCAATATCCCACAAAATCTTCAAGAAACAAACTAAAACATGAAAATTCACTCATGGCCTAACTTTTTCCAATGGTGGCCTAGAAATCCTACATTTGGTTTCCTACACCAAAATTTTCAGATCTTTTCATTTTTTCTAGTTTTATTGCACCAAAATGTCCAATTTTGGCACTTTTTTTGAATTTTAAAAATTTCCAAAATCCCACCTTCAGAATCCATCGTCGTCACATCATCTGAATTCAAATTTCGGTCCAAATTTTGAAAATTTTCTTTGTGCCGTCTCCGACATCTGACCATGTTGCCTGTCATCGTTCCCCAATTTTCTGATTTTGATTCATGGATTCTGAGGGTGGAGATTCTGAAGTCGAGATTCTGATGTTGACGTCACCAGAAAATCTGAAATTTCGAAATACATTTTTTTTTTTTTGCAAAAATTAGTCATAATTACGAGGTCAAAGTTAACAAGCAAAAATTAGACAAAAAATGAAGAAAAAGGGGGAGTAGGGGGTGTGGGAAAATTAGATTGATAACGGGGGTTGTTTACTGCGAAAAAAAAATTTTTTTTTGAATTTTTTTTCGGTTGAAAGTTAAATTAATGAAAACAGCACAAAACACTACGGTAGCCTGTTAAAAAATGAGCAAAAATGAGCAAAAATTGACAAAGTTACGGTGGAGGCTCAAAATTCGGCTCAAAAAAAGCCAATGGCCTAACTTTCTCCACTGGTGGCCTAGGAATACAAAAAAAGTTTTTTAAGGAGTAGTATTCGATGCTCTACACGAATTTTACGTTTAAAATGGTCAAAAATCGAAAAAAAAGCCCATGGCCTAACTTTTGCACCCCGTGGCCTAGGAATCCAAAATCTACAAAAATAGGGTCCCTGGGGTAGTTTTCGATGCTAAACACGAATCTGATACCAGAAAAGACCTCCGAAGTCTTTTAAAACCAGTGGCCTAAGTTTTATGCCAGGTGGCCGAAAAAAGTTTTTGCAAAAATTTTTTTTCCAAAATAAATTGTTACTTCCTCAATAAATTTCTTCTTGGGTGGGGAGTAGAATTAGCGTACTCTATTCTTGTCTTATCATTTTTTGATTCCCTTATTTATATTTATCATCAAATTGTGAAACGTGGCCTAACTTTTTCCCTGGTGGCCTAGGAATCCAAAATTTTCAAAAAAGATGCCCCTAGACCCAAATTTTGCGCTGAACTCGATTCTGAACTCAAAATCGCTCAAAAAATGACCAAAACTGAGTTAAAAACCTCTAAAAAAGCGATGGCCTAACTTTCCCGCCGATGGCCTAGAAATCCAAAAGTTCCAAAAAGGGGGTACCTACACCCAAATTTTGCGCTGATTTCAATTCTGGACACAAAATCGCTCAAAAATTGGCCACAATTGAGTTACAGACCGCGAAAAAAGCGTGCCTAGGGGCCGTGGCCTAACAATCCAAAACCCTTAAAAAAGACTCCTACGGCCCAAATTTTGCGGTAAATCCAATTCTGACCACTAAAAACGTTCAAAATCACGCCCAGATGGCCCAAAATCTAACTTTCCCGCACATGGCCTAGTATCCCAAAACTGTAGTAAACAAGGCCATTAAGGAAGAGTCCCATAAAACTATGAGTCATCATAGCGAATTTTTTTTTTGGAGGATTCCATAGGACTCAAAGAGAACAAAAACAACTCTTTGAATCCCTCCTCGAAAAAAAACCAGAGAAGAGACGCAGAGAAAACCAGAGACCAAATGGTCAAAACAACACCAGGAGGGGGGCCCAGAGGGGACGTGAAGGCAAAAAGTGCTTGTATACTTTGCCTGGCACCGTGCCACGGGGCCCCCCAATTGGTGTGGCGGTGCCAGGAGACAGTTTGAAATCGAAATTTATGGGTTTGTTTGAATAGTGGGGGCTTCCCTTGTAAGTGCAAAAAAGGGGGTCGTTGTGATGATAGGAGGGTCATATGCCCAATTTGAGCCGCGGAATCGTGTTAGGCACAAAATTTAGGCCTCTTTTTTGGGTTCCTAGGCCACCAATGGGAAAAGTTAGGCCATGGGTCAATTTTGAAAGGAAATCGAAAAATTGGGTAGTTGAGGTTCTAGGGCTCCAGAATCGCTCAAAATTGGAATTTTTGGAAAATTCAAAATGTTAACATATATTTTAGAAAACTTCCTTTTAATTGGTATATTTCTCATCAAGATTGGACTATTGGCGCTAGAGATAAAAATGCTCAAAATTGGAACTCCTTGAAAAAAATGGGTAGTCAAGGTTCTAGGCATCCAGAATCCTTTAAAATTGGAATTTTTGAAAAATTCAAAGTTTAAAAATATATTACAAAAGATTTCCTTTCTATCGGTATAAATTTCATTTAATTTGGGTTACTGGCTCTAGAGATAGGAAGTGCTCAAAATTGGGGCAACTCCAAAAAATGGGACGTTGAAGTTCTAGGGCTTCAGAATCTTTCAAAATTGGAATTTTTGGAAAATTCAAAGTTTTAAAATATACTTCAGAAAATTTTCTTTCTATTGCTATAATTTTCATTGAAATTGGGTTACTGGCTCAAGAGATAAATAGTGTTCAAATTTCAGAATTTTGAAATTTTTCAAAAAATATGGGTTGTTGAGGTTACAAGGCTCCAGAATCCTTCAAAATTAGAATTTTTGGAAAATTCAAAGTTTTAGAATATACTTCTGAAAATTTCCTTTTTATCTGTCTAAATTTCATTTAATATGAGCAATCGGCTCCAAAGTTAGAACACTTCGAAACCTGCCCTAAAATCTTCGTGTTTCCTAAATTTTTTTGCCTTACAACTTCCGGTTGATCTAAACCATTTTGTATCCCCCCCAAAAATTTTTGTCAACAACAAAGTTTTTTCAAGGCCAAAAAAATTAATAGGGATATACATATTGTAAATCACCCCATTATTTTATTAGGGGCTAACGTCGAAAAAAGAAACGGAAAAAATTGTTACCCCTCCAAAAACAAGTCGTCTCTGAAGGTCAAACCCTGTATTCTAAACGGTTTTTCGAAAAAAAAAGTAGGAGTACGGTAGATGGAGATGAAGATAAAATCAGATAACAAAATTGGCCTAAAAAATAAGTAAATTTACGGCCTAGAAATCCGAATTTTGAAATTTTCCGATTTCGAAAAATTTCGAAATGTTTAAAATTTCGGTTGACCGCACAGGTGGTGAAAAAATTGTAAACAACTTTTATTTCAAATTTGCATAATCTAGGCCATGGCCTAACTTTCCTACAGGTGGCCTAGGAATCCAAATTTTGTGAAAATTGAGCCAATTCTGAACTTCAATAGGCACAAAGATCATATTTGGAGGCTCAAAAACTCAAACATCCATTGGTGGCCTAACTTTTCCGTAGGTGGCCTAGGAATCCAAATGTTCCAAAAAGGGCCTCCTAGGAGAGTTTGTAATGCTAAACATTATTTTTTATCTTAAAACGCCCAAAACTTCTCAAAAATCTTGAAAATCTCGAAATCTAGATGCCCTAACTTTGATGGCCTAACTTTCCCCACCAATGGCCTAGAAACCCAAAGAGGGGTTCTATATCCAATTTTTCACGTAAATCTCAATTTTCCTATTCTCAAATCACAAAAATAACAAACACTGAAGGTTACACATCAAAAATTCTCAAAAAAATGTGACCAAAAATTTTTTTCTTCCGCTTTTCTGAGCTTACAAAAAATCTCATTATAATTTTTGCGTGTTTGTAATGGAATTTTGTTTTGAGAGCAAAACATGACACGAATTTTATGCTGAGCAGTGACAACTTTTTTTTTCTAGAAGAACACACAAAACAAAAGTGAATCAGAGTTATATGGGGGTCCTCTAAAAGGTGTTTTTTTATGTTAGATCTCATTAGAGAAAGTTAGAGAGTGTGGGGAATAGAGAGACGCAGAGAAAAAAGAGAGAAAATTCTGAAAAAAAAACAACAATAACGTCGTCATCTAGGCTGAAAATGAGCTGAAAATGAGTAGTGGTATAAAGTTGGGAAAAAGTGTTTTTAGGGGTAGATTTACCTAATTTTTCATTCGAAATTGTTAAAAATAGTCCAAAATAACGAAAAATCGTTGCAAATTTGATTTAGGAAAACATTAAAAATTTTCGAAAAAAAAATTTTTTTTCGCGAAATTTTTTTTTCATTTTATTGTTTCTAAAAGTTCAAAAATCCAACTTTCTAGGTAAAATTTTTTTATTAAAAACTCAAGAAATTAATCAAAAATAGTCAAAACCCACTAAAATCTATGAAAATCAGATAAGAAAGAAAAAATTTCAAAAAAAAAATTTTTTTTTTCAAAATTTTTTTTTCATTTTAGTTTTTCTCAAAGTCTAAAAATCCAACTTTCTAGGTCAAATTTTTTATTTAAAACCCAAAAAACTAATCAAAAATACTCTTAAACTACTAAAAATCCTGAAAAATTGAATTAGAAAACAAAAAAAAATTCCAAAAAAAAAATTTTTCACGAAAATTTTTTTATTTAAATTTTTCTAAAGCCAAAAAATCCAACTTTCTAGGTCAAATTTTTTATTTAAAACCCAAAAATCCAATTAAAAATCGCTAAAAACCACCCATAAATCTAGAAAATCAAGAATGATGGGGTTCCTGATGGATAGTATCTTCTACAGGCTGTCAGCTACTATTCGTCTTTTTTAATGAGAAAATTTAGAAAAAAAGAGAAAAAAGACAAGAGAAAATGACAAAAAATTGATATTCTACATAAATAACTATAGAAAAAGGGTCGAAAACAAAAAAATTCGAAAAAAAATTTTTCAAAATTTTTTGTCTCAAATTTCAAAAATTTCCACAAAATACTATTTCCAATAGTTTTTTATATTAAAAAACTCCAAAAACTCACAAAAAATAGTGATAGAAACTAGGAGAAAATCACATGGTTTTTTTCTCCCTCCCTCTCTCTACACCTCTAAAATTTCAGTATATAACAAAAAAAAAACGAGATGAAATAGTGTAGGAAAATGAGAGAAATAGAGAGAAAAACGAAAAAATGGCGAAAACAAGTCGCTTTTCTCTCTCTCTCTCTTCTTGTGTTGTTTGTGCAGAATTTTTTTTTCGGTCGCCGTTTTTTCTCTCGTTTTTTCGTGTGTTTGGTGCTCTTTGGTTGCTCTTTTGGCTAGCATTGGGGAGAGAGAATGGAGAGATTTTGAAGGTGAGGATTTGGAGGGTTTTAAAAGACTTTTGGGACATTTTTGAGCCTTCAGAATCCTTCAGTATCTTTAAGAAGCCGTAGGCTTAGAGGCTTAGGCTTAGAGGCTTCGGCTTAGAGGCTTAGGCTTATAGGCTTAGGCTTAGAGGCTCAGTTTTTTAAACTTTGGGCTCAAATTTACGGCTCAAAATCGCTCAAATACTGACTGGATTCTCTTCCGCTCAGTCTCGGCTCAAATGGGCCATAGTTTTTGTCTCCTTATTCTTGGATTCATTCCGAACTCATTCCGGGCTCATTCTGGGTTCAATTTCAGCTCAAAAGGGTTCAATTTCAGCTCAAAACAGAATCTTTCAGATGTTTTCAGGATCCTTCAGAATTCCTTTGGAGCCTTCTAAAACCTACAAAATCTATCAAATTCAATTTGAATCCTCCAAAAAGTTGAAAGTTTCTAGAAACTTTTTAAACTGTTCAAAAATTTTCAAAACTTTTGTGGACTCTTCTAGAGCTAATTTCAGCATCCTAGAGCCTTCTAGATCCTTCAGAATCCTCCAGAATCTCCAGAATCTTTCAAAAGTAATAAAGAAGCCAGTATGGATTGAGAAAAGAAAATGAAGCCATTGGGTTTCATTACCCTTGGAATTGGAATAAAAACACAGAAGAAGAAGACGTCAACAACTACATAGAAGAAGAAGGATGGATGGGAAATAAGAAGGAAATGAAACAGCGCTCGTAAATCTACACTAGAATAGAGGGAAACTTGGAAAATATGGATTCAGAATCCTTCAGAAATCTTCAGAAGTTTTCAGAATCCTTCCCAACGAAAAAAATCCAGTTTTGATGTTAGACCAATTTTTTGTGGAAAAAATGAAAAAGTTGAGTTGAAACCTACAATTTCGACCATCTTAAAATAAAAAAATAATAATTAAAAACATTTTTTTTCGGTCAAAAATATTTGAAAATTTTTTTTCAAAATAATTTTCAAAAATATCGAAAATCACAAAAATCAAGTTTCTAGGGTAAAAAACCGCAAAAAACCGAATCCCACCATAAAAATTGGTCTAATTTTCAATTTTCCCACCTAAAAATAATCTATTAAAAAAAAGAAAATTGACAATTTGAGAGAAAAAAAATTCTGAAAATTGTTTTTTTTTTCAAAAAGACCAAAAATATCGAAAATCTTAAAAACCTTGTTTCCAGGGTTGAATAATGAGAAAAACTTGATTTTCACTATAAAAATTAACAGAAACATCAATTTTATCGCTCAAAAATCATCCTTTGAAAAAAAAGGAAATTCGAAAAATTGAGAAAAAAAATGTTTGAAAATTTTTTTTTCAAAAATTTCAAAAACATCGAAAATCACAAAAACCAAGTTTCTAGGGTAAAAATTGCTATAAAATCCGATTTTCTCTTTAATAATGAACATAAAATTCAAATTTCCCGCCAAAAATCATTCATGAAAAACACAATTTGAAAAAAAATTCTGAAAAAATTTTTTTTCCCGAAAATTCCAAAAATATAGAAAATTTTAAAAATCAAGTTCCTAGGGTTAAAAAATACGATACATTTGATTTTCACTATGAAAATTAACTAAGAATTCAATTTTCCCGCCAAAAATCATAAATTAATAACGAGGAAAAAGCCTTGAAAAAATCGATTATCCCAATATTTGCGCAAAAAATTGTTTGCGATTTTTTGACTTTGAAAAATGCAATTTTTGGGATAGAAAATAGTGGGAAATTCGAATTTTACGGTAAAAATTTGATAGCTAATGTAGAAATAGTAGTAAAAATGGATTTTCGGAGAAAAAAATCTTTAAAAAAATTTGTTTGTACAAAAAAATTATTAAGAAAGATTTTCACCTCAATTTTTTTCTTTTTTCCCTAGTTTTTTGGCTCCTAGCATAAAAATCCTTCAAAAATTCAATTTTCCTGTTAAAATTCATCAAAAAATTACACAAAAAAGAAACCCGGAGAAATAATCACAAAATAACCGATCAGAAATCAATCATCACCACACTTATCAGAGAAAAAAAAAGTTTGTCAAAAGGAAAAAAAAATGATGGCCTAACTTTCCCCATCATGGCCTAGAAAACCGAAAAAACAATAAAATATTCCAAGTTTTTTTCAATTCGTCACTTTATGTGTCCGTGTGGGTTGTACCACCACCCGGCGAGGGCAAATGAACGAGAGAGAATGACATAGAGAGAGAAAGAGAGACGCAGACAACGAGACGGAGACAGTGACAAAGGTCAAGAGACGCAGAGATCGAAAAGGACACTTTCTCTCTGTCTTGGATGACACCAACGAAAACAAAGTTGATTTGAGAGTGAAGGCCCGGGGGAGGGCACAGCTGGTGGACGTTCTCGAGGCTAGGGACAGGTGGGTCCGGATGTCCAAGGGGGCCCCAGAGATCTTTGGGACGGTTTAGGGTACCTCTAGACAGACTTCTGAAGCTTGTACTCCCACATCTGGATAGGCTTTTGAAGCTTGTATTGCCCAGTACCCCTAAAACTAGGGATGGGAGCCCGAGGCCCAAAATTGCACCAAAGGTGCGCCAGCGGACGGTATTTTTTCTGCCTGAGTAGATTCTAGATGACCCCAGACAAACTCTACAAACTATCATGGCTCCAGAAAGTTTTTTATCCCAAAAAAAATTGAATTTGAAGCAGAAATTTTGAACCAAAGAGAAAATCAGGCTACAGGTAGAATAGACCAACAATTTGATGAACGCGCCGCAGGCGCGCCATTGAAGCAAATTCAATGAAAATTATACAGATCGATAGGAAATTCAATTCAGAATATTTTAATATTTTGAATTTTTGGAAAATATTGGTTTTGACGCATTCTGAAGCTTCTGAATCTCATAGACGCCAGAATAACCGGGGAAGACGCTTCAGTCATTTTTTTACGTCCTATATCTTAGGAACCAAATGACAGATTTTGATGGAAATTATATAGATCGATAGGGAATTTTGTGGAGAGTATATTAAAATTTTGAGTTTTGTGAAAATTTCAATTGTGAAGTTTTCTAGACGGTTTTTGGGACTCAATTTAGGAAAGGAGAGGGATGCGCCAAAGGTGCGCCGGATTGGGGAATTAGGGAAACCTGGATAGTCTACATAAATTTTGAATAAGTGGAATTTTAAATTTTTGAATTTTGAAAATTTTGAAAAAAAAATTTTTGAACATTTTTTTGAATTTTAAAAGCTTTTTCCAGTATTTGAAGAATCCTCAATGTCGTAGCTCCATTTGTCTCTCCATTTTCCAGTTTTCAAAATTTAAAATTCCCATAAAAAACCCCAAATTTCAGATTTTGGCAGAATTTCAGTTCGAGCCTTGAAAATTAGCACAATTTCAGGTTCTAAAAGATAGTAATACTAAACTAGAGACGCAGAGAACTATTTTTGTGCCATCTGAAAAAAACGGAAATTTGAAACTGACACCCCCTGTTTTTTTGGTGGACTTGTGATGGACATGGGGGGACATGTGCTTCTATTTTGGATTTTCAAAAAAAAATGTTATTTCGAGTTTGTTTGAAATTAGGGGGTCAATTGAAAGGTTAATTGTTGATAGGGAATTTTTTTTTGAGATTTTGAAAAAAAAAATTTTTGGAATTTTTTTTTTGAAAATTTTTGGAAAAAACCTTTTTTTGTAAATTTTTAAAAAAGTATATCCAAAAAAAATAGTTCTTTCCACTAAAAAAGGGTCAGCTGAGATAACACCAAAATTTTTTTGACATCGAAAAAATAAAAAAAAAGTTCGTTGTAAACAAACATACCGCAATTTTATGTATGTTACTGTGTCATTCTCTTTTTTCTCTATCTATATGTTTGTTTTTTTCTGAAGAGTCATGTGACAATTGTTTAATTGTTTCTTGTGATAACAGATACAGTAGGGGGAGATAATAAAAAGTACAAAAAAATGGTTGAAAAGGCGTCAATGGTGCCCCAGGTTTACACAGGGTACTGTAAGCCTTGAAAATTGCTTTTAAAAGGGTACTGTAAGTCGCCAGACAAAAATTGTTGAAGATTTTGGCATTTTTCGTCACTTTGAACGCACCATAAAAGTTTTCAAAATGCTCTATCTCAGGATGTAGTGAACTAATTTTAATGAAAATTATACAGATCGATAGGAAATTTGACAAGGAGTATTGTTACATTTTAAACTTTTCAGAAACTTTGATTTTGAAATATTCTGAGGCTTATAAAGAAAAGAAGGCTCGAATAGGATGGTTTGCCCGATATTTGACGGTTGGTATCTTAGGAACCAGCTGACCGATTTTCATGAAAATTATACAGATTGATAGGAAATTTAAAGAAAAGTATTTTTTCCTTTTGAATTTTTAAAAAATTTCGATTTTAGAGGATTCTGAAGCTTCTAAAGTTCATCGACGTCAAAAATCTCGAAAAATACACTGTAGTCGACGTTTGATAGTTTATATCTCAGGAACAAGTGGACCAATTTTGATTAAATTTTTACAGATCGATAGGAAATTTAACGAAAAACTTTATTACATTTTGAATTTTCAAAAAAAATCATGGGTTTGAAGCATTCCTGTTGTCAAAAGGCTAGAAGAAGACACTTTGGTCGACTTTTGACGGTTGATATCTCAGGAACCAGTGGACCAATTTCGATGACATTTTTACAGATTGATAGGAAATATAAAGAACATCATTTCTTCATTTTAAATTTTCAAAAAATTTTGATTCTAAAAGATTCTGAAGCTTTTAAACCTCGTAGACGACAGAAAATTAAAAAATTCTTGTTCAATTTTTGACGGTCTATATCTCAAAATCCAGTTAGCCGATTTTTATGAAAATTATGCAGATCGATAGGAAATTTAAAGCAAATTATTTTAAATTATGAATTTGTAAAAAAAATTTAGTTCTCAAAGTTTCTAAGGTCAATTTCCGACATCCTTATTGTTTCATACCAAAAAAAATTTTTGACCACAAAAACAACTATCTATTTTTACCAATTCCTGGAAAAAAGGTTTCGTCATCAAAAAACTTTCTTCTATACTCCTTTTTCTCTCTATCTTCAATACTCTATCAATTTTCCGTTATAAACAGGAAAAAGGGGGGGGGGGGGTGCGCAGTTGAGAGAGAAGACCTCCAACCTAGCTAGTTGTTTACGTTTTATTTTTTGTTTCGTTTTCAACCGTTTTTGATCTCTTTTTCTCTCTTTTTAGAGAGAAAAATAAAGAGAAAACAACACATTCGAAACGTTTATTTCACGAATGGGAAAACATGGAATGACAACAAGGAAATCGAGAAAAAATGGGAAGAGTTCAAATTTCGCGCCATTTTTTGGGGAGCAGTTTTGGGGACTAAAAAAAAGTTCAAACTATAAGAATGTATTATGGGTTGATAGAAAATTAAAAGAAGAGTATTTTAACAGTTTGAATTTTTGGAAAATTTCAATTTTGAAGGATTTTATGGTCATTGAAAGTTTAGAGACCGAAATTTTGGGGACTCCCTTTTTTCGAGGACTTTTATCTCAAGGCTCAGTGAACCAATTATTACGATTTTTGTACCATTGAATAGCAAATTTAAAATACAGTAATATGAAAATTTTATTTTTTCAACATTCAAATTTTGGAAAGTTTTGTGGTCACTGAAAATTAAGGGGCCCAAATTTCTGAGACTCTATTTTTGAGAACTTTTTATCTCAAGTCTCGATGGACCAATTCAAACGAGTTTTGTACCGTTGAATAGAAAATTTAAAGTAAAATATTTTATCAATTTAAATTTGTAAAAAAATCAAATTTTGAAGAATCATAGGGTCATTAGAAGTATTGAGTCCAGTACTTGGAAACTCTAAATTTTTAAAGGCTCATATCTTGGGAACCCATGCATGAATATTTCTGAAACTTATACCATTTGAAAGAAAGTTTCAAATTGATGCTTTTACAATTTTGAGTTTTACAAAAATTCATTTTTCAAGGAAGTATAGGGCCTCATAACGCCCTCGAGCACTTATTTCTATCTCAAGAAGAATTTTTGAGTGAAAAAATTTCTACAAAGCTCAAATTTGGATTTTTTATTCTCTGATAGTGACGTATCGCGATTAACTTGGCACTGTGCCAAGAGAGATCACAAATCCGATAAGAGGCTACTAGATACACCCCGAGAGAAATAATACGCAACACGACCACTATGCCTAGAAAAAAGAAGAAAATTATCGGAGAAACAAATAACCCCAAAACTGACCTTGACTTTTGCGAAAAAATATATGCCTCGACGGCCCGGAAGGCCCAGAAAGCCCCAAAGGCCCTGAGGGCCCCGAAGGCCCAGACGGCCCCGAAGGCCCCGAAGGGCCCAGAGGCCCAAAGGCCCCGACGGCCTCGGAGGCGCCAGAGGACTCGGAGGCCCCGAAGGCCTCGGAGGCCCCGAAGGCCCCGAAAGCCCCGAAGGCCCCGAAGGCCCCGAAGGCCCCGAAGGCCCCGAAGGCCCCGAAAGCCCCGAAGGCCCCGAAGGCCCCGAAGGCCCCGAAGGCCCCGAAGGCCCCGAAGGCCCCGAAGGCCCCGAAGGCCCCGAAGGCCCCGAAGGCCCCGAAGGCCCCGAAGGCCCCGAAGGCCCCGAAGGCCGCCCCGAAGGCCCCGAAGGCCCCGAAGGCCCCGAAGGCCCCGAAGGCCCCGAAGGCCCCGAAGGCCCCGAAGGCCCCGAAGGCCCCGAAGGCCCCGAAGGCCCCGAAGGCCCCGAAGGCCCCGAAGGCCCCGAAGGCCCCGAAGGCCCCGAAGGCCGCCCCGAAGGCCCCGAAGGCCCCGAAGGCCCCGAAGGCCCCGAAGGCCCCGAAGGCCCCGAAGGCCCCGAAGGCCCCGAAGGCCCCGAAGGCCCCGAAGGCCCCGAAGGCCCCGAAGGCCCCGAAGGCCGCCCCGAAGGCCCCGAAGGCCCCGAAGGCCCCGAAGGCCGCCCCGAAGGCCCCGAAGGCCCCGAAGGCCCCGAAGGCCCCGTAGGCCCCGTACGCCCCGTAGGCCCCGTAGGCCCCGTAGACCCCGTACGCCCCGTAAACCCCGTACGCCCCGTAAACCCCGTACGCCCCGTAGGCCCCGTAGGCCCCGTAGGCCCCGTAGGCCCCGTAGGCCCCGTAGGCCACGTAGGCCCCGTAGGCCCCGTAGGCCCCGTAGGCCCCGTAGGCCCCGTAGGCCCCGTAGGCCCTGTAGGCCCCGTAGGCCCCGTAGGCCCCGTAGGCCCGAAAGTTTGCAGTATCAAAACTAACCTACCTCTACAGTAATCTTATAACAATTAGATAATACCTAAAACAATAAGAACTGCCATTCCACTCGCTCCTTTTTAAACCATTCCCGGCCTAAGCCCCGCCCTTTTCTTCCCAATTACTGCGTAAGAAAATGCCACCCGGTGGCAGGTAGAAAAGTTCGATTTTGCACTTTCAATATGCGAAGAAAAAATCTTTTGGCCGTTTAGGGTTTTTGTTGTTGATGATTTATCTAATGATGACGAAATCGAGGGGGTCGCTATTCAGAAGAGATGTCTTATCAATCATCGTTTACGATTTTCGCAACAACATATATCGGTTCAAAACCGCCTTGATTTTTGTACCCACCCTGAATGGGAGGCGGAAAAATGGAAAATGTTTTGAAAGTCGCAAAGGAAGTCAGTTTTTTGCAGCGGTGTATCTCGGCTAATAGTAAACTAATTTTAACGAAAAATATATCAATCGATAGGAATTTTAAAGATCTACAAAATATTATTGAAATTTGTAAAATCGCACATTTCATTTTCTTGTTATGGTCCCTCAAACAATGAGTATTATGTGAGCCGGCAGTTTAACTTAGGCGCTATACGGCGCACGTTGTAACTCAATTTCTAATGGTTCAATTTTTATGAAAATTATACAGATCGACAGGAAATTTAAAGGGCTACAAAATGATCATTAGATGAAAAATCACAATGTGATCCAGAAAAAATTACAAAGGAAAATGTGACAATTTTGGAAAAATTTTTTTTGGGATTTTTTGAAAATTTAAATTTTCTTATCTCAAAATGTATATTTTTGAACAATTATTATACCAAAATGTAGAAAAAAAAGATCTACAAACTATTTAAAAAATCAGTTAGATTCCATTTTCAGATTTTTGTCTGAAACCCGCCGAAAATCCGCGTATAAGCTTGTAACGTTTTCTCTTTTAATATCTGTAATTTTCCGTCAAAAAAAAAATTTCAAAAATTTTAAAAGTTAATTTTAGCTTATCTAATCCTTCTCAAAATTATCTATCGATCTGTACAATTTTCATCAAATTTGGTCCACCGGTTCTCGAGATATAGACCGTCAAATGTTTACCAAAGTGTTCTCTTTAAGATTTTTAACTTTTGAAGCTTCAGAATCTTTCAGAATCAGAATTTCATAAAAAACTAAAGTAAAAATGCTCTCCTCAAAATTCTCTATCGATCTATATAATTTTCGTAAAAATTGGTCCACTGGTTCTCGAGATATAGACGCATCAGTTTCAGCTAATAATACTCAAAACCTCTCCATGGACTAACTTTTTCTATTTGGTGGCCTACAATCCTAAAACTAGTCCCTGGAGTAGAATTTTGTGCTGAAAACGATTCTGAGGTCAAAAATAAACCAAAATTAAACCAAAAATCGAAAAATCAAGACTCAAAAAGAGACCTTTAATCTCTCATTTTCTAGGAAATGTATCTTCTTTCCAAATTAATTCAATCTTAGGACAGCTGTCACACATCCGGTTTCTGAGCTCCAAAGAGCACATTTTCTTCTTTTAATTAAAAAGAAAAAGTCAACTTTATTTACAGAAAAAAATATTAAAGTTTCAAGCAAATCCAAAAAAAAATTATGATGAAAAATGAGATTCAAGTGAGGAGAGAAAAAAGACCCATAAAAGTTAGAAAAAAAGTTTTCACACAAGATTACGGTACTTGTAGACGACGGTAGTCGATATAGTCACCAGATAGCAAAGGATTACGGTACCCAGGCCGCTATAATACAGTACTTCAGGCATACAAAGCTGGGATTCAGATGACTTGAAGGCTTCAGATTTTTTCTCGAATCCCCGATGTTTTTCGATTCGGAATCTACCATTGACATAGATTATATCGGTTCGGGTATTATTGTTAGGCCCGCTTCCCAACTGTCTTCGATTCCTCTGTGCCCCGCCACACCGACTTTCCGAGGAGCACAAATCCTCCTCCTCTCCGTTTATTATTTCCAAGTGTTCTGATCTGAAAATTGGAGATTTTGCTTTAAGACTCAAAAATTTGAAATCAGCGCGTTGAGAGCTTCAAAATGAGTATGATTATGCCTAGGCTCCGCCCACTTTGAGCTTGCGCCTAAGGCTTAAAGTTGAGCCAGCAGTGTCTGTGCCTAGGCTGAAAGTGGGCGGAGCCTCCTAGTCGTGTTTATAGTCATTTTAAAGCTTTGAAAACCCTGAATTCGAATTTAGCGCGTCAAGAGCTTCAAAATGAGTATAAATACGACTAGAAGGCTCCGCCCACGTTTAGCCAAGCCGGTTTGAGCCGCCGTTGTGCCTCGGCTCGAAGGCGGCGAAGCCTGGGCGTTGGTATACTCATTTTGGAGCTTTAAAAACCCTGAATTTGAATTTTATAGGTCGAAAGCTTCAAAATGAGTATAAACACGGTTAGTAAGCTCCGTTCATTTTGAGCCAAACTACTGTACCCAAAATTTTCCAAAGAAATTGAAAATTTCAGAATATAGTTGAGTGGGGGCTCATTTTGAAGCTCTAAGCATAAAAAACTCAGAAATATAAAAGTTTTCAAATTTATGCCCGCCAAGTTACAGTACTTTAAAGGCGCACGGCTCAAAGTTCAAATTTTCAAAAATTTCCAAACCTGGCCAAGATTATACTCATTTTGAAGCTTAGAACAGAAAAAATTCAGCAATGCCAAAAATTTTCAAATTTGGCCCAAAACCAGTAAAGTTACAGTACTTTAAAAGCGCATGGCAAAAAAAATTTTTTTGGATTTTTTTCGAAATTTTTTTTCAAAATTTTCAAAACCCAACCATGATTATACTCATTTTGAAGCTCTTGACCTCCCAAGTTCAACCGTAACAATTTCAAGCTTCTAACTGCACATCTAACTGGGTTACGGTACCCTTTCTTACCTCTTCACACACGTCCTCACCGCACACCTCACATACACCACATGTTCTTCTGGAAATTTGAAGGCCAAGGAGTTGGCATAGATTTTGGAGAAGTCTGATGATACTGTAGTATCCGAAATCAATTCTTCATCCAAAGAACATCCATTTTCCAGAATTTTCATCCCTTTCCCGCCTTCAGTTTCAGCGGAGCACCGGTCGATTTGGATTCCGAAAATTCCTGGAAAAAAAATGATTAGGCTACAAACTACAAACTACAAAACTAACCATGCTCTTGTTGCAATTTCCACTCGAAGATAATGGGGTCCCCAACTTTTAGCACTTTTAGTTCTCGAGGTTCTTCATTCTGAAAATTTAAATTTTTTTGAGATTTTTAAAGGGAATTTCTGAAGCTCACCTTGCTCAGCGATTTCTCTCCAGCTGGGATCACTTGCATTGTGATTTCTGGCAATTCAAAGTTCCCAAGGATTAGCTCGTGCTCTTGGATTAGGCTGAAAATACAAACTTCCATTTTTAAAGCCCCATATCTTAAAAACAAGCAGAGATATCAAAAAACTTCTAACTACAAAATTGCTCACCATAAAATTTTACACATTTTTGCAATTGGAAGTTTTTTGATAGCTCTGCTCATTCTCGAGATATAGCGCTTTAAAGTTTTGAGGGGTGAGAGACGCAGGCGGCAAGAGTAGTCTGCGTCTCTCTGGTCGCCTCGCTCTCTCCTCCCTGTGGGGGTAAGGAAGGTACGCGCCAACTTTAAAGGCGCATATCTCAAAAAGGTGCTTAGCTATCAAAAATCTTTTAACTACGAAAATGTGTAAAATGTTATGCTGAGCAATTTTGTAGTTAATAATTTTTTGATGCCTTTGCTCATTCTTGAGATAAAACGCTTCAAACAAAGTACACCCTTTTTTAACGGAAACTGCTATAACTTGGCTCATTTTACCTGTAATGACTCCCAATTGTAATATGGGTTTTGGCTTGAGACTATGCGGAAAAGAATCAACACAAAAAGTTATCCAAAATTTGTAAACCTTTTTTTTCGCATATTAGCGGTTTTCGAGAAAATCGACTTTTTGTGAAATTTTCGTAAAATGTGAAATCTCCAACTTCAAAAAATCATAACATTGTTCGCTGTAAACGAATTTTCAAAATCTAAAGTGCACCGAAAAGCCCATCTAATGTAAAATAAGAATATTATAAGAACATTTCATCACCCAACTTGTGACAAAAAGAAAACCAAAACCTTTCAGATGGGCAGAATGGCATAAAAACTTTTTGGAGAAATTGCCATTTCTAAATTTAATCTCAAATAAAAGAGCATGTTTAGTTTAGTCAAAATAAATTGCAAAATATAGGGGTAACCGTTCAAATACGAAAAAAAAATTTTTTTGAAAAAATTTTTTTTTTGAGATTTTTTGAAAATCGTAATTTTTCATGCACATTTTGTACTAATGTGTAATCAGTAGTCAAGATGTTACAAAACTGCTTTATTCAGGCTTTCAAATAAGCTATAGAACTTTTGATTACTTCAAGTTTGAAGCTTTTAGCGACCGTTCAAAGTTCCCACTCGAATTTCAACGTAGATCTACTGAACGGAAAATTTCGAAAATTTGAAAATTATCCTAGAGCTTCAAATTTTTTTTTGTTTTGTAGAAAATTTAATTTTAAGTCAAACTCTCAACTGACACTTTTCTCTATCTCCTCGTTTTCATTACCAAAATTTGATTTTTCTTTTCCAACTGACCGTTGGGTAAAATTTCCCATTTTTCTTGAAGAGATGAAGAGATAGAGAAAAGTGTCAGTTGAGAATTTGATTAAAAATCAAATTTGCTACAAACCTGAAAAAAATTTGAAGCTCTAGGATCATTTTCAAATTTTCGAAATTTTCCGTTCAGTAGATCTACGTTGAAATTCGAGTGGGAACTTTGAACGGTCGCTAAAAGCTTCAAACTTGAAGTAATCAAAAGTTCTATAGCTTATTTGAAAGCCTGAATAAAGCAGTTTTGTAACATCTTAACTACTGATTACACATTAGTACGAAATGTACATGAAAAATTACGAATTTCAAAAAATCTCAAAAAAAAATTTTTTTCAAAAAAATTTTTTTTTCGTATTTGGACGGTTACCCCTATATTTTGCAATTTATTTTGACTACACTAAACATGCTCTTTCATTTGAGACTAAATTTAGAAATGGCAATTTCTCCAAAAAGTTTTTATGCCATTTTGCCCATCTGAAAGTTTTTGGTTTTCTATTAATATTTTTTGTCACAAGTTGGGTGATTGAGTGGTCTTATGATATTCTTTTTTTACATGAGATGGGCTTTTCGGTGCACTTTAGATTTTGAAAATCCGTTCACAACGAACGATGTTATGATTTTTTGAAGTTGGAGATTTCACATTTTACGAAAATTTCACAAAAAGTCGATTTTCTCGAAAACCGCTAATATGCGAAAAAAAAGGTTTACAATTTTTGGATAACTTTTTGTGTTGATTCTTTTCCGCATAGTCTCAAGCCAAAACCCATATTACAATTGGGAGTCATTACAGGTTAGTCCATTTTTTGCGTAACTTTCACTGTTCTAGTAGAAAACTTTCCATTTTTTAAATTAGTAGAAAACTTTCCATTTTTTAAATTTCAACTCACTTCTCTACCTCAACCTCCGTTTTCTCCTTAAAATCCTCAAATTCACAATGTGCCCTAAACGCCCGATCCGATGGGGTAACCAGTGTTGGGTGGAATGCCACTATTATCTGTCCGGATAACAGCATCATTTTCGAGTTGGGCTTCGGCCACGCACGGAATCCACATTTTATAAGCTCTTTTTGCTCAATTTTGAGCTCCAAAGCCGTGGAATTTTGTGAGAGCGAGAAGGCCTTGGAGCATGTGGGATTATTGCGGGCTCCTTTGACGTAGATCTGAAATTAAACAGATCGTAGTTTCAGATCCCTAAGATTCGATTCTTCAGAATCTTCTCTTATATATAAAGTCCAACTTAGATAGAGATTGAAAGACTGAGAGACTGAGAGACGCAGAGAAAACAAAG
This sequence comes from Caenorhabditis zanzibari, assembly GCA_963966625.1. Classification (NCBI taxonomy): domain Eukaryota; kingdom Metazoa; phylum Nematoda; class Chromadorea; order Rhabditida; family Rhabditidae; genus Caenorhabditis; species Caenorhabditis zanzibari. The sequence goes on from OZ016470.1 coordinate 2,057,392, forward strand.
GCAAACATTTGGGTATAGAATTAAGTGAAAGGTGTGAGGAACCTAATTTGGTGGAGGTTGAACCACTTAGTGTCCTCTTTTTCTTTTAATAGTAAATGGAATGAACTATTTAGAGGGCAAAACTGTTTACCGTTTACTTTGACCATTAGAAGTGAAAGAAAGAAAGAAAGAGAAGCAGTCAACAAACTAAAGACGGGTGGAGGAACTTCAAATTGCTATATTTCGAGAACCAAAAAAGCTTTTGAAAAATAGTAAATTGCATATTGCTCATCATAAAATTTTACACATTTTTCTAGTTAAGCACTTTTTGATAGCTCTCCCCTTTCTTGAGATATAGCGCTTCAAAGTTGGCGCGCACCTCACCGACCCCTAAAAAGAGAAGAGAGTGGGGGAGGCGAGAGACGCAGACAATTGGCGCGCTAACTTCAAAGGCGCATATCTTAGGAAGGAGTGGAGATATAAAAAAGTGATTAACTACAAAAATGTGTAAAAATTTATGCTGAGCAATATTGTAGTCAACAACTTTTTGATAACTCCGCTCCTTTTTGAGTTATACGCCTTTAAAGTTAGCGCATCCTTCAGGGAGTGAGGACGCGCTAACTTTAAAGCGCTAGATCTCAAAAACCACTCTAGCTATCAAAAAACTTTAAACTGTTAAAATATAGTAAATTTCATTATCTATATTTCCTATTCAACCAATTTTTCAAAAATCTCACCTGTCCCTCAAAAAAGTCCTCTGTTTGCGCGACAAGTGAAACTCCTTCGGGTCGACAGGACACGAACGGTTTTCCTGGAAAAGGGGGTACTTTTTACGTCTTTTTTTGTAAAGTTTTGGTAGTTTCCAATTAAGCGGAAACCAGGAAACCAGGAAACCGAAAAAAAAAACTCTCACTACTCACCGAGTATCCGATTCTCGAATGTTTTCGCTTCAACTGTAGAGACGAAAAGGACAAGACCCTGCAATTTTCTTCTTGTTCATTTTTTTTCTAGAAATTTCCGGGGAAGTGACCCGGAAATAAGATTTATAACAAAAAAATGTGTTAGAGATTTCACTTACCGTTAGTAATACCAGGAAGTTGGATGGATTCCGGTTCCTTCGCCTTGGGAAAGAGGGGAAATTGGGCATTCTGAAAGTTGGGATTTTGGGGGTGTAGGGGTGGAAATGGATGGGAAATAAGGTGAAAAATGGAAAGAAAAAGAAAAATTGCCCCTAGAAATAAGAATTTTGAAAAAAAGTAAAAATTCTGAAAGAAAAAATTTTGAAAAAAATTCTTTTGAAAATTTTTCTTTCGGATTTTTTTTTCAAAAATTTGGGAGATTCAAACATTGATAAAAATACATTCTGGATCGAAAAATTGTGATTTTTAAGGTTTTTAAAACGTTTAAAATTGCAAAAACTGACCTAGAATCGATTGACTAAGGATTTTCAAAAAAAAAATTTTGAAAAAAATTTGTTTTTGAAATTTTTTTTTCGAAAATTTGTGAGATTCAAATTTATGAAAAATTGCAGTCTAAACCAAAAAATTATGATTTTTAACGTTTCTAAACGTTTAAAACAGCAAAAACTACCCCTGGAACCGATTTTTCGCAAATTTTTGAAAAATCAAAGGTAAAATCAAATTACCAAAAAAAAAAATTGAAAATCCTCGAAAATTTGCTAATTTTTTCACGAAAATTTCAATTTTCGCAGCAAGTAAGTAAAAATTGAAGGAAAATAACACAAAAAATGAAAAGTTGAGTCTAGAAATAGACGTTTCGGGAAAAAATTAAAAATTGAAAAAAAAATTTTTGGAAATTTTTTTCAATAAATTGTGAGATTCAAAACTTTGAAAAAAATCATTCTGGACCGAAAAATTGTGATTTTTAACTTTTAAAAACGTTTAAAACAGCAAAAACAACCCCTAGAAATAATTTTTTAGCGATGTCACAAAAAAAAATCCTATGAAAAATCAAACGATTCAAAAAACTGAAAATCCTTGAAAATTTGCCTAACTTAAAAATTTAAATTTCGCGGGGTTGTAAGATTTGCAATTGCAAATCTGAATGAAATATGTTGTATCAATTTCCCATGGCTATGCAGCGAAATTTGCTGTATCAATTTACCATTGCTACGCAGCGAAATCCTCACGCCTTTTATATAACAAAAAAAACTAGGTCAACTCCAGGGATTACTGTACATCAAAATCTCACATTTCAACAACGAATTAACACTATTTCATTTTACATCTCTCGAGACCAAAAAACCGTGAAAAAAATGGGAACCCCCACAGTGTTTTTATAGGATTTGTGGAGAATAGAGATTTAGCGGTCAAAAACTATGAAAGAAAAGTGGGCGGAGCTTGCAAGACACCCCCAGGAGAAGGTTCTTTAGGGGTGATGACATAAAAAAGGATAGGGGGCCCCTCTATCGTCCTTGAACTATCTCCCTCTTGCATCATAATATAGCTGGACACCTTGTTATGCAACACTGCCCCTCCCTTGGACAGTATTCTGCTAACCACGGATTACTGTAGATAAAAATCTGGGGGCCACAAGGAGTAGAAGAGTGGTCTCCTTAGCACAAAACGAAACGGAAAATGCGAGGAAAACGGAAGAAAATGGGCGGGTTTTCCTTTCGGAGGGAGAAGAGGTCATTCGTGAAGAGAATGTGACAGTTTGGGGGAAATTATAATAGCAGGTGTAGGAAGAGGATGGAGGCTTTGGTTCTTATTGTAGTATTGCTCAGCATAAGATTTCACATATTTTTGTAGTTGTAACTCTTTTGATAGAGGCTGCTATTCTTGAGATATAGCGCTTCAAAAATAGCGCGGCAAAAAAGGGGCGGGACTTCAAAGCATTGTATCTCAAGAACCACTTGTCTAACAGAGACAAACTGTATATCAAATTGCTCATCATAACATCTGAAACATTTTTGTAGTTTAAACTTTTTTATAGCTCCACTCTTTTTCGAGATATAGCGCTTTAAAGTTAGCGCGCCGACAGTAGCGCTTCCTCTCTCCCTCCCAGGTGGGTACGCTTATTTTAAAGGCGCATAACTCTACAACGGTTGAAGATATCAACAAATACTGTATTACAATATTGCTCAGCATATAATTCTACACATTTTTGTAGTTTAAAACTTTTTGATAGCTCCACTCCTTCCTGAGATAAAGCGCTTCAAAGTTAGCGCAGCGATATCTGCGTCTCTCGCCTCCCCCTACTCTCTCCTCATTATGGGGGTCGTCAAGGTGCGCGCTAACTTTGAAGCGCTATATCTCAAGAATGAAAAGAGTTATCAAAAAACTGTCAACTACGAAAATATGTAAAATTTTATGCTGAGCAATTTTATAGTTGACAATTGTTTGAAATCTCTTTTGGTTTTTGAGATATAATGCTTCGAAGTTCCTCTACCATTTTTTTCACTTCTGATGGTCAACATGAACAGTTTTGGCTTCTAAAAAGTCCGGTTTCCTGTTCATTACTAGTAATTCGAATGTGCTAAATGTTTATTGATAAAATGTCAAATTTCAATTCAAAAACTCAATATCCCATCAACCAGGAGAAGAATCCATTCTTCTTTCCCTGAACTTCTTCCTCCATCAAAATTCCTGAGGCTGGTTTTTGAGTCAATGGAATCTGACAGAACGATGTGTCCGATCCAGTCGATTTCAGCGTGATACTGCCATTTGGGATTTTGCTCAACAAACTATCCAAAGATCGTTTCGAAGTGGTGTTTGCGATAGATTGAGAGAAGCTTCCATCACTAGACGAAAACGAGATCTGAACGTTTCCAGAAGTGAGACAATCCAGTTTCAAATCTGTGGATGTGGTGAAGGTTCCGTTCAGCTTGTAAAGACAGTTTGCACCGGATGGTACTGTAGAACTGCTATTGTTCGTGGAGTTATATCCAACAGAATACCAGGTTGCTGTGCCAGTACCAGCATTGAAGGCGGTTCCGGAGGAAGAGCAGGCAACTGAAAATAAAGCATATCTTTGGAACCAAAAGAGATATCAAAAAATTTATAACTACAAAATTATTCAGCATCAAATTTGGAATATTTTTGTAGTTGAAAGTTTTTTGATAGCTCTTACGGTTCTCGAGATACGGCGCTTTGAAGTTGGCGCCCATCTTGCCGACCCCCACAAGGAGGAGAGAGCAGGGGGAGGCGAGCGACGCAGACCACTCTCGTCGTCTGCGTCTCTCTAGCGCGCCAATTTTGAAGCGCTATATCTCGAGAACGGTTAGAGCTATCAAAAAACTTCCAACTACAAAAATGTGTAAAATTTTGTGCTGAACAATTTTGTAGTTGGAAACTTTTTGATAGCTCCGCCCATTTTAGAGTTATCGTAGTATTAACCTACCAGTGGCACAATTAGTGTACCCATCCATATCTCCAGGGCAGTTATCACAGTATGGCCTGTTAAGATTGTCCAATTGGCAGTGTGTAGCGCCCGTTGGGTCCTCAGGGCAAGTGAAATTGAGGCACGGGCTTGGAGGAGTAGTTGGTGCCGGGGTTGGGGTGGTGGCTGAAAAATTTATGTATTATTATTTTATTGGAAAATTATTTCAAGAATTCTGAAGTCGCTGCTTACTCGGTGGCGCCGGTGTCGTTGCTGAAAAATTTCAAATTTAAAAGTATCGATTTTTATGATTTTCTTACGCTTCAAACATCTCTGATACAAGCACGCATCCTTTGATGCGTTAACATCGCTGATGAACTTTTCAACGAAGGTAATGGTGGCGGAGGCGTCGTTTTGTTGGGATTGAATTAGCTAAGATTGTAGGAAATTTAAAGGGGATTAAAATGAGCCTAAATTTGTGCCTCAAAGTTGGCTGAGGGCGGAGTTAGAGCCATTTGAAAAAATGAATTTTTTGGTAGCAAAAATTTTTTCCAAAAATTTTTTGATATCCCTCTAAAAGATTCCCCAGCTAACTTTTGATGGCTAATCTAGGCTTATTAAAATCAGCAAAAAATTCTACACTTTTTTATCTAAAAATTAATAGGGCCCCTTTACCTGAATACTAGCTTGAATACTATTCATATTTGTCTGAATCTGATCCATCAGAGCTTGAAGCTGCTTAATCTTGGCCACAGCGTCATCATTGGCTTTTTTCACTTCAGAATCTTTGCTACTGGCCTCAGTTTGAAGCGAGCCAAATTGAGTTCTCTCATTTCCAATCAGAGCTTGGTCAGTGGCCAACACAGATTGATTATTAACGGGAGCGTCGATTTCGTAGGTACAGATGGCGTCAACGCAGACTGGGGAGCCGAATTCTGAATGATTATTGCTCAGCATAAAATTTAGAGCACTTTGTTAGTTGGAAGTTTAACGATAGCAAAAAGTTAATAACTACAATATTACTCAGCATAAAATTTTAAACATTTTTGTAGTTAAAAGTTTTTTGATAGCTCCGCCCCTTTTTGAGATACGCGTCCTTGAAGTTGAGGCGCTCCTCTCAGCGGTCGGCAGCCGAAGAGAGAGAGAGCGAGGCGACCAGATGAACGCAGACTACTCTCTTCGTCTGCGTCTCTCTAACTTCAAAGCGCTATATCTCAAAAATGGGTGGAGCTATCAAAAAACTTCCAACTACAAAAATGTGTAAAATTTCATGCTGAGCAATTTTGTAGTTGAAAATTTTTTTGATAGCTTTATCGATTATTGAGATATGATTGTTTAAAGTTAAAAAAAGAGAAAATAGGTACAAAAACGGACTGGAGGTACCGTAAGCTATCAGAGAAAGTTTTCTAAGCCCCGCCCACTTTTTGCTGTCACTTACGAACGAGACTGTAGGAGACACTTGGAAGTGGTCCACTTGTAGTGGGCCCCGAGGATACTGTAGATCCACCGTCAGTAGTTGGGCCAGCGGGTACTGTACTTGCTGGGGCATTGGTGGATCCTCCGGTTACTGTAGATCCTGCAGGTACTGTAGATCCTCCGGGTACTGTAGATCCTCCGGGTACGGTAGATCCGGGGGCTTCAGTGGAGCCAACGACGGCGGGCGTAGTGGCACTGGCAGGACTATCTGAGGTGGCGGCTCCTGGAGTGGTGGGTACGGTAGCTGGGGAGGTAACGTCTGCGGCTACGGTAGATGGAGAGGTGGCTTCGCTTGAATCACCGAAAGCAGATGTAGCAAGTCTGAAAATCCAGAAATTTTGAGCCAAAAAACTTCAAAAAATTGAAATTTGCAAAAAAATTGGGTCATGTTTATACTCATTTTGAAGCTCTATCCCCGCCCAATTCAAATTTCCACTTCAAATTTCTCAAAAAAAATTAAACTTACAGTAACCCGACAAGCAAAGCGAACCGGAATTTCATGTTGAAACAGAAGAAAATGATACTAAAATTTTCGATTCAAAAATTTAGTTTCTTATCTCAAAATTTTCAAAGGGGCGTTTTAATGATTGATTTATGTTTGCTTCCACTCCCAATTTTGCGTCATTTATGAGGGTATTAGGGAATTAAAATAAGAGGAGAATGTACTACTGATAACGGAAGCTGAAAATGGAAAAGTTTTGCCGGTAGAAAATTTGAAATGTATAAGGGAAAAGGAAGTGAGAACTTTTGAATCCAAGAATCCAAAAAAAATAGAATTTTAGAGGCCCAGAAGGCCTAAAATCGTAAATTCGACGTCTTCAAAATCCTTTCCTGAAAATTTTTTGAAAGTACCTTATTTTTAAACTTCTATAACTCAAGAACCAGTAAAGCTATCAAAAAGTTTATAACTACAATATTGTTCAGCATAAAATTTTACATATTTTTGTAGTTGAAAGTTTTTTGACAGATCCGCCCATTCTTGTGATATGCGCCTTTAAAGTTGGCGACGCCAGTGTCTGCGTCTCTCGCCTCCCCCTGCTCTCTCCTCCTCGTGGGGGTCGACGAGGGGCGCGCAAGGTTTAAAGGCGCATATCTCGAAAAGGGGCGAGGCTATCAAAAATTGTTCAACTACAAAAATGTGTAAAATTTTATGCTGAGCAATATTGTAGTCATAAACTTTTTAATAGCACAAGCCGTTCTTGAGATACAACGCTTTAAAGTTAGGGTACATTATGAATTTAATTTAATTCTTTAAAGACGCATATCTCAAAAAGGGAGCTATCGAAAAACTTCCAACTAACAAAATGCTCCAAACTTTATGTTGAGCAATTTTTCAAAAACAGTTTTTACAGAATTAGCAGCAAGCTCAAAGTAAAACCGACCACTGAACCTTTGAAGTCTGTATACTTACCATATATCAAAAAAATGTTCATTTTCGACTCTGAATTTTTGACTTTCTCATTATGAACTATTTTCTTTTTATGATTCAATTATATGTAGCATTTTTTTGCAATGTTAGTACTGTATTAAATATGTAAAATTTTCCTTCTAATTTTAATGTCAATCATCCAAAAGAAAACTGTGATAAAATTTTTTTAGAAATTTCAAAAACTTCAATGACTCATATCTCAAAAACTAGTAGAGCTATCAAAACATTTATAACTACAATATTGCTCAGCATAAAATTTTACACATTTTAGTAGTTGAAAGCTTTCTGATAGCTCCGCCCCTTTTCGAGATATGCACCTTTAAAGTCTGTGCGTTTCCCGTCGATTGACCGCATCACCATTGTTTATGGATTTATCGCATCGGAGGTTATTGCATTATGCAGAAATTCGATTACAACAGGAAGCAATATATAAATCAAAATTTTATTTAGGGTATTTTATTATTTCTTCCTGTACCTTTTTATGTATCACTGAGACTCGTCTCCAAAGAAGCGCGCACTTTAGAAGACCCTGAAAACCGTCCTAACTTTGAACGGGTATAACTCAAAAACGAGTGGAGATATCAAAAAGTTATTAATTAAAAAAATGTGTAAAATTTTATGCTGAGCAATGTTGCAGTTGAACGTTTTTCAATAGCTCCGCCTCTTTTTGAGTTACGCGCCTTTAAAGTTGACGCCTCCTCCTGCCTCGTAGCCTGCGTCACCGCTGCTACTTGCGCCAACTTTAAAGGCGCATAGCTCAAAAAGGGGTGGAGCTATCAAAAACTTTAAAACTACAAAGTGTATAAAATTTTATGCTGAGCAATATTGTAGTTGAACACTTTTTAAAAACTCTGCTATTTTCCAAGCAATGAGTCACTACAAAAACGCACGGTTTATTTCCGCCTGTCACTCTGGCAGCCGTTTTCCTGGAATAGAGCACTTTTTACCGATAGATAAAAAATATAAGAGACGCAGAGAAAAAGAAGACCATATATGCACTTTATTGCTCACTCTTATTTTGCAAAAGGTGTGAGACTCGTTTTAGTGATAAGAACTTTCTCCATTCATTCTTCGATTTTCTTCCTTTCATATTCTTAACTATTTTCTAATATGGACAATGTTGGCCAAAAAAGTGTCAATGGACTTGTTGTTGGACAGGTACTGTATGCTCCTTTAAATTTGGATTACTGTACTTTGACCTAGTTTTTAGGCTTCCACCAACCAGTACTACGTTTGGTGCCGTGAAGCGTACCCTGGAAAAGATGGATTCCTTACTGTAGACACTTATAAACCAATTAATATCGGAGACTGGGTCTCGTTGAAATTCACGCCTTCTGAATACCTGAGATACTTCCCAACTCCGAAAAACAAATACGCTGAACAGTTTCGAACTTCAAATTATGATATTAATCAAGGATTTTATGATACCAAAGTGGAAGGGAAATCAATAAAATTTCAATTGGAACTGCCTTTGCTGGAGAATCAAACAGTTTTTGAGCATCCTGTGTTCGGCAAAATTTAGTGAGTTTGAAAGCGCGCAAAGTTTAAAAGCGCATATCTCAAAAACCGTTACAGCTATCAAAAAGTTGTCAACCGCAAAATTACTCAGCATAAAATTTTACACATTTTTGTAGTTGAAAGTTTTTTGATAGCTCTACCCGTTTTCGAGATATAGCACTTTGAAGTTGGCGCGCTAGAGAGACGCAGACGACTAGAGTAGTCTGCGTCTCGCGCCTCCCCCTACTCTCTCCTCCCTGCGGGAGTCAGGAAAGCGCGCTCCAACTTGAAAGACGCGTATCTCAAAAAGGGGCAGAGCTATTAATAAAGTTTCAACTACAAAAACTTGTAAAATTTTATGCTGAGCAATATTGTAATTGATAATTTTTTGATAGCTGTACTGGATCTTGAGATATAATTGTTTAAAGGTTTTTTTTTTCGAGAAAATAAGACCAAAAACGGAATTGAGGTACCGTAATCTGTTATAAAAAGGTTTCTATCTTGATCACTTTATGATAGCTCTTTTCGTTTCTGAGATGTGCGACTTCAAAGTTAGCGCGCACTTAACAGACGCCCAAAGAGAGCGCCGCGCCAACTTTAAAAACGCATATCTCAAAAACGGTTAGTGTCATCAAAAAGTCGTCAACTACAAAATTACTCAGCGTAAAATTTCACACATTTTTGTAGTTGAAAGCTTTTTGATAGCTCTGCCCAGTCTCAAGATATAGCGGTTTGAAGTTGGTGCGTCTCGCGCCTCCCCTACTCTCTCCTCCCTGCGGGGGTCAGGAAAGCGCGCTCCAACTTTAAAGACGCGTATCTCAAAAAGCGGCGGAGCTATTGAAAAACTTTCAACAACAAAAATGTGTAAAATTTTATGCTGAGCAACTTTGTAGTTGAATACTTTTTGATAGCTTTCATGGTTCTTGAGATATAAAGCTTGTTTTTTAGCAATAACATGGAATGCAAGTTTCCAACCGGAGTGCATTTGGTAACTATTAAAAGAGTTGTTCCGAGACCCAATATGGAAAGTGTATGGGTGATGGAAAGTCTTGCTCAGAACTTAGTGCCTCAAAATCCAGAAGAAGTAGAATTAATTGGAATCGTAGCCGGAGCAGATCAGGATTTCTGGTATGTATGGACCAAGGAACGACCAGTTGGATGGGATATTACTATCAAAAAGGGCGGAGCTACAGTAACCCTAGGATCTTGGGTTAGAGTTACAGTACCACGGAAGGAAATGAGCACAGCTTATTTTTTGGAAGCCACAAAATTCCAATGGATAAAAAAAGAATTGCATAAGACGGAAGTTTTTGGGAAGAAAGTTTCTCTTACATTACAGTGCAATATTTTGGGACATTCTACAGTAATACATCATCCGTTTTTTGGGAAAATAATGTAAGTGAATTAAAAAAAAATTTTTTTGGAAAAATTTTTTTTCAGAAACGATAATTTTGAAATTATGAATGATGGAACATATGAGATAACAATTGTAAGAAGAAAGCCAAAAACTGTTGGAAGTAATGAGAAAAGTGTTTGGTTTTTGGATAATGAGCCAAAGGTGAGTGAAATTTTCAATTTTAAAAAAAGTCAAAAATAATTTTTTTTTCGAAAAAAAATTTTTTTTGAAAATTTTTAAAGGCTGTAACTCAGCTCACACTAAACCAATTCGGATGAATAATTTACATAAAAATCAGAAATTTCGTCAAGTTTATGACCATATTTTCAGATTTACGATATCTTAAAAATGGAGCGAGTTATGGCTCTTTTTGTGAATTTTTGGTACTATTTTTGTGACATTTTGAAAATGACCCAAAAATTTTCAATTTTGGGCTCATTTTAAATCTCCAAATTTTCAGATAATTCAAGGATGTCAACCCGTCACAAATGAACCCTACAATCGCTCCCGGATGGATCAACCAAGAAATATGGTAAAAGATTCAAAAAATTTCGAAAATATTTTTTTTTCAATTTTTGATTTTTTAAAGCTTTATAACTTTTGTCAAAATCATCCAAAATTTACCATTGCAGGCTTATTTTGAAGCTCAAACTTCAAATTTTTTAATAACCAAAAAAACAAAAACTGAGAAAAGAAAATTTTTAGAAAAAATTCAAAAAAATATTTTTTTCAAAAATTTTCCTAAATTTCAAAACTTCATAACTTTCTTCAAAATCATTCGAATTTTTCGATTTTTAGCTCATTTTAAAGCTGAAATTATGTTTTTACAGAATTTGAAAAAAGGTATAAAATTCAAAAAACTTTGAAAAAAAATTTTGAATAAATTATTCAAAAATTTTTGAATAATTTCATAACTTTCTTCAAAATCATCCAATTTTTTAAATTTTAAGCTCATTTGAAAGCTCAAATTATATGTTTTCAAACAGAAAGATATGGTATAAATTGAACAATTTTTTGAGAAAAAAAATTTTTCAAAAAAAACTTTTTTTTCTGAATTTTTAACTAAATTTCAAAACATCATAACTTTTTTCAAAATCATCCACAACTTTCAATTTTTGGCTCATTTTGAAGCTCAAATTTTAAATTTTAATTTTCAAGTAATAAATTCACCAAAAGATAGGGTATAAAATTGAGAGGAAAAATGTTTCTTCGGAATATAATATTTTACAGAAAAATTTTATGAATTTCAAAATTTCATAACTTTCTTCAAAATTATCCAAAAATTTCAGTTTCAAGCTTAATTTGATGTTCTAGATTCCATTTTTGAACTTATAAAGCAACTAAAAAATATGACATAAAATTGAGAGAAATTTTTTTCAATAAACCAAATATTTTCAGAAAAATGTTCCCAAATTTCAAAACTTCATAACTTTCTTCAAAATCATCAAAATTTTTCTATATTAGGCTCATTTTGAAGCTCAAATTTCATTTTTTCAGAATCGTAACAGATCCAAATCCAGAACCCGAAGAGCACCTTTAGAGCTCACTGGAATTATTGTGGCTCAAGATTGGAAATACTTATATGTTTGGTGTTCTAAAAGGCTTCCAGGATTCGATATGACCATTCGGAAAACTTCAGACCTCAAACTAACCGATTATGTCAAATTTACAGTAACCGAAAATCAATTTTCGCAATGTTTCCCTCAAGAAATGCCCGGAAATGGTGTTTATCCGCCATTCGAAGTCACGGATTATCAAAAAATCGATAAAAAATTTAAAACTTTTACAAGTGGAAGAGAAGGAACAACTATCAATATGGAACTAGAAGTTAATATTGAGCGTCCAACCAGTGGAGATATTTCCCACGATTTTGTGGGTCTAATAATGTAAGTTGGGAGTTGAAAATGGTTACTGTAGTTGGAAAAATCGGGAAAAATTACCCTAGATTGAAAAAATCGAAGTTTTCGATCAATTTGACCTATTTGAGCCTTTTTTTTCGAAAAGTGAACTTTTGGCTCAGTGGGTTAAGTCCTGACTACCAATCTCACGACCAGGGTTCGATTCCACCTGGGCTCCAAATCTTTTGTTTTGTTTTTTTAGATGTTTTGCAGTTAGTTTTCATCAAAAATACCTTGTCTAGATGGAAAAATCACGAAAAACTACAGTAGGACATTAAAATATCAAATTTTAATTTTGAGAGCGATTTTTTGACAGTTCAGAGCAATTTTCAATTTTTTAGTCCTAAAAAATCAATTTTAACTCAAAAAATTAGCCTAAAAAGCTGGAAAATCGCAAAAATTAGTCTCTTTTGGCTCATTTTTCGAAAAGTGAACGTTTGGCTCAGTGGGTTAAGTCCTGACTACCAGTCTCACGACCAGGGTTCGACTCCCCATGGGGTCAAAATTTTTTTGTTTCATTTTTTAGATGTTTTGCAGTTATTTTTAACTGAAATTAATTAATCTAGATGGAAAAATCTTTAAAAACCCACTTTGAGACGTGAAAATTTGTAATTTTCAAAAATTAGTCTCTTTTGGCTCATTCACTTCGAAAAGTGAACGTTTGGCTCAGTGGGTTAAGTCATGACTACCAGTCTCATGACCAGAGTTCGATTCCTCACAGGCGAAATTTTTTTTCTCAACTTTTTCATTCCAGAAACGATAGAAGCATTCGGTTCGAGACATCAGGACATTACAAAATTACAATTAACCGTTTCAAAAAGAGAGATGAGCTTCCGAGAAGCGTCTGGTATCTGAAAAGTCAAGAACTTGTAAGCTTTTGTGTCCGGATATCCAAAATTCTAGTTCAAAATTTCAGATTCCATCAGATTCTATGAACCACTTGTCTCAATCGATGCAAAATTTGAATTTGGCGCCACCACAACCAATTCGGGGAATTTTGAAATACTCTTCTCTCGAGCGTCAAACTAACAGAATGGGATCTTATTCCGATTTTAGTCTCGATCAGCCTGGCCCAGCGCCTCCGGCTCGGCGATCCCGACAGGATTCTCAATCTACAGTAAGAAGGATTACTGTAACTTTGAAAAAATTTGAAGTTTCAGACCCGTGGACGCTCTCAATCTAGACGTCGATCGAAATCGAGGAATAGAAATAAGGTATTTGTTGTTTTTTGGAGTCAAAAGTAAACTTAAAACATCTAAAAAAGAAAACGAAAAAAATTTGAGCTATGGTGAAATCGAACCCTGGTCATGAGATTGGTAGTCAGGAACTTACCCATTGAGCCATTCGGAAAATCGCTAGAATTGAAGGTTTTACGGCTATTTTTTGAGCTTTCTGGAGTAATTTTTCGAGTTAGAATCGATTTTTCGGATTTAAAAAGCTTAAAGCTGCTCTAAACTGTCGAAATTGAGCCTTCAAATTGAAAATTGCAAACTTTTTCGTCTCCGGGTGGTTTTTTAGAGATTTTTTCGTTTAGACTAACCATTTCTAGTTAAAACTAATTGCAAAACATCTAAAAAAGAAAGAAAACAATTTTGAGCCCATGTGGAATCGAACCCTGGTCTTTGAACAAAATTTCGACCGTCAAACTTTTGCTACACACTTTTTGGCAATGGAGCAACATTGTATTTGGGTCATAAGTGGGGGACCACAAAGTGTAAAAAACATTTTTAATTGATTTCTTCAATTTCATTATATCAGCTACAAAACACACTTTAGTTTGGTGAATTTGAACAAGTTTGAACAAAACTGTGATCATTTGAAGTTGAATTTTTGAAATTTCGAAAATTTTATTAAAAAGTCGATTTTCTCAAAAAGTACCAAACGGTAGCAAAAAAGGCTTCGCCTTTTTACATAACTTTTTGTGCTTGTTTTAATGAGCCTACTTTCAGCCAAAACCCCGGGGGACAATTGGGGTACATTACATGTAAGTATTTCTGGGTAAAACTAATTGCAAAACATCTAAAAAAGAAACAGGAAACATTTTGAGCCTTGGTGGAATCGAACCCTGGTCATGAGATTGATAGTCAGGAACTAACCCACTGAGCCATAAGGGCAATTTTCGAAAAATGAGCTAAAATATACTGTATTTTGCAGTTTTTCAGCTTTTCAGACTAATTTTTTGCGTTAAAAACGATTTTTTGGGTCTTGGCCGCCCAAAATTGATTTAAACTTTTGAAAATTCAAATTTTCAGACCCCGATCCCAGCACCGCGAACTTCATTGGGTACCAGTCCTACACAAAATTCAAAGTGTTATTCAGAAGCAATTATTTTGAATATAGTAGAGAAGGAGGATGGAAAAGAGGACATCCATGTTTGGATTTTTGGAAAACTACAGTAAGATTTTTTTTGGAAAAATTTCAAAAAATTTCCATCAATTTTGCAGACAAGGATTCTTGAATCTACCGATTCGAGCAGAAAAACAGGATTTAAAAATTGGAAGTCAATTTGGGGCGGAGTTTATTGAGAGAAATGGGGTAACTTTTGGAAAAGGATTACTGTAGAGAAATTTCAAATTTTCAGAAATGGAAGGCATTTGATCCTAAGCCACCAGTAGGACCTATTTATGAGACAAGTGTGCCTCCGGAAGCTGATGAAATCGAAATTTTGGTTCATGGGAAAGGATTGAATCAGCCTGATTTCTTACATAGGTACCCGTGGATCAAAGAAGGCAATTTCGGGGAAATTGTGAGTTTCTTCTGAACTATATCTCAAAAAGGGGCGGAGCTATCGAAAAAGTTTCAACTGCGATATTGCTCAGCATAAAATTTCACACATTATTGTAGTTGGAAGTTTTTTGATAGCTCAAACCGTTCTTGAGATATAGCGCTTTGAAGTTAGCGCACAAGAGAGACGCAGACGACGAGAGCGATCTGCGTCTCTCACCTCCCCCTGCTCTCTCCTCCCTGAGGGAGTCGGCTAGGCGCACGCTAAACTTAAAGACGCATAACTCCAAAAGGGGTGGAGCTATCAAAAAACGCTCAACTACAAAATTGTGTAAAATTTCAAGGTGAGCATTATTGTAGTTAATACTTTTTCGGTAGCGTTTTTCCTTTTTGAGATATGCGTCTTCAAAGTTGGATGACCTTCGGCGCACTGATCAGCGGCGCCAACTTTATACGCGCATAACTCAAAAGGGGAAAGAACTATCAAAAAACTTTTAACTGCAAAAATATTGCAAATGTTAGGATGAGCAATTTTGTAGTTGGTTACTTTTTGATAACTCCACCCATTTTTAAGGTATAACGCAATGAAGTTCGGATTTTCTTTACAGCTCGACATCAACAATCGCATTGGTTCCCACACAGATTTGTTCGATCATTTTTGGATCAAACGCTATTATGTCAATAATCGTTGGGAATGGATTGTGGTGAAGGTGGATACAGATCGAAATAATGGCCACTATCAATAATTTTTATTGGAATTTTTTATTTGAATAAGTTAATGTATATTCATCGATAATAAAGCACTACTCTAAAAGTCTTATCGGTGACTTTAAAAACGCATATCACAAAACGGGGCGGAGCTATCAAAAAAGTTTTAACTGCAATATTGCTCAGCATAAAATTTTACACATTTTTTCAGTTTAAAGTTTTTTGACAGCTCCACCCCTTTTTGAGATATGCGCCTTTAAAGTTGACGCCTCCCCCCAGAGAAGAGACAAGTGCGCCAACTTTAAAGGTGCATAGCTCAAAGAGGGGTAGAGCTACAAAATAGTTTTCAACTACAAAAATGTGTGAAATTTAATGATGAGCAATTATATAATTGAATTTTTTCTTTTAGCTTTTCTAGTTTTAGAGTTACAGTTTGATTTTCATTGGTTGCATTTTATGATAATAATTTCAAAAACTTCATTTTGAGCAAAATTTACAGGAACCAAAAAACTATTAAAATAATTATTATGCACTCTGAATCTTCAAATTCTCCACATCCTCCGTTACCAAATACTTTTCATAAGCCATTTTCAGCAATTGTGGAAAACTGGAAACCCGATCAGCTTCCTCGGAAAATCCATCTCTTTTCAGACTTTTCATAATTTTCCAACCGGCGATTTCTTCCAAACTTGGACTCTGAAAAAATTTTCGTATGAAGTTTTGGATTTTGGAACTCAAGAGCTTCAAAACAAGTATAAATATGTCCCGCAATTTTCGTCGTGGGACCCAAAATTTTCAAAATTTTCAATTTCAGTCATGTTTATACTCATTTTGAAGCTCTTTCAATTTTAAATTTAAATTTCGTGCTTTTTTTCAATTTATTTTTTTCAATTTCAAGGCTTACTCTGATATAAACAATAGCACTATGATGTACACCCATAAAAACATGGATATCCGGGGTGGCTACCAGATAGAACATTCTCGAAACTTCATCATGGAGATTAAATCTAGCCAATTTTCGAACATGGATATGGTGGTTGATGTGGTCTGAAAATTGTGAAATTATGATTATAGGATTGCTCATCATAAAATTTCACAAATTTTTGTAGTTGGAAGTTTTTTGATAGCTCCGCCCACTTTTGAGATATGCGCCTTTAAAGTCGGCGCGCCTTCTTTGTCTTTTCGGCCGCCTGGACGCGCCCACTTTAAAGGCGCATAACTCAAAAGTAGGTTGAGCTAACCTCATTATTTTTACACCAAAGTTCTCAGCTTATTATTTTGCACGCTTTCGTAATTAAAAGCTTTTTGATGCCTCCGCCCCCTTTTGAGATATGCGCCTTTAAAGTCGGCGCGCCTTCTTTGTCTTTTCGGCCGCCTGGACGCGCCCACTTTAAAGGCGCATAACTCAAAAGTAGGTTGAGCTAACCTCATTATTTTTACACCAAAGTTCTCAGCTTATTATTTTGCACGCTTTCGTAATTAAAAGCTTTTTGATGCCTCCGCCCCCTTTTGAGATATGCGCCTTTAAAGTCGGCGCGTCACTCCTGGTAGCCCTTTCAAATTTAAAGGCGCATTGCTCAAAAAGGGGCGGAGCTAGCGAAAAACTTTCAACTACAAAAATGCTTTAAATTTCAAGCCACATTTATGCTTTGTATTTTCAACTTACCAAACTCCACCACAGCCGTGGTATTCTTCTTATTAATATGCAGCAACCTGGCAACTACCGTACCATTACTGTCATGGAAGGTGAGACGGGTCTGCATGGCACCGACACGGTGTCCATGGCTACCGTAGGTTTCATGGACACTTCTATTGTCCTCAACAGGAAATCCATCGGTTCCGAAGACGTCGACAAGGGTTTCTCCTGATGGGATGGTGTAGGGAACCCATAGGTTGGTAGCGCGGGTGTAGACAAGCATTTTTCGGGGGTCCTGGAGTTTTCGGACATCGTAATTCAGACGAGTTTTATGTTTTCAAATTGGGAAGATTCTGAGCTTTAGAATGAGCTAAAAAGTGAATAAAGCGGATAATTTTGAAGAAAGTTGCAGGAGTTTGAATTCCCAGAAAAACCAACTGAAAATTTCAATCCATCATATCTTGGCTAAAATGGGCTCGATTTTCTAGATTAATAGCTTGAAAAATGGCAAATTTTCAACATTTTCAAAATTATCAAATTTTGAGCTTCAAAATGAGC
Source organism: Caenorhabditis zanzibari (assembly GCA_963966625.1). Taxonomy (NCBI): domain Eukaryota; kingdom Metazoa; phylum Nematoda; class Chromadorea; order Rhabditida; family Rhabditidae; genus Caenorhabditis; species Caenorhabditis zanzibari. Next base: position 2,075,034 of record OZ016470.1, read on the forward strand.
CAAAAATAAAAAAAAAAGGATAATTTTGAAGAAAGTTCGAGAAGTTTGAATTTTCAGAAAAACCAATGAAAAATTTCGATTTATCATAATTTGGCTCAAAATTGCTCAATTTTCATGATTTATAGTTCAAAAAATAGGAAATTTTTTGTTTGATATTTTGAATAATAAAAACCCACCATCAACTTTGCGAAAACCCCATTGACCGGGTCCACTGCAATATTGAAAAGACACCCGTTTTGTTCCACGGCATTTCTTCCGGGCTCAATTGGATTGTGCGTCAAAATTAAAGATTTTGTATCTTCGATTAGTTGAATATTCCAAAACGGAAGAGATCCACGGACAAGGGTCCTATCGAAGAGCACGAGGTCTCCATTGGTGCCGGCGCGGAGTTGGATGTGCTCGAAATTTATTTGGAAAATGTCCATGAGGTCTCCGGTGTATCTGGAAATGGGGAATTTTTAAGGATCTACAGTAATCCAAAAATCTATTATAATCCTAGAATCATAATCCCCAGTAATTAAATGATCTACAAATCAAAGTTTAATAATCTACAGTAATTCAAAAATCCAAGAATCCAAAAACCCAAAAGTTCTAAAAAAAAAATCAAAATTTTTCGAAAAATGTTTTTTTGGAATTTCAAATTTTCTTAAACTATACTAACTTTCGGTAAATTTTTTGAAGGATTTTTTTGGTTTCGATAGGCATGTAGTTTTAAATTACAGCTTTGGTTGTCTTCTGAAATTTTTGAAAAAAAAAATTAAAAAAAAAAGTATTTTTTCATACCATCATAACTTTTTTCAAAATTATCCATTTTTCTTAATTTTTGGCCCATTTTGGAGCCAAAAAATACACAAATCTAAAAATGTGTAAACTTTTGACATTTTCTGAGCTATCAACGATGAAAATTGAGCCAAAATGAGCCAAATTAGGATAGACTAAAATTTCAACCTAAAATTCAAACTTCCATAACTTTCTTCAAAATCATCCATTTTCTTCGATTCTTGGTTCATTTTGGAGCTCAAAACCTCAGAAATTCGAAGCTATCAAAAATTAACAACTTTCAAGCTGTAAATCATGAAAATTGAGCCAGAATGAGCCAAAATAGCATAGACTAAAATTTCAACCTAAAATTCAAACTTCCATAACTTTCTTCAAAATCATTCATTTTCTTCAATTTTTGGCTTATTTTGGAGCTCAGAATCTCTGCAATTCTTAAAAATAAATCTTAAAATCTTACCTGAATTCCACCTCCTCCTTTGTCCTCAAATCCGTCCTCCTCACTCCGAATACATATTCCTCTTGATTCATTTTCAAAAAGAGCACATACAAATACCTTGAATCCGGACTCAAAGTCGGATATCCATATTGTACATCGATTTTTGAAAATTCTCCGATTAAAATCCAATTATTTGGAAATCGAAAATCAATGGCGAAAAATCGATAAAATTCGGAGAAATCCACATAAAAATAGGCGGTATTTTCATGGACACCCAATGGGTGGATACGGCGGCTGGATTGGTTGGGGAAGTATTGGATATGCATTTACATAAGGGGTACGGTACCTGAAGATGAAAAATGAGTAGGAAAAATGAAAAATTCAGAAAATTTGAGTCCGTGAAAAAATTGAAAAAAATGAGATTTTGAATTTTTTAAAAATTTTAAGACTTTGAAAATTAAAAATTCAGAATTTGCGAAGTTCTGCGATTTTGCATATTAAGTTTATTATTATTTTTTAATTCTTACCAAGTTTCAGCTAGTGAAACCAAAAAAACAGACAAAAAAAAACAACTTTTTTATTTTTATTAAATTTTTTTTCAAAAATCGAAAATTTCTAAAAAATCTCGAAAGTTCTATTGCTTATCCTCCTACATTTTCTTTGCTCCGAGAGAGCTCCGAGAGCGAGAAAAATGAAGAAAAGTGAGAGATTTTGTGTAAGAGAGACGCAGAGAAAAAAAAGATAAAAGAAAAATCAGGGAAGATTTGGAGCTCAAAAAATCAATAATGTAGGAAGAAAAATATACATTTTTGGATTTTAAAAGTTTCAAAATTATATTCGCTAAAAGATTTTGCAGTTTTAGAGTCTCTATTTCAGTTTTTTACAAAAAAAAAGATTTTAAAAATTTCCAAAATTTTTTGTGCCCAAAAATTGATACATCATATTTTCTAGTTTTTTATTGCTCATTTTTCTACAAGAAGAATAATAATAAATAACAGAAACAACTTTCCGAACACCAAGAAAACTAAAAAGTGAGAGAGAAGAGATTCAGACACAAAAAGAGACCTCAAACACTCAGAACGAGTGGTGAGAGAGTGAGAGACGCAGTGAAAATAATGTAGAAAAACGTTGAGGGCCTGTGACTTGAGATTGACTCAAAATTTTGAGATGGAACTTAAATATTCAGATTTGGCGTTGAAAGAGCTTCAAAATGAGTATAAACACGACTAGGCTCCGCCCACTTTTTTAGGCTCCGCCCACTTTTTTAGCTGACCACTTTGAGCTAAGCTCATAACTCGGCTTAAAATCAACGTAGGAACCTGAAGAATGGCTCATTTTGTCCCGAAATTTTTACAGATTATTTTAAAAAGTAAAAAAAATTTTATTATCAATCCCAAATCCATGTAAACTCCTCAAAAGCATCGGGATTTTTCGGCTGAATAACACTACTAAAAACTGTCAAATTATTCATCACTGGAACAGTCGACAACACTTCCACCATGGATTTGGCGTCGAAATTTTGATTCCCAAGCTCTTTCAACTTTTGGATCGCTGTGATTCTTCGATTATCTCCTTGTTTTGCCCAATTATCGTAATTGGTCTCAACGAGGTACCATTGATTGGCGTCCATGTTTAGAGGGTAGACATTGGCAGCAGCCCAGCGGTTTCTGAAAAAAAATAGTCAAAAATGGTTTAAAATTGGTTTGAACGTTGAATTAATCGAAAAATTTTTTGTTAAAAAAATTTTTTTTTTCGAAAAAAAATTCACCACTGGTGGGAATCGAACCCTGGTAGTCAATTTGATAGTAAAAATCGTTTTAACAACTTTCAAAACCCCTAAAAAAACTATTTTCACCCATGTGGGTTCGAACCCTGGTCATGAGATTGGTAGTCGTCGGAAATCCCACTGAGCCATGTGACCCAATGGCTCAAAATCGCTCAAATTCCTTAATTTTTAGGTCTATTGTGACTAGAATTTCATGAATTTTTCAAATTTCTATGTTTCGAAATCCAAAACCCCACCTGGAAATCACTACTCCCTCGTTTTTCTTCGTCCCAGCCACTATTATGTAAGAAGGAGAGAACAAATGGGTATTCGACAGTGTCTCCACAGCATCAGTGTAAGTTTCCTGGTTTTCCAGAACGTCTCGAATGAAAAAGCTGACTGGTCGTTTGAACTTGGTGTAGAATTCCATTAGGATGTTGTCGATGTATGCCCCGGAATCTGGAAACTTTTGAAACTTTTTGAGAGAAATAGGTATTCTAAATGGAAAGAGCGTTAAAAATTACACTGAGGCCTAAAAATTGAGAAAAAACAGTCAATTTTGAGCGATTTTATGAAATTTTCAAAAAAAATAAGTGTCCAGATGGCTCAGTTGGGTAGATGACTGACTACCAATCTCAATACCAAAGTTCGATTCCTTTTGGACCAAATCTTTTTTTGTTTCTTTTTTGAAGTTTTTTGACATGGCTCAGTGCGCTTTCCGATGGCTAACAATCACACTACCGGGGTTCGATTCCACCTGGGGTCAAAATTTTTTTTCTCGTTTTTTTTAAAATTTTCGAATGGTTTGGGCCCGCGAAACTCACATCTTGCATTCAAACTGACACTATAGGCCCCTGGCCGCTGTCCAGTCAGTACTCCATTATACAGGGCGAATGTGATCCCGGAATACAGTACTTTTCCATTTCTGACAAAGTCCACGTATACTGTAATATTCTACAGGAGACCCGTCATATCGTAATCGAGGTTTCTTCCGTGGAAAATTTCACCGTTTGCGTTTTGAGCGACGATTGAAGTGCAGCCGAGGCCGAAGATGCTGGAAAACATGATATGGATTTTTAGAGCGCTAAAAGTGTTTTTAAACTCAATTTTCAAGATTTGTAAACACAAAAAATGAATTTCTCATCAAAATCTAGACAGGATAGACCCAAAAATCATGAAAATTGAGCGATTTTAAGCAATTCGGACAAATGGCTCAGTGGGATTTTCAACGACTACCGATCTCAACACCGGGGTTCGAACCCACATGGGTGAAAATTATTTTTTAGGGTTTTTAAGTGTTGTTAAGACAACTTTTGCTATCAAATTGACTACCGGGGTTCGATTTCGCCCAGTGCTAAAAAATTTTTTCAAAAAAAAAGTTTAAACTTTTTTTTCGACTTTTTTTCAGTTTTCAGGTCAAGTTTATGGTCCAAAAATTATTCCTACTCACTGCCTTCTATCAAACGCCGCAATATCATACAGTATATTGAGACCAACGATTTCCCCTAGTGGCAGACCGGATTGAGCCGCGATTCCTGAAAATTTTCATTTGAAATTTTCGAAATTTCAAATAACAGTACCTTCTAATTCCAATCGGGTGTCTGGTGGGAAGAATTTCTCCACTTTTGACGCCACCCACCAAACGAATGGTTGAAGGGGTTTTGGGATGTATTTTCTGGAAAAAAAGGAGATTTTTTGAGACAAAAATATGCGCAAAATCTGAAAACAGCCTCAAAAATTACACTGGGGTACAAAAATCGGTGAAAGCCCTTCAATTTTGAGCGATTTTAAGCCATTTTTGAAAATGTGTATGAATGGCTCAAGTGGGTGAGAAATAGGCTACCAATCTCAATACCAAAGTTCGATTCCATCTAGGGTCAAATTTTTTTAATTTCTTTTTTGAACAATGTTAAGGTGGTCCCATGTAATTTTCGACCTCAAAACCATCAAAATTCAGAAAAACTTCGTTACAGGATCTCAAAATATGATAAATGGTGAGCCTGGATGGAAAAAAGCGTTAAAAACTACCATAGAACTGAAAAATTGAGAAACATCCGTCAATTTTGAGCGATTTTAGGGCATTTTCAAAAAAGTGTCCAGATGGCTCAGATGGGTATAGTTTTGGCTAGAAAATTGAGCACCAAAGTTCGATTCCACCCAGGGTCAAAACTTTTTGCTTCCTTTTTCGGACATTTTCTGACTATTTGGAGATTATATGACTCAATAATTTTCATTTATTATTTTTTTGGATTTTTTTTTTAAATTTTCACAAATTCTGACTCGAAAATTTGATTCAGCGCAAAAATCTACCCTATCGGCCAAAAATTCGACTAGAAATCATCAATTCTAAGCCAGTTTTGAGTAAAAGTGTCCAGATGGCTCAGGTGGGTAAGGAAATGACTACCGATTTCAATACCAAAGTTCTATTCCACCTAGGCTTAATTTTTTTTTTACTCTCTTTTTATGATATTTCCAGGTAGTTACAGTACTTCCTTGAGTTCCCGTCACCTTTTTTTGTGATTTTTCGACCCCTGAAACCCAATTTTTGTACGTTTTTCGTACACTTTTCTCCCGCAAACCGTGATCCAATCTACCTACCGCATTCACATTCTCATCAATAACACAGGGCGCACCACTCCCTAATTTAGTCACCTATCCTCTCCTATCCATTACATTTTCTTCTTTCCCCCGATTAGATTCTTATCTTATGGTGGTCAATACAATATCTCAATACGTTCCCCCCAAACACTCTCTGATTGATCGATTTTACACTCACAGGTGTCTCGAAATTTATACATTTGAATCAAGATTGAAATTCGAGATTACGAAATTTGGGGGTGTGAATTGAGATTGGAAAGTGGAGATAACAGGGGATAGTTTATGTTCTCGCTAATCTGAATGAGCTGGTTTTTTAGGTCGAGACACTAAAAAAACTTATGCGGTGATAAAAGTGGTCATAAAAGTTAGAAGAAATTTGAATTTTTAAGGTACTCTGAAGGTTGATAATCAAGAAAAGTTCAAATTAATTGAAAACGAATTATCTTGCTGAAAAAAGCGTCAAAAACTACCCCGGGACACAAAAAAAAACCCCGCCATTTTCAGTTAATTTTAAGCGATTCTAGGCAATTTGTCAAAATATCGACCAAATAACCATGGTTTGCCCCCAAAACTCGAGTTTAGAGTTTTAAAATCTGAAAAATCGATTTTATCTCGAAAAATTAGTCCAGAAACCAAAAAAAAACCTAGAAAAACCTTGATTTTAAGCAATTTTCGAAATTCGGTCCAGATGGCTCAGGTGGGTAAGGAATAGACTACCAATCTCAACACCAAAGTTCGATTCCGCCTAGGCTCAGAATGTTTTTCTTTCTTTTTTGAGCAATCTTAAGATGGTCCGATGAAATTTTCGACCTTCAAACCATCAAAATTGGAAAAAAATTTCGGATGATCTCAAAACTCTACTAAATAATTAGTTTGGATGGAAAAAGCGCAAAAAACCCCTAGGACTGAAAAATTGAGAAAAATCCGTCGATTTTGGGCGATTTTAGGTCATTTTCAAAAAAAGTGTTCGGATGGCTCAGGTGGGTAAGAGGTCGGCTACCAATCTCAAGAATAAAGTTCGATTCCACATGGGCTCAAATTTTTTTTGCTTTCTTTTTTCAGCATATTTATGCTGTTTGCTAGTCCCAATCCCATCCCTAATAAGTTTCCACCAACTTTCCTCACTATCTAACCTTGAATCATTGCGCCTCGAACACCATCCGATGGCGCCAAATGATACGAACAACTTGCGCCATTAATTTAGTTTCTATCTCAAGAAGGTGAGACGTGATTGATGTGTTCCCCTCGAAGCAGAGGGACACTATTTTTTGATTGACTTGTACTGATTTGTGTAGATTTCAAGGAGGGAGAAGATCATGAAGGTTTGATTGAAATGGAATAAATTGATGGATATGTCGTGGAAGAAGGTAGATTAATTGAACTGGGGCATTTGGAGAGGATCAAGTTTGAAAAAACTCAGTTTGGTAGACTCGGAAGGTCAAAAACAACAGGAAGATACCAAAAATAGAAAGCAAAACGAATTTGGCCCTATGGGGAATCGAACTTTGGTATTGAGATTGGAGGTCAGTTCTCTACCCACCTGAGCCATTTGGACACTTTTTTGAAAACGGCCTAAAAGCGCTCAAAATTGACGGATTTTTCTGAATTTTGGGGCTCCAGGGTAGTTTTTGACGCTTTTTCCATCTAGACTAACCATTTTATCATATTTTGAAATCCTGTAACTAAAAAAATTTTTCTCAATTTTGATGGATTGAAGGTCAAAAATTGCATCGGATCACCTTAAGATTGTTCAAAAAATAAAGCAAAAAGATTTTGACCCCAGGAGGAATCGAACTTTGGTCTTGAGATTGGTAGCCAAAACTCTACCCACCTGAGCAATTTGGACGCATATCTTTGAAAATTGCCTAAAATTGGTAAAAATTCGCGAATTTTTCTGAATTTTTCAGTCTTGGGGCAGTTTTTGACGCTTTTTCCATCTAGACCAACCATTTTATCATATTTTGAATTCCTGAAACTAAAAAATTTTCTCAATTTTGATGGCTTGAAGGTGAAAAATATCATTGAATCACCTTAAGATTGTTCAAAAAAGAAAGCAAAAAAATTTGGCCCTAGGTGGAATCGAACTTTGGTAGTGAAATTCCTAGTCCTGCCCTTACCCACCTGAGCCATTCGGACCATTTTTTGAAAATTGCTTAAAATCTGTCATAATTGACGGATTTTTCTTAATTTTGGGCCCCTGGGGTAGCTTTTAACGCTCTTTTCAGCTAGAGCAGCAGCTTCCCTTGATTTTAAGTCTAATTTTTAGAGTTTTTTGCTTCTAAAACTATTTAAAATTCTCAGCTTTTTTTTGTCCTAGGGTAGTTTCACATATTTTTCAACACAAAATCGACTAACTTGCTCTCCTCAACAACTCCTGGAAGATATTCCAAATGATCCTTGATGACTTGATTCCATCTTTGGGATGGGTGTTCGTCCAGATTTATGGTGTACTTTGGAGGGGTCCGAGTGGAAGATATTGGCGGAAAATTTGAAAAGTAGAGGAAGAGAATAGCTATAGGGATATGGAGCATCATGGCTGAAAAGAAAAGGAACTTGAAAAATGGGAAAAATTTCCTCAAAAACTTGAAATTTTTCCATCAAGATTCTGGAAATCTACGGAAAAACAACTCCCCCAATATCGAGAATCTCAAAAGTTAGAAGAAAACTAAGAAAATTGTAATCATTCCCCTTCCTCTCGTCCCTTAAATCTATTGGTCAGTTGTTACCCCCTTTCTCTAAAAAGCGGTTGTATCTCAAAAAAATAGTCCAGAAACCAAAAAAAAATTATAGAAAAACATTGATTTTGAGCGATTTTTGGAATTTGGTACAGATGGCTGAGGTGGGTAAGGGTTTGACTACCAATCTCAAGACCAAAGTTCGATTCCACCTAGGCTAAAATTTCTTTTGCTTTCTTTTTTAACAATATTTAGGTGATCCGATGCAATTTTTGACCCATCAAAATTGGAAAAAAATGTTGCAGGACCTCAAAATTTTACTGAATGATTAGTTTGGATGGAAAAAGCGCAAAAAACTACCCCAGGACTGAAAAATTCAGAAAAATCCGTCAATTTTGAGCGATTTTAGATCGGTTGAAAAGAAAAGGAACTTGAAAAATGGGAAAAATTTCCTCAAACACTTGAAATTTTTCCATCAAGATTCTGGAAATCTACGGAAAAACAACTCCCCCAATATCGAGAATCTCAAAAGTTAGAAGAAAACTAAGAAAATTGTAATCATTCCCCTTCCTCTCGTCCCTTAAATCTATTGGTCAGTTGTTACCCCCCTTTCTCTACTTGCTGACAACAAGGTGTGTAAAGTTTCTCGAGAAGACGAAAATTTAGAAGAGAAAAAGGGGGGGGGGGGGTCTCATTTTCATTTCTACTTTCTTCTTCTACATAGTTGTGCTCTTTGTGCATTATGCAAATTTTCTATTGCTGTGAATATTTCGGATACTGTAATTGAACAAGAAAATTGAGAAATGAATTATTTTTGGAAATAATCCATCTATGAGTGTCAAATTTTTGAATTGTGAAGATGTAAAGTTTCAATAATCTTGACGCAAAAATGACTGACAAAAATTTGAGCTTAGACTCATTTTGAAGCTCATTCTCTGCTGATTTCACCGGTATACTTTTCATTGAATTTGATTCAGAATTTACCAAGATACAGTAATTTGAATACCAGAAATGAAATGGTATATCGAAAGACTTACAAATAGTGATACTGTAGAATTGAGAAAGTTTCAAAATTGAAAATTTTCTGTTTGTTAGCTTATTTTAAAGCTCAAAAGTCGCTAGTTTTAATAGTACCACTTTCATTGATATTGAAGCAAAGTAGTCAAACTTCAAGATGTTCGAAATTTCCTGACAAAAATTTCAGTAAAAATACAATGTACACTTATTTTGAAGCTCTTTTTCTGCTGATTTCAACGGTATACTTTTCGTTAAATTTGAAATAAAACTGATCGAGATACGGTACTTTAAAAACCAAGAAAATAGTTTTAAAGGCGCATAGAGATTTCCGATTTTTGAAATTTCACAAGTATGGTCATTATTATACTTTTTTATAGTCCTTGAAATTCTTAATCTAACGGTATTATTTTCATTGAATTTGAATTACTGTAGATTGAAAATCAAGAAAGTGCATTTTAAAGGCGCATAAGCAAACTCAGTTTTCAAAAAAATGTTCTACTCCAATTTTCAACCTTGACCCCTAATTCTGATTAATTTTCTATTCCTTGTTGCAAAATTCATCCTTATCTTCAAATCTAGCAAAATCGATTTCATAACACTTTCAAAAATATTTCACAATCTCAACTTTTAATCTAAATTGCCTGTCTGTAAACATTTATACAAAAATGCTTGATTACTTGATTTAGATCCTTATCTAGTCTAGACTGAATTCAAGCTACAAAAATTTAGAATTAAAAATGGACATCTGGAGGAACAGAGAGTAAGACAGACTCTTCAAAAATCGAAATTTTTCCAAATTTTTTATCTAGTCGAGATGTCTGAACAGCTTGTAACTTTGAAAATCGTTGAAATTTTGGAAATTTTAGGATAAACAGACAGACTTTTAGCTTGGGGTACATCAGAATAATAACTGGTCAATTCTTAGGCTTCCAGATTACGTAACTTCCCGTTAGCAATCTTCCCCTTTTCTTTATTACCACCTCAATCGACCTTGAACATAAAAAGGGCCCTTATGAGGGTCCCGATGACAATCTAGTTCTCCCTGAAGACGACTCAGATGACGTGGCAAGATATGGAGAGACACGAGGGTCCGGTCAATAGACTCGGATGAACCTATTGGAGGGAGAGAAATGAAGATGGATCTTTTTGGCGGTACCGGGGATTTTATTGGTTTATGATTAGGTATCGGCATACTTTTTGCGGTAGTTTTTGGATAGACGTAGATGGTAGACTTTTACAAGGGTCCTCCTTAAACATTCGAGTAAAGCTTCTTCTGAAATTGTGTTCCTAGGCAGACCTAGATTGGTGCCTAGATTTTTAGGGGTTTCTGGGATTTTCTTGAGCCCAATTTTTGATTGCTCAACTTTCTTTTTTATTTAGAATTATTGTTGTATCAAATAGTCAAAACATTAGCTGAATTTTAAGCCAGATACCGTTCCAATCGCTCAAAAATGAGCAAAGTTACAGATTACGAAAACTTTGAGAATGTTGAAAATTTTTTAAATTTTTTTGAATCTATTGTAGATTTGTCAATATTATTCCAATTTGAATGATAATTATACCATTCGATTTGAAATTTTGAGGGCTTCAAAATAAATATAACGAGACGGGCTACGCCCCTCTGGGGCCCTTCGGGCAACGTGAAACTTTTAGAAATGATAATTTAGAAGTTTTGAAAAATAATTCCGTGAACTCGCCACTCTCTCCCCTTCCAAAACAAAAAAATTACTGAATGGTTCCAAAAATGGGGTTTTTGCGCTCTCCTGACCTCATTTCTACATGAATCAAAAAACAAAATAGACGGGCATCATTAGAGCTCAACTTCTGATAACCTGACAAAATTTGAAAAAAATCGGTCCAGTGGGAACTGAACTATGGCGGGATACCTACGCAGTACAGACACACACACACACACACACACACACAGAACTTTGCGTTTGTTAATAGTAAAGATTTTTCAATTCTTGATTTATCTATGCGCCTTTAAAATAAATTCCTTGGTTTTTCAAATTACTGTAACGTGGTTAGTTTTGCTTCAAATTTAATGAAACTTGTACCGTTGGATTTGAAATTTTAAGGGCTTCAATATTAATGTAATCTTAACTAGATTTTCAAAATTTCGAATGTTGAGATTTCATATGCGCCTTTAATGTCTTACAGTTTCGAGAATACCGTATCTTGGTCAGTTTTGCTCCAAATTTAGGGAAACTTGTACCGTTGGATTTGAAATTTCAAGTGCTTCAAAATAAGTATAATTTTTACTATAATTGAGAGATCAAGAAAGTTGAAATTCTCTATGCGCCTTTAAAATTTCTTCCTTGCTTTTGAAATTGCTGTAACGCAATCAATTTTGAGCCAAATTCAGTGAAAATTGTACCATTGTACTTGAAATGTTGAGGGCTTCAAAATGAGTATAATTTTGACTAGATTTATTATTTTTTAAAATTGAAAATTTCTATGCACCTTTAAAATTACTGACTCGGTTTTCAAAGTACTGTATCTGGATCAGTTTTGCTTTAATTTCAATAAAAAGTATACCGATGGAATCAGTAGAAAAAGAGCCTTAAAATAATCTAATCTACTAAAAATTTTAACAAACTGTAATTTGGCCAATTTTATTTCAAAAAATCTTGAAAATAGTACCATCAAAACTAGTGAATCTTGAGCTTTAAAATGAGCCGAAAATCAAACAAAGCTTTTTCTTCAAACGAACTCAAAATCTCGTATTTCAAAACGTTTTTAAAACGTTCAAATTTCTACAGTACCACTTTTTTAATGCTCATTCTTTTCCACACTTTTTGCAGTATCATTTTCCAGTTTTTTGTCCATCTGTGTGTCTGTGAACCTTCCCTCATAGATCATAAAAACTCTTATAACCAATTACACAACTCTCTCCCCCTCTATTCATCTCCAAATTCGTAATAATGTTATCAAACGGTCGAGAAGAGGTCACCACCACCTAATCTCCACCGCCAATCTCTCTCCGCCCGCAAAAAAGTGGGCGGAGCCTAAGGGGAGAAGACACGACACCATAAGACACCCTCTCCAATTAAGAAGTTTAGTCTCGAGATTTTCCACATTTTCTTATTATATGGATTCTTCCGAAAACGAAAACGAGCGGTAAACTTTTATGTTATATGTATTGGTGTCATTTTAATTACCTGAACCGTTTTTGACATGGAGGGAGACACTTTTTTCCTTTGGAGATCGGCCGACAGAGATACGGTAATTAGGCGGGCACCGGAAACGGGGTAACAGTGGTATAAATACCGGATTAGTGTACTTGAGAGTTTCAATATCTTGGAAACAATTTTTTAGTTGCGATGTGATTTTCGAGCCTAATTTTCGACGGCGCATATTATTTCTTTATTTGGAAATGTAATAATTATAAATTTTGAATAAATTTGCTACATTTTGAGCTTAAAACCAACCTGGTAGCTTAAAAATGAGCAAAGTTACAAAATTCGGAAATTTTTGAAAATTTTCGAAAAAAAATTTTTTTTTTTTGAATTTTTGGTAATCTTGTTAATTTTATTCTAATTTCAATGAAAAGTATACCAATGAATTTCAAATTTTCAGGGCTTTAAAATGAGCATAATTTATGTTTTTTTATTTTTCGATTGCCATTCATACGGCTCAAAAATGTGTCAAGTTACAAATTACAGAATTTTTTAAATTTTCGAACAATTGTTTTTTTTTTCAATATTTTGTAAATTTGTTAATTTCAGTCCGATTTTGATGAAAAGTATACCATTGGATTTGAAATTTTATGGGCTTCAAAATGTATTAAATTTAGACCAAATTTGTTGAAATTTTAAAATCGATTTTGCCCATGCGCCTTTAAAGTGACCGTCGTTTTATTCAAACTACCGTATCTCAGTTAGTTTTGCTCCAAATTTGATGAAAATTATACCATTGAAGTTTAAATTTTAAGGGCTTCAATAATTTCACCGATATTCGTCAAAAGCTGAAATATTCGACATATATTTCCTCAGTTTTCAAACTACCGTATCTCGATCAGTTTTGGTCCAAATTTGATGAAAATTATACCATTGGATTTGAAATCCCCAGGGCTTTGAAGAAAGTACATTTTTGCCTAAAGTTGTTATTCCTAAAATTGACTATGTGCCTTTAAAGCAATCAAATGTTTAATCAATTGTAACTCAATCGATTCTCAACCAATTTCATCGAAATTTGATGTTTTTCTGACTCAAATTTTTTTGCCTTCTTTTTTAGGTTGTACTGTTTTATTGAAAACTTTATGATCTATTACTAATTGCACTTTCTGTGCCCCCTCTTCCCGCACAAACAGATCGTGCTAGGTGTTCCCCTCTCTATTCGCTGACCGTCACTTGTCAGTTAAGAGGAAAAGAAGATAGTGGGGGAAAACAAATATAACAAAAAACTATCCCAACTTTCATATGTTCCCTATTGTTCTCAGAGACTTTTCTTTTTTATCCCACTTTTTTTTTGGTTTCTCCTCCAAGACCCCCTTGCAATTAATCACGAATGACCAAAACATGAAACAGTAACCTACTTTTTTACGATTTCCAAAAACAAGAATAGTTTCGAAGTTTTATATTACAAGTTTTTTTTTTTGCATGAAATCGTATGATTCGCTGAGTTTTACCAAAATCTGAAAAAAGCCCAGTCTTGGGTCCCGCCACGAAAACTACTGTAATCGTGGTGGGACCCATTTTATCCTATTTGAAATTTTACTCATTTTGAAGCTCTTTTTATGCTGATTGTGATGGTATATTTGTGATATCCGGCAAATCAAAATTAACAAAGTTACAGTGCGACAGAATTTTTTTGGAAATTTTTTTCCCCAAAAATTATCATCCAAATTTTACAAATTTTTTTTCTTGAAAAATAATGTTTTTCATATTTATTTTAAAGCTCTTTTTACGCTGAGTCCTTTGATATAATTTTGATAAAATGTGAAGCAAAATTGACAAAGTTACACTATGACAAAGATTTTTTGAAAATTTACCGAAAATTTTTGTCGAACATTTTTTCCCACAAATGAAGATTAAAAATTTCTCTAAAAAACTAATATTGTATATATTTATTTTGAAGCCCTTTTTACGCTAATTTTTTTTGATATTTCTTTCATAAAATTTGAACAAAAATTGTTTGAGTTACAGACCTTAGAAAAAACGTCATATCGGTTTTCTATACTTCAAAACTAAGTCTCTCTTCAATTTATTTCTAAAGTTTTTCCCAAATTTTAATATTAACTAAACCTATATCATTTTAGAGCCCTTTTTACGTTGATTCTTTTGGTATAACTTCCATAAAATTTGGAGCAAAATTGAATGAGTTACGGTATTTTAAAAACTGACATCCCAAAAATACAAAATTTTCCATTTTAGCCCCAAATCTTATCTCCTTCCCACCCGGACCAGTCAGCTCATTGCTCATCCTAAATATCTAATCTATATTCCTTTTTCCACATTTTTTCTCTATTTATCTCTGCGTCTCTTCTCTCTCCTCTCTACTGTACACAAAAAAAAACAGCAAAACCACATCATCATCATCATCATGTGTTAGAAATTGTGTGATGATTTTTTTCTTCTTTTCTCCATTGTTTTGGTTTTCTTGGAATTTTTAGTACCTCTGGTCAGGTCAATACTGACACAGTCAGAGAATAGAATAAGAGAATACACCTACAGTATCCCTAGAAGACGTCACGTCTTCTTTTCCCTTTTCCTCTCCCAACTTTTTTTGTGTAATCGATTGAAGACAGGCGAATGATAAGATTTTATGGTTGGAGAGGAAGAAGAAGGCCTAATAGGAAGAAGACAAGAAAACGTCTTCTGTATGTATACAAGATGACACACCCCCAATACGCAGTTCCCCCCCTTAATTAGCCCGATTTCATCATTCCCATCGTTTTCCAAGGGTGCGCGCTGACTTTAAAGGCGCATAACTCGAAAAGGGGCGGAGCTAGAAAAAATTGTAAAATACGAAATGTGCGAAACTTTATGCTGAGCAATAATGTAGATGATAATTTTTTGGTAGCTCCACTCCTTTTTGAGATATAGCGCTTGGAAGTCGCCAGCAAAATTGAAGCGTTTTGGATTTTTAGTTTGAAACGTTATATCTAAAGAATGTGCGGAGCTATCAAATAATGGTCAACTACAATATTGCTCAGCATGAAATTTTACATAAAACGTATTTTACAAATTCAAAGGAGGATTCCGAGCAAAAATTTTTCTTGCTTTAAAAGATGTAAAACAGGGCGCTGATTCCGAAAATCGCAACAAAAATGCTCAAAAATACTCGCCGAAGTCAGAAAATGCCGTCAAAGGGGGAAAATTGCGCCCAAAGTGCTCCCTTTTAGCCGAGTTTTCTCCGGAGTTTTCTAGGCCACGCCGCAGTAAATGGCTATTATTTGACGGACTTGTACAAATTTTCTCATTATTTCACTGAAAATAGTATTGGATGACACTCTGGCATGTAAATTACCAAAAAAATTTGACTAATGCCGTCTAAAAATCACAGGAGAAGCGAGGGAGCACTTCTGGCCCATTTCGACCCCTTTGACAACGTTTTCTGGCTCCGAGAAACATTTTCGAGCATTTTCGTTGTGAAATTCGGAATCAGCGCAATATTCTGCATCTATTGAAGCAATAAAAATTTTTGCTCGGAATCCTCCTTTAAGTTAACTCAGCCCCTTTTTGAGATATGTGTCTTGGAAATTTGCGCTTTTAATTAAAGAGTAACCTAACTTTAAAACATTATATCTTAAAAATGGTTGAAGCTATAAAAAAGATGTTAACTACAAAATTGCTCAGCATAAAATTTTACATAAAACGTATTTTACAAATTTTAGTTAACTCCGCCCCTTTTTGAGATATGCGCCTTTGAAGTTGATGTGGCTCGTCGCGCAAAGAGAGTACTGTAACTTCAAAGCGTTATATCTCAAAAACCATTTCAGCTATAAAAAAGTTGTTCATTACAAAATTGCTCAAAATAAAATATTTTAACAGAGCAGCTTACTTCCTTGTCTGTGCCTATGTCCACTCCTTCAAAAAGTACAGTACTTAGGCTCTCACATTTATATTTATCTGTTTGTTATTTGTACTGCTCGGCGAGCCCTCCCCACGAGCTTATCTTTTTATTTTTCCCCTCTTACTAGCGACGCTTCGCGTCGCTGGACACGGCTGCGCCGCGTTTCTTGCTGCGTGTGTTAGCTCATCATAGAAATTATTCTAATTTCATTATTCCCTCCAAAATTTGGAAATGAATTTTTCCATTTTTGAAAGTTTCAAAATCCCAAATCAAGATAAAAGATCAAAATGCGAGATAAGAGATTGAGAATGAGAAAAAAGTGCCAAAATCGACATATACTTTTATGGCTCTATTTTTTGTTTTTTGAGATAAAGAGCTGAAATTTGAGCTCAAGACAATTGACGTTGCGCTCTTCATGGTGCTATATTATCAAAGAAAAATAAGTAAAACTGACTCCGTGAGAGCCCAAAAACCCTTATCAGCTCAGTACAAAAGTTTCATCTGTAAAAGAAGATTTTGCCGCAGCGATCATAAATCGGGTCATTGTGGTCCATATTCAACCCCTCTAAGTTCTCGATGGTCGGCCCACATTTTCCTATCTGATGGTACAAAATTCAAAAAAATCGGTTGGGTAGGAATGGAGTTATAAATGCGCAAACTTTGTGACAAAATAATCTACAATTTTGTAGAAAAGTTAGGCTCCGCCCACAAATCGAAAAGCTCATACTTTCCGCATTTAATAGAATAGGCAGATAAGTTTGTTGCCAATGACAAGTACCCCCCCCCCCCAAACCCTTCTAATACCAACCAGCCGACTGTCCCCTTCTTAACCAAATAAGGAGGGGGACCCCTTTTGTGATTTTTATGAGCCATCATTACCCCTTTCTTTTCTATTATTCATTGCTATATTTGCTTTGCTTCAATACAATTTTTTATAGGTAACCACCAGCTAGCTACACATATCAACATGCCCCGCTTCAGCAACACCAAAAAGTGAGTTTTCAACCCTTTCACTTGATTTTAGGGTTTTGAAACATAAAAAATCGGATTCCTCGCAAAAAATTAGTCTAGAAACCAGAAAAAAATTATTTTAAAAAGTGCATTTTGAGTGATTTTGAGAGATTTGTCCGGATGGCTCAGGTGGGTAGATGGTGGGCTAGAAATCTCAATACCAGGGTTCGAGCCCACCAGGGTGAAAATTGTTTTTTATTGATTTTTACAAGTTTTTAAAAATATCAGAATTGCTCAGTGGGATTTTAAACACTACCAGACTGACAACCAGGGTTCGATTCCTCCCCAAAACTTTTTGCCTTTTTTTGGGCGTCTAAAATGTCCAAAACCTTTCTTGCTCATAAACTAATTCATAAATAAGTCACCCTTTTCTCGGGGGGTCCCCAACGTATGATTAGTTTGGCTCACGCACACCTTTTCGAAGTTCTGCTCTCGTTCCGGAGCACACTAATGAGAAATCCGGGGGGCCCCTAGATTCCTGAGAGAAGAAAGGGGGAATTAAAATGAAATGGCGAAGGTGAATAGAAATTGGAAAAGAGATTAGTGAAAAGGAAATGAGAGTGTTGGAAATTTAGAGAATTCTCAAAGTGTAGGGAAAAAATTGAGCCCAAAAAGTTTTTGGGCCCCGTAGGAAACCGAAATCGCACTAAACTATGTTAACAAAACTCACAAAAAAAAAGCAAAACAATTTGGGCCCTGGTGGACTCGAACCCTGGTATTGAGATTGGTAGCCTAGAAGACATCCACTGAGCCAAAGGGCACTTTTTCAAAAATCTCTAAAAAATGAGTTTTTCGAGATTTGAAAGTGGTTTCCGGGGAAGTTTTCGGTGAGCAATTTAATTTTCTAAGTTAAAAGTTGGTAAATGAACTCTAAGGCATAAAAATTCAGAAAAAAAGTTTTGGCAGAAAAATTTGTTTCGGAAATTTTTGTATTTGAAATCGCTCAAAAATCACATTTTTCAGTGTTTTAAAGAAGTTTTGGAGTTAGTTTTTGATGAAAATTTTGATTTTAGGATCTGAAATGCGCTAAAATGAACCCTTCATGTTAAAAATTAGAAAAAAAATTTTGGGTCAAACTTTTTTTTTGAATTTTTTTTCTAAAATTTTTTTAAAGCAAAAACTACCCAATTTATTTGGTTTGTGCGATTTCAAAACAGTAAAAACTTGCTCACTATGCTCTAAAAAGGCAGCAAAAAAATTTTGGCGCACCTGGGGTTCGAACCCCGGTGTCAAATTTACTAGTCCCACTCACTAACCACTAGGCCATCCTCCCAGATTTTTGAAAAATCGCCAAAAAGCCTCGATTTCGACCGAATTTTTTAAAATGTAATATAATTTTTTACGAGGAAAACCAGAAAGTGTGTTAATGAACCCATAGGCATAAAAATTAGGAAAAAATTTTGGGTCAAATTTTTTAAATTTTTTTTTCAAAAGTTCTTTCCCTTCACTGAAAACTCGTCAAATTGCGTCATAAGCGGAATCTCCCTAATCTCCCTTGCTTCATTTCAAAAGAGCCAAAACCAGGTGCTCTTTTTCTCTGCCACTCTCTCTATTCCCCCCAATCCCTCCTATCACCACACCACATATGACTTCCCCTTCTTCACACATTCCACTCCCCCCCCCCCCCCCCCCCCCCATTACTTTCACTTTCCTCTCCTCTTCTCCTTCTCATCTTCATTTTTATAGATCGAATTCTTCATCATCCCCTCCTCATCGTCACCTTGGCAACCGGAAGACGGCGATGGCTAGAAGGGCGGCTCAGGCTCCGCCCACTGGTGCTCCGCGAGCAGCTGAAGCAGTTGGAGCACAAGTTGTGTTGCCGCCAGTGGCCCTACCACCGTCTGTGTCGTACGAATTGAGACCGTCGAGGAATAATATGGTGAGCAATCCAGGCCCTTAGAATGGTCTAAAATTCTTTAAAATAGCTCAAAAAAGAACGCAAAAAATTTTGGCTCTAGGTGGAATCGAACCCCGGTAGTGAGATTGGTAGTCAACCATCTACCCACGTCAGCTATTCCAAAAAATCGCTCAAATTGACGGTTTCAACGCACTTTTCGCGCGTACTGGGCTATTTTTTGTGCTCGAATCGATTTTTTATGTCTAGAGCTCTCTAAACTACCATAAAACCCAAAAATGTCTTATTTTTGAACTGGGGCACTTCAAAATAGTCAAAACTTGATAACCATGCTCTAAAAAGCCAGCAAAAAAAGTTTGAATCACCCGGGGTTCGAACCCCGGTATCAAATTTACTAGACTAACTCACTAGCCACTAGGCTGCCCACTCAGAATTTTGAAAAACCGTCAAAAACCATAGATTTTGACCTAATTTTTGGCTTGTAGGGTAATTTTTTACGGGGATTTCGAATTTTTACAATTCCACGTTCCAAAGTTTGTAGGAACTCTAGAAATTCTCAATTTTCCAGGACCAAAACCATCAACAAGTATCCCGTCGTCACTCGTTCGAAGATTTCGCAATCCTTGACAATGTTATTGCTGAGATGATGCAGAATATCACGGATATTACCCACGTTCTTCAAAATGTTGGAAGGTGAGCGATTTTATGATGAGCAACATTTTCGGAAGAAAAGTTTCAGCGATGGTCCATGCACCTCCACTTCTTCCATTGAGCAATCTGTGTACCTTTCTTCAACTTTCGAGGCAATCCAGCCGATGCTACTTTCATTGGGACAAAAGTGTCAACAGGGATTGGAGGTGAGACTTTTTGAATTTCGCGGGTAGATATTAGGAGAGTTAGTTTCAGCTCGTCAAATGCTTTGAAATGAGTATACTCATGCCTAGGCTCCGCCCACTTTGGTTTTGGTGCCCAAGGGGTCCGTTCTGGGCCCCCATGCGCCTGTAAATTCGATTCACCGAAAGTAGGTCATGTTTATACTCATTTCAAAGCTTTCAACGAGCTAAGTTCTAATTTATCAACGATTTTCTTTGAAACTCTAATTTGAAAAAGTTAGACCCCGGACAAAAAATTCCCTTGGCTAATTAACTATCCAATAAGGGATACCTGGTACCTCTTGGTACACCAAAATAAGCACATTTTCTATGCATATGTACATAAAGAAAAATGCCAACGCACACATACCATTTGAATAGATAGTACATACCATTATGATTCATGACCCTATCCACCCCTTTCCCCCCCCCCCCCCCCCCCCCCTTTTTTTTTGAATTACTGACTTACTAAGGGGTTGGGGAATCAAAAAAAAAACCTGAAAATAGAAAAAAAGGGGTCCTGGAAAGCGTTAAAACTGTAATTAGGCTATTTTGAAAAAACAATTCGTCGAAAATTTTGAAATTGTTCTAACTTTTCAAATTTTTATTCAAACTTCTCGAAATTATTCTATCCCGCGCTAAGAGCTTAAAAATGAGTATAATCATGACCTACTTTCCTCGAATAAATGGGTCCCACCACGAAAACTACCGGGGTACTGTAGTTTGACCTACTTTTTCAAAATGAAGCAAACCCTAGCGTGTTTGGGCTCATTTTGAAGCTCTCGATGAGCTCTACACGCTTGTGCTAAAATTAAATCAAAATTTGAATCTTTGGATTTCCTTGGGCACCCTAATTCTTCAAATTTTGACCAAAAAATTTTAAATGATAGAAGTTCATTTTTCGCGTGTTGGGAGCTTCAAAATAAGTATAAACAAGGCTATGCTACCTCCAATTCGGGTCCCACCACGAAAACTACAGTAACCCTCGGATTACTGTAGTGTGACCTACTTTTTCAAAGTGAAGCAAACCATGCCGTGTTTGGGCTTATATTAAAGCTCTTGACAAGCTGAATTCAACTAAACCAAAAAATTTAAAATATTGGTCCCCTAAAATCAAAGTTTTTAGATTTTCCGTCCCTCTGCCTGCCCACCATCGTCCCTTCTTCGTATCACTGCTGCGCAACTTGAGGAAATCGGAGAATTCACACTATCAGAAAAGATTCGCTCGAATTCTCAAGATTTATTAAATCCAACATGGCCAATTATGAATTCGGTGTTCAAAATTTTCTCCCTATCCGATCGTCAAGTCATGGGATATTTGCGTCATCTTAAAAATCAAGTCCCATCAGCGATGCCAATTTTCCCGCGACATTTGGACATTGGAAACACATACATTACCCTCGGGCAACATGGCGCATACATTTTTGGCGAGGAGTACCTGTGTAGGGCCCCGATGCCGAGTGGATCTCGACCAAATCAGGCGCAGGTGAGGGAATCGGAACTTTAGATGTGAAAATTTGGAATAGGGAGGAAAAGAGCTTTAAAATGAGTATAAACAAGCCTAGGTTTGAAGAAAAAATTGGGTCCCCAGCGACTACAGTAATCAAAGGGTTACTGTAGTTTTCGTGGTGGGACCCAACTTGAAGCAAACCCGGGCTTGTTTATACTCATTTTGAAGCTCTCGGCAAGCTGAGTCAAACTGTGTTATTATCTAATATTTTACTTCAAATTTGAAAAAAGTTATAGTCATCAACTTATTCAATTCCGGCTTAAACTTATTGAGAATAATTTCTGCTGATTTGTCGTGATGAGAGCTTTTGAATGAGTATAAAGAAGCCCATCTTTGCTCCTAGTTGGGTCCCACCACGAAATCTACAGTAACCAATGGATTACTGTAGTTTTCGTGGCGAGACCCAATTTGAAGAAAACCTGGTCGTGATTATACTCATTTTGAAGCTCTTAACGCGCTGAATTCAAATTTATGTTTCAAATTTCATATTTTTCAGAACCAAAACAACGAAATCGACGCCAGCGGCTCGGACGTCTTCTGGTACGAGGCATCAGATACCGATGATGAATCTTGAGATTTTTTGCCCCCGATTTTTGATCTTTCCATTTCCCTTTTCCTCATATTCCGTGCCATACGGGACCCCTTTCAAAAAAACATTTTATTGATTCGGTGTACGGTTGTGATGTGAATAGCACAAATAAATACTCGAAAACATTTTTACAGTAATCCATTTTTTAGGGGACCCTAAAAAATGGGTCAGAGGGTACTACACGAGGAGTACAAAAATATGAAAAGATTTTAGCGCGAAATTCAAAAAAAAAGTGTACACTAAGCGCATTTTCACTGGAATGTTGAGGCACGACGCATGGTTGGTCTATTAATCGACTTCTTCTGAGCCTCCACGACAACGGCCCAATCGTACATGGTAGTGGTTACTGTAGTCACATCGTAGTAGTCGGGAAGACGGTACATCTTACGGACACGCTTCAGACGCTTGGTGTTCTCGTAGTAGCGGCTAATGTCTCTGAAAAGGGAAATGGTTGCGAAATTTGGATTTGGGACGTTCAGAGCTTCAAAATGAGTATAATCATGACTAGGTTTTCTTGCAAAGTTGGGTCCCACAACGACTACAGTAACCCTTTATGGGATTACTGTAGTCGTGGTGGGACCCAACTTTCCGAGAAAACCTAGGCTTGTTTATACTCATTCGAAAGCTCTCGGCTTGAGAAAGTTGAAAGTTGAAAATTTTTTTAACATTTTCAAAAAGTTTGGGGCAGAATTAAAAAAGATAGATACTGTAACTTCTCTAAATTTGAACTTTAGCACTCAATATTAACACAGTTAAATTAGGCACGCCGAGAGGTTTGAAATAAGTACATATAACCAAGCCCACGTTTGCAGAAAAAGTTGGGTCCCGCCACGAAAACTACAGTAGTTTCTGGATTACTCTAGTTTTCGTTGCGTGACTCACTTATCCGAAGAAAGTAGGTCATGATTATACTGATTTTGAAGCTCTCAAAGCGCTGAGCTCAAATTTTGCACTTTTATTCAATTTAGGGACCCCACCTCGATGCAATTAACACAATCGCATTCATATTCCGAATAATCTCAATTTCGAGCCGCCAAAAACAGGTGGACCCCAACTCGGCGTCACGTGACAGACCCATGCTCCATGAGAAATCCGACTCGGCGATTCGCTCGAACTTTTTTGTCTGAAAAATGGATCAAATTTCTCGGGAAATTCGATATGTATACTAAAAATAAGTTTTTTTCTGAACTTACGGTCCCATTTTTCTCCCCGGTGCCTCCTTTGTTGAATGGTAAGCAGACTAGGAACTTTTCCGGTGTGTAGGCTCCTGGAGCAGTTCCTGAAAAATTGGATAGTTGGAGATTGCTCTTCATAAAATTTCACGCATTTTTGTTGTTGAAAGTTTTTTGATAGCTCCGCCCCTTTTCGAGTTATGCGCCTTGAAAGTTGGCGTGCAAGCTTTGAAAACGCATATCTCGAAAGTGGGTGGAGCTATCAAAAAGTAGTCAACTACAAAATTGCTCATCATAAAATTTTACACATTTTTGTAGTTGGAAGTTTTTTCATAGCTATCTCCGTTCTCGAGATATGCTCCTTTATAGTTAATCACCAGAGAGACACAGACGACGAGAGTTGTCTGCGTCTCTCTCGCCGCCCCGCTCTCTTGCCACCGGCCGGCCGCCGAGGGAGCGCTTTCACTTTAAAGGCGCATAACTGAAAAACGATTAGTGCTATCAAAACACTTTTAACTACAAAAATGTGTAACATTTTAAGCTGAGCAATCAAATAGTTGGTTGTTTTTCGATAGCTCCACCCGTTTTTGAGATGCAGAGCTTCAAAGTTAGAGAACCAATATTAGGCTCACAAAGTGAGCGTAATCTTCAAAGGCGCATATCTCAAAACGCCGCAAAGCTATCAAAAAACTTTCAACTACAAAATTGCTCAGCATAAAAATTTACACATTTCCACAGTAACCCTTACCATCATTGCTAAACGGCCAATCCCAGACAAACGTCTCACTCATCCCGGCACCGGATGGGCATTCTTGAGCTTCCAGCTCTTTTTGCTCTGTATTATTGTTGAGGTCATATTTGAGCGCGAATTTGTGCCGACGAGTCCGTGTGGCCTCGTTAATAGTGGCGGACCTTTTTAGAAGGCCGGTCATCTGAAAAAATAGAGGTTTTGGAGGCGGGAAATTTGAAAAATTGAATTCAGCAGAGAAAGAGCTTTAAAATGAGTATAACCATAACCTACTTTCCCTGGTCACGGTATGCGCCTTTAAAGTTAGGATTACTGTAGTTTTCCGAATTTGAGCTAGTATAGCCTTGATTATACTCATTTTAGAGCTCTTGACAAGGCAAAAAAGAATATACAAGAAATTTTAGGTTTTGAAAAATTTTGAAAGTAGGGGCACCCCTAAAATAGAAAAAAAATTGTAGCATTTTGGAGATTTAAGGAGCCGAGAGACAACTGAAAGTGGCTGGCACTTTTAGTTCATTTTCACTTGCTCAATTCTTTCCTCTCTGCGTCTCTAAGAGCACAAAGAATCCCGGGCGCCAACTGCTGGGCGGGCGCCGGAGTCGCCCGAAAGACAGAGGGGTACCGCTTAGAGAAAAATTCATGAACCTACAAAACATCTTTTGAGATGGATGAAAAAAGTGAAAAGAACACTAAGTGAAAAGTGGAACCAAAAAAAATAATGAGAAAAACATGTTGGGTCTTGAAACTTTCAGAATTTCCTCAAAACTCAGAATTTCGATCTGAAATTAATTTAGGTCGCTTTGAAATTTCAAGAGCTTCAAAATGAGTATAATCATGCCTAGGCTCCGCCCACTTTTTGCCGATGGCTCAAGGAAGGCCCACGAGGGCGCACCTAAAAGTGGGCGGAGCCTAGTCGTGTTTATACTCATTTTGAAGCTCGCGACCTACTGAGTTTAGATAAAAGGTCAATTGTACTATTGGAAGTATCATTAGAGCCAGGGCAGCAATTTTAGAGAGGAAATTGAGAAGATAGAGTACACTTGAAGGGAGAGAAAGGTAGACAAGGAGGGGGGTGACCCCAGTGAACCAAGATTTTTTACACTTTTTCAAAGGGGTACCAGGATGTATACACATACACTTTCGACATTCTTTGGTCTAATGGAGTTGATCTTTAGATTTGACTCTAAACTTTGGAAATAAACGAAATTTCACACTTAATTTTTTTCAGTTTAAATACAAAATAAAGTGCCCAGCTGAAAAGAGCACGAAAAACTGCTCCTAACACAAAAAAAAAATTCCCAAATTGGCAGATTTTTAGGGTTTTTTAGAGGATTTCGAAATTTTTGGGCAGAATGGCTCAGGTGGGTAAGGGCGGAGTTAGGAGTTTCAATACCGGGGTTCGATTCCATCAAGGCTCAAATTTTTTTGCTTTTCTTGTAGAGTATGGTTACGCTATTTGGAACCTTTCTAGACTTCAAAAATTTAGGTTTCTGGATATTTTCCCAATTTTCAAAGGGTCTAACCCAAAAAAATTGAATTCAGCGCAAAAAAATAGCCCGGGAGGCGAAACAGTGACTGGAAACGCTCAATTCTAAGGCAATTTTCAAACAATGTGACCGAATGGCTCAGATGGGTAAGGGCGGGGTTAGGAATCTCAACACCGGGGTTCGAACCCACTTGGGTGGAAACTTTTTTGCTTTCTTTTTTGAGGGTTTTTAGATGTCTTAGACCCTTTTATACCACTTTTTGAACCCTTACCCGCCTCTTATTAATCAAATAGTAGGGCGTTCCAAAATAGTTGTGTGTCAAATGTAGAAAGCAAACACAAAGGGGCTCACGGGGAGCTCAAAAGATAAGAAAATGACTTCTCACAATGTTAGCTGCTTTTAAGTATCAAGTGTCAAGTACTTGGAAAACACATATGATGTCAGATGAATCATTGCGTTTTGAAGGACCCCAGGGTGGGCGAGAGTGAAGATTGAGAAATTTTATGGGGTCTAAACTGTGTATTTGGGCTCTAAAAGAAAAACAAAAAAAATTGAGCCTAGGTGGAATCGAACCCTGGTATTGAAATTCCCGGCCAAACCTCTAACCACCTGAGCCATTTGAACACTTTTTTTGAAAAGTCCTTTGAAATTGAGCGTTTCTATTCAAATTTTTGCCACGTGGTGTTATTTTTTCGCGCTGAGTTCGATTTTTTGAGTTAAAACCTTCAAAAATTGAGTGAAAACCCAGAAAACCAAAATTTCAAAGTCTAGAAAGGTTTCAAATAGCGTATCCGTGCTCTAAAAGAAAGGCAAAAGATTTCGAGCCTACACAGGTCGTCCGCAGACGATCCGTTACGGATGCACCGACGCTAGCAAACGGACCACATTGGTATCGAAAACGAGTCTCGTTACGGATCCGTATTTCATCCGCACGGATCTATTGCTGCTTTTTGAAAGTGTCGTATTCAATCCGTATGCGGATTGTTAGCGAGTGGCTTATGGTCAGCACACGGTCCGCGTGCGATAATAGTTTTGTGTTGGTGGAGATGGGATGTTGCATGTGGGGGCGTGTTTATTTTAGCTCAAAAGTCAATTAAAAAAAGAAACAACAAAATGAATTCGAAAAGAAACAACAACAGAAGTATCATAGTAGTGACGAATTATCATTCTAGATTATTTGAAGAGATCGGAAGTTTTGAAATACCGGAGTGGATGCGAAGTCTATCTCTTCTTCTTCCAACTCGTTGTTCTCGAGTTTTTCCATGAAAACACGCGATAACTCGGCCACGGTAGAAGACGAATTGTCATTATATTCCTTACGGAAGCGATCTCTGAAGAATAACCTTCTCACATAGTTAGAAATCATGAAACTTACTGGAGGTAGGTGAGTACTTCTCGTGCCATTCCGTGGCATTTGGCTTGCAACTCGAGCGAGAATTCAAGTTTAAATCCTTGGTATAAGAACTCTGAAATCAAAAAAGTATTAGACTTTTTTCCCATTGCTCGTACTTACTGGAGACATCTCTATAAAATTGAGTGCCTAATGGGAAGTAGTTTGAGGTGGAGTAATCAGTTGGCGAGTAGACCGGGAAATATTGATCGAAGGCGGCCAACTGGAATCATCTTACATTTAAATTTCAAAGAAAATTATGAGGCACATACTTTTTTAAACGCAGTTCTCAATAAAGTTGTAGAATTTTCATCGAATGACGTCCATTTAGAAGCTTGATGAGACGTTAGTAACTGTGACATCTTGAATTTCTTCAAACTTGGCAAGGAAATCCATTCTTCGTCACGCATAGCTTCGTCCAAACTGAATCCGTTTCCTGCGACGATGGCCAACTATAAGATGATTATGATACATAAGCAAAATTGTGAAACAAAAATCGAAATACCTCGCAGTTAGTAGATTGACTACTTTTCCTCAATTTGAGAGCAAGTCTATTTTGCATAGCAGTGCTGAACGCGAGTCCTAAACACATTTGTTCCATGTCCTTGTCTTTGCTATGAAACTTTTGGGCTAACTCCAGATATGGATAGTAGTCGGTTTGATAATCATTCTTTGCCAGCTTACTCATCGCTTCCTGAATATCAAAAGTATCTATTTAGTATAAAATTTCGATCACAATACCTCACATTCTGTTCTCGACAGGGGAACTCCATTTTTAGAGCCGTAAAAGTATTTTTCAGAAAATGAGATAGGGTTCCACATTCCCTTTTTTGTCACCTCAGCTCCTTTCAAAACCGGAGTAGCTTTTCCCTCGGTAACCTTATTCGATGACCCTTTTTTATTAGTCTCTTCTGCAGATGAAATCATAATCGATGGTTTTGATCTGAATTGCTTGGAATGCTGAGGAATGTACAACTTCGAGCTGTTGTTGTTAGAAGTATTTGTAGCGGAATCATCGTAATAACGTTTTTCAATGTGTGTATAGTTTCGGGTCGAAAAATGCTCTCCGCCGGATCCATAGTCTATCTCTGGCTCAAAAATCATGTTTCCAATATTGGCATACATTTGTTTCTGTTGCTCCTGAATATGGTTGATTGACACAGGTGCATTGTTGATTTTTGGTCTGAGCGGTGTGCGGATGTTTGAATCTTCTCTCAGTGGCAAAGAAGTGTTCTGAAATGAAATATATTACAATTATTTATGTCAGGCTGGCTTAGTACCATTTCGCTAGTAGTATCTTCCTGATCATATTCCCACACGGGTGAGTTTCTGGATTGCTCCTTCTCTTCCTCCTCCTCTTCAAAATCCACTTCTATTTTTACATTTTTCCTTCCACGGAGAGCTGCATTATTCGCTTCGTACTCGTTCTTCTCATCTACTTCAATCGGCGATTTGCCTCTTCTTTTTTGACTTCTCGTTTGTCTTCTCATTTTTCTACAATTGTGATCTAAATCGTGATCAATATTAGATAATTAGTAAACGAGAGGGAATGTAATGAACTGATTGAAACAACCATTGTTAAATGAATATATGTAAGAAGTGAATACGTAAGTTGCCTTATTAATAACTGGTACACATGAAGCGAAGAAGGTAAAAGGCTAATTGTGAACTGGATTTCCTCCAGTAGAAATAATACAATAAGCATCATCACAATCAACATAGGCAGCAATTGACACAATGTTATTTGGATTGAGTAACAATTTTCGACCAGATTGTTTAGCATATTTCACTCCTTCGTATGCATCTAGGCATCTCAAAATAGCACTAGCGTATTGAGCATTTCTTCCGGTTAGTTCTCGAACTGCTGTACGTAAAGATGGGTAGGCATCGGATTTTGGAAGTTCCACCAGAGATTCCGCAAGCACATACGATCCATTCTCAAATTCAGCTAGAGCGATGAATCTGAAGCAATTGTATTTGTCCTGATCCCGATAAAAAAAACACATCATCGACTGTATGACGATTGCCGTATTCCGAATGTAGTTTTCCGCATCCCAAATGTAAAGTAGCATACAACTTCGCCGATTCGACACCGGAAATAGTGTCCTCGTCACGGATGTTGCAGAACTGAATTTCTTTTCGATAACTAGAAGTTGATCTGAGGATGCCGGTGGTTGCAGATATGAATTTTCGTATCCGCGACGATTGCTCTTTTTGAGACCTTTCCATTAATTCTCTCCTTAGGCAATTGTGCAGTAGAACTCTGGAAAATATAACGTTTATCATTCAAAAATTACTTTTTTCTAACCTGGAAGAAGCAATTTCACAGAAGTTACGGGTGAGTCTCGAGTTATAACCCATGAAGGAGAATTGATAAGAAGATTCGAAGGCAAACGTAGATAATGGGGCTGCACTTCCAAACAAGTCGTTACTGTATGGAAGATGATACAATACTTCCTGAAAACTACAGACTGAAATCCCATCGGTTTTTTTGTGAACTCACGTGGCTCTTGCATGAGATGTACTCTTGACTAGCTTCTTTTAGAAACCAACGTGACGATTCACAAAGAACTTTGTCAAAAGTTTTACAACACTCTAGAGGCGAGTACATTCTATTTGCCAGAAGAGATAGAGCAACAATAACAAATCGTCCTTCTGGTGGAATGGAATCGCAGGTTATCGCAACTGAACAAACGCAGAGTCGAAAAAACTGAAGAAATGTATGTCCTTCAAGTGCTTTTAAAATTATTTACATTAATTCGATCGCTTCCGTTACGGCAATTCTTGATTGCAAAATAACTGGTTGGCAAAACAACTTTCGAACACTTTCCCTCTACTTCTGAGCAGTTGACGTCAAACAATCCGGACTTTCGGCTTCTGCCACGATTGAACATCTCTGAAATGCGATAAAGTTCAAAATTAAACCAGCTCGATTCACCGTTTAGAATCACAGCAAAAAGTCCTTCTCCCAAGTTGTGTAGCACGTCAATTGGTGTGTTATACGGAAGAATAGTTCGCAAAACTTTGGCAGGTGTTGAAGAAAATCCGTTTTTTCCTTGTCTGGAGTCATCAATTGTTAAATGTTCTTTTCTCCTATTGTATCTTGCTGGAAGCATCAGATTTGAATTTAGTAATTATTCATCAGTCATACCATCTCCTTCCATCTTATAAAAAGTTTCTGGCGCAAGGCAATAAAAACAAGAGTATGGAGACTGGTGTCCTCGAAATCCAAATAACGCGCGTTTCGCTGGCTGATCACAGTTTGCCGTTACGATTTTCATATGTATATCATGTCTTCCAATTTTCTTGCACGTTCCTTCGCTATCAGTGAGAATCATAGGCAAAATGGCATTCCATAAAGCTGTTGACGGATTTACGGAACTTTCGGTAATTCCTTCCAGTATAATATTACAACTTTGCTGCATTGAAGACGTTGGAAGATCGAGCAGCATCACAGAAATCGGCCAGAGTTTTCTGAAAACAGCATCATGTGGTGGCCATTTTTCCTATAAATACTTACTTCGTGTTTCCAGGAATACAAATTCCGTCGATTGAGAGTAGTCCGGATAGAAGTAGTTGATTATTACTTTCCGATTTCCATCTTCTACTCAAAAATTCCGCTTGTAAGTTATGTTTCATTGGTTTTCCTGTCTTGAGGCGATGTCGGATTTGCATGACATCTTCATAGTAGTGGCTTATAACATCATGTAACTGTGACTTGATACCAACTCTGACGAATTTAACTAGTGGTCCACAACTGAAAAGCAATATACAAAATGTGATTTTAAGAACCTTATAATACCATTTCGTTAGTCTCCCACAACGGATCCCACACTTGTTACAAAAGTATGAAGTTGTGTGCATATTTCTTCTCTCATTCCACAATTTTTCCACTTCTTTTTCAAAATTCTCAGTATGAACTGATAAGAATCTTTGATATTCTGCAAAAATCCAGCTTTTCCAGTGTAGTTACTTTCATACAACTGACCATTTTCTGATAGGCGGGACATGCACGCAGCAGAAAGAAATTGAATCACATTGTCAGGCGCTTTCTTCAAATCCTCAAGTAAACCTGAAAAACGGAAGAATTTAGTTAAGTATCACTTATTTGCTGACATACAGGTATAGCTTTCGCTGGCACCGTTCGTTCCGTTCGTATCACTTTCATTATCTGAATCGCTGAGAATTTCAGGTAAAATAGGTTCCTCGAAGTTGTTTCTGTCGTACGCATTTTCGTCGCTATTTTCCGAAACATGAGTTGACGTCTCTGAAAGAAATATTCAATTAAAATGTCGGGAAATTGCATCATTTTACCTTTTTTCTTAATGTTGTTCCTACAGAAGTCTTTCGAAATTCGTGTAGGCATTATATTTATTGGAATTGGGTTGATAGTGCGGTAAAATAATAGAAAAACATGAAAAAAATACGAAAGTTTGAAAAAAACAGAATGAGAACACGGAAGATCTTTTGCAAATGCGCCGCCTAGACCATCCGTATACGGTCCGTACGCGGACCGACTTCCTCGTCATAGAGTCGTATCCCATCCGTGCGCGGACGAGATGTAAAGGAAGCACAGTAATGTTCGTCGTATTCCATCAGTGTGCTAGCCACACTCGTGCGGTCCGTTCGCGGATGAAATGAGCCAGCCGTGCGCGGACGAGTCTTCGGAAAACTAGTCTTTACGGATCCATAACGATACTTTACGCGAGTCGCATCCGTAACGCGTCGACTCGCCAACTACCTGTGTAGATGGAATTGAACCCCGGTATTGAAATTCCTAACCCCGCCCTTACCCACCTGTGCCATTCGGCCCAAAATTTCAAAATCCTCTAAAAACCTTAAACATTGGTCAATTTTAGAAATTTGTTATATGTTTAGGGTAGTTTTTTGTGCTCTTTTTAGCTAGACAACTTGTTTTGTGTATTTTCTCAGAATTTTGACTCCAAATTTTCCATGTTTTTCTCTTCTCTAAAGTTTCGCTCATCTCCGACTAAAGTTCAACCTTTCTATACATTTTTTGCTGGGATTTTTTCCGCAGGAATGAGATGAGATGAAACTACGACACCTTCTCAGGTTACCAAGAATGTGATATAGGATCTATTTTCAAAAAAAAAAAGAAAGGCTAATACACAGAGACAAAGAATTAGTACACTGAAAATTTTGTAGTCCGAGTAGTTAGTACATGTGAACGAAAGACGTCAGAGAAATTCCTGGAGTTCGGTTTTTTTTGTGGGACTAGAGGGTACAAAGTTTTTTATCAGTTTTCATTGATATATTTTCCGTAAAATTTCAATTTCGAGATGTCTATCACTATTACATGTCGTTTGAGCTTGAATTTTTCACTAGAAAATAGAATGTTGACAGCCTTGATATTAGAGTTTGATCTATAAACCTAACTCTTTTTGGATTACTGTTATCCTGAACACTGGTGATTTAACCATTACTGTACATAGATTTGTAAGTAAACACAAAAAAATAGTGAAAAATGTTTACAAACTTTTGAAGTTCACCTTTGGAACATCAAAAGACTGTTTTTAAAATGACGAGGCCTGGAAAAATGATAATAATTTTACAGTACTGATCAAGTTTAGCCAAATTTTGGGACACAGAAAATCATAAAGAACGTAAAATTTTGCCCTGGGGAACGTTGAAATTTGCGAGAAATCAGAAAAAAAATTCTCGAAAAAAAAAATTTTTTTCGGCCCAACTTTGAGGGTCTGAAAAACTGGTTCCCAGATATCCATTTTTTCTGAAATTTTGCGGATGTATAGAACAACTAAAGGACTCTATTTTTGTAATTGACCACTTTTTCATAGGCCCCCGTTCCAGTTAGTTAGAGAGCGTGGAAGCCAAAAGGCACAAAAATTAGTCAACTTGGCCTAACTGCCTGGATTTCGGTCCTATAAAAAAGTTGTCAACTACAAAAATAGAGTTCTTGAGTTGCTCTATAAGCTCACAAAGTTTCAGAAAATTTGGATATTCGGAAGTTACTCTGTTAGACCCTCAAAGCTGGGGCGGAAAAAATTTTGCGACTAAAAACTTTTTTTTCGAAATTTCAACCTACTTTTTGGATTTCTGGGTCCAAAATTCAGTTCAGCTTAGTCAGCACTATGCAATCTTGGCCAATGGAGCACAATTTCTAATTACAGTAAGCTTATCCACATAAAAATCTGATGCAAGTGACCCCAGGGGAGCTCAATCTAGAAAAACCAATGAAAACATGTAAAGATTTTTCCGTGTCCCGTAGTAATAGTAGTGGCCACAGGAAGAAACTGAAGAGTCAATGGCAAAAGCCACTGACTCTGTTCTAGGGGAGTGGAAAAGACAACTGTCTTCTTTTCTTTTTTTGTGTTGTATCCGATCTCAGTGTGTGTGCTTAGGCTCAAGCTGGATCACTTGAGACGGGCTTTGTCGGAACGTTTTTTTGGAATTTCCTTGTTCGGAGAATGGCGGAACTTGAGAAGGCACAAAAAATTCGTGGAAAAAAGGAGCTGCAGAAAGGCGGAAATAAAAGCAAAAAAGAGCCCAGACTACAGTAGGTCTATAACACAGATAATGCGCTCTATTGATAAAATACCTGTACCTTTTCCAAAATCCTTGTGTACTCCTCGTGGACAACTTGAAAGAGAAAATTATTCTCAATTGAAATTTTGCTTAAATGAAAATGTGCGAAAAAAATTTTCACAGACTTTTGTGTTCCTAGACTTTCTAATTGGCTCCAGATGAAGTTTTTCTCGCTCTTTTTTCAATATTCCGATTCTCGATGAAAATTACACTAAAAGTGTGCTTTGCTCTTCAGCAAATGAGCAATATCTTCTTTTTTCCTCAAGAAAATTGTTGGATGATGAAATTTTCTTTCATAAATCGCAGACTAGAGCGGTAAACTCTAAAAAATAGTTTATAGCAATTGCTCAGCATAAAATTTTAAACATTTTTGTTGTTGAAAGTTTTTTGATAGCTCCGCCCCTTTTTGAGTTATGCGCCTTTAAATTTGGCGCGCTCGTCGCCTTCCCCTCGCAGCGGGGAGTCGTCAACTTTAAAGACGCACAACTCAAAAACGGGTGGAGCTATCAAAAAACTTTCAACTACAAAAATGTTTAAAATTTTATGATGAGTAATTTTGTAGTCAATAGTTTTTTGGTAGCTCAACTAGTTCTTGAGATATTATTGAAGTTTTAGAGAAAAAAAATTCTTTAAAAAATTATTAATTTATTACTGTCTTTTTTGGTTCATAAAAATTGAAAGTTGAGAGAAAAAGTTTATATATTTGATACAGTAAAATTATAACAAATGTTTAATATAGCTAATTGAGTCAAAATAAGAAAATGAGGTAGTTTAAATAACCATATAAATTAAGAGTCGAAAAATAAGAAAATTTGGAACATAAAAAATGAATTACACAGAATTTAAAGGTACATACACAGTTTTCATTGCATTATATGATGTAAAATTGGATGGAGATTTCAAAAATCATTATTTAAATGCTCAAAAATTGCTCTGAAACCTTGAAAATTGACTTCAAAATAAACCTTCAAATGAATAACGTCAATTTTTCGCGAAATCGAAAATGGGTCGTTTTTAACGCATTTTTCAAAGTTTAAAATCAATTTTAGAGCATTTCCATTACAATTTTTAGATTCTTGGGCCCTTCAAAGCTGACTAAGCACGCCTCCTCTCTCTGCGGCCACCCGATTCGCGGCCTCTTCCAACTTCTTCGCTTCGGCCTCATCTTGCTCATCCGATGGAATGGCGAAAATCCGGCGCATCTCTTCTGGAGACTTCCCTTTTGCCATGTTTGCCACCATTTTACACGTATAATTCATAAGCTGTTGAATATCCAAATAATTCGATGCCAAAATCAGATCGAAGAGCTCCATATTGCCGACGGCCAAAAATTGCTCATCCCATTCCGGAATCTCGACGTGTTTCGGCACACTATCGTCTTCCACGGGCCGCGGCTCGCCGCGGTGGTGCTCACACCACTCGACGACTTTTTCGAGAGTGTCCCCGGTGACATTCTCCAGAGGGATGGGCTCTTTGTCCAGGGAATCGTCGGCGGTGTAGCCGAGATTGGAGATGAGGCCTTTGAGAAGTTCGGATTGCTCGGCGGCCAACGCCGAGATTCGGAGTTTAGGGCCGTCGCAGCCTTGGACGTAGAAGAAGGCCTCTGGCTCAAGGGCTGGGGCAACGTCTTCTGGGTCAATGTCGAGTAGGGACATGATCTGAAATGGAAAACATAAAGGATACTGTAGATTTGAAATCAAGAAGGGTTGAAAGAGGCTTTGGCTTAGAGGCTTAGGCTTAGAGGCTTAGGCTTAGAGGCTTAGGCTTAGAGGCTTAGGCTTAGAAGCTTAGGCTTAGAGGCTTAGGCTTAGAGGCTTAGGCTTAGACGCTTAGGCTTAGAGGCTTAGGCTTAGAGGCTTAGGCTTAGAGGCTTAGGCTTAGAGGCTTAGGCTTAGAGGCTTAGGCTTAGAGGCTTAGGCTTAGAGGCTTAGGCTTAGAGGCGTAGGCTTAGAGGCTTATGCTTAGAGGCGTAGGCTTAGAGGCTTAGGCTTAGAGGTGTAGGCTTAGAGGCTTAGGCTTAGAGGCCAAAAAATAAGCCTAAAAATGCAAGGCTAGCCGCGCCCACGCCGAAATAAGGCCATCGAGACTAAATCCGGAAAAAAGGGAAATCGAATATGCATTTCTTTCAGACATATTTTTTTATAATTGAATATTTTGAGTCATTTTAACAGCGAAAAATTACAGAAAAACTTTTAAAACTGTGAAAAATTATCCACTGGCTCGGCCCGGGATTTTCCAAATCTATTTTTTCGCATATTTGAGCCTAGCCTCCACGGAAAAAGCTTCGCGGCCCCCTAGGCCACCAAAAAAAGAAAAAAGGGTGAAAAATACATAGAAACATCTTTCATGACAACCTAAATGAACGTTCGTACTAATAATATAATTGCGAGAGAAAAAGAGATGCAGAGAGCGAAAGAAGTGCAAATCGAACGGAGAGGGGGGCCCCCGCTCGGGTCGAAAGGACGAACGGGCAGCTGTTCCCTCTTTCTCTCTAGGGGGCCCTCCGGGGCCTCATTCGGAACATGTGTCTGCGTCTCCGGGGTCATTTCTGATGAGAGGGGTTTATTAAGAAAGGAAGAGTGAAAAAGTAGGTCAATTTACAGTGAAAATGACATGAAAAAATCCAAAAAAATGCAATATTTAATACTCGACGGCCATCTGGAACCGTCGAACTACAGTATCCCCCACTCTGGTCAATCTTATCGCAGCAGATTTACTTCCGTCGTTGGCCCTAATAATTATAGGGTTGTTGACGAAATTGATGTGGCCGTGGACTCTGAAAATGTTGTGTTTATTTAGACCGTGTAGGGCCTAGAGGGCCGTAGAGGACCTAGAGGCCGTAGAGAGCCTAGAGGCCGTAGAGGGCCTAGAGGCCGTAGAGACCGTAGAGAGCCTAGAAGCCGTAGAGGGCCTAGAGGCCGTAGAGGCCGTAGAGAGCCTAGAGGCCGTAGAGGGCCTAGAGGCCGTAGAGACCGTAGAGAGCCTAGAAGCCGTAGAGGGCCTAGAGGCCGTAGAGGGCCTAGAGGGCCTAGAGGTCCACTAGGCCGTAGAGGGCCTAGACGGCCCAGAGGCCATAGAGGGCCTAAAGGCCGTAGAGGGCCCAGAGGCAGTAGAGGGCCTAGAGGCCGTAGAGGGCCTCGAGGCCGACTAGGCCGTAGAGGGCCTAGACGGCCCAGAGGCCGTAGAGGGCCTAGACGGCCGTAGAGGGCCTAGAGACCGTAGAGGGCCTGGAGGCCCATTAGGCCCTGGAGGCCCATTAGGCCCTGGAGGCCCACCAGGTCCTCTTGGCCCACTAGGCCCACCAAACTCACGTTACAAAACGAGACCTCTCCTGCACATTCCCAATCGGTATCGGAATGTCCAGAATTCTTTCCCGATTGAACTTTTTTCCTTCGATTTCCATGTAACCCAAAAAACCGTACTCCCCCTGACGCCACTCCCGAAGAAACGCGTCCAAATCTTTGTTGGTTAGCGATGAGTCAACGAGTCGAATTCGCTCGCAATCGCAGGCTCGAAGATGATCCAATGTGAACCAGTGGGCGTGAGAAATGTCGATCATTTTTGGCCAGCGCCTTTGCGGGAGGCTGAAAGTAGGTTTATCTCAAGAGCTATCAAAAAAGTTTCAACTACAGTATTGCTCAGCATGAAATTTTGAACATTTTCGTAGTTAAAAGTGTTTTGATAGCTCCGCCCCTTTTTGAGTTACGCGTCTTCAAAGTGGATGCGTTCCTCAAGGAGGATACATCGACTTTAAAGGCGCATAACTTAAAAACGAGTGAAGCAATCAAAAAAGTTTCAACTACAATATTGCTCAGCATAAAATAGTGTACCTTTTTGCAGTTGAAAGTTTCTTGATAGCTCAACCCATTCTCGAGATATAGCGCTTCAAAGTTTACCCGCAAGAGATAAGGGGGAGGGGGAGACGCAGACGACGAGAGTCGTCTCCGTCTCTCTGGTCGCCCTGCTCTCTCGCCGCAGGCCGGGCGCCTTTACTTCAAAGACTCGTATCTCGAAAATGGATAGAGCTATTGAAAAGTGTCCAACTACAAAAATATGTAAAATTTTATGCTGAGCAATTTTGCAGTTGAAAATTTTTTGATAGCTCTGCCCATTTTTGAGTTGAGTTATGCGGCTTTGAACTTTTTGATTGGCTTTGGAGGGGTCTGGAGTTTAAAAATTCGTAAAATCCTACCTGAATTGAAACGAATCGCTGAACTTTTGTTGGATTATTAGCTCTGTTTTTACCACAAGTTCCTCCAAAACTTTTTGCAACTCCGTTTCATCCTCAGAATCTCCCTGAACCACAAAAAACTTTTCGACTTCTTTTTGCTTGTTGAAAATCCACTGGGTCCTTTTTTCAAATTCTTCTTCTTCAAATGGAACTTTTATTTCGAAAACCTTGCATCGATGAAGACTAACAATATGGTCAGCGACAATTTGCACACCATCTCTGACATTATCATTATTATTCCAGTGAACCCATATTTCCTTTGGCTTGAAAACAACTGGAGTACTGTACCCATTGATAGTTGTCTGAGTTACCCCTTGTGGTTTTGCAAGAACCCCGACGTGAATTTCCATTTTATCGTTTTCAATCGCCATTTGAAGTATTTGATTCTTGAAGTCTACTGATAATTCTATGTCGAGTTTGGCCCCGGCGGCCGCGATGAGAGAGGATGATCGTTTGGAGAGGAAGGAGAGAAGGGCCCTGGAAAATAAGTGAAAATTGGATAGTACTCACTCTAAAATCCATGAAGAACTTTGAAGTTTCCCAAAAAAATCAGAAAAAAAATTTTCGAAAAAAATTTTTTTTGGTCGCAAAATTTTTCCCGGCCCAACTTTGAGCATCTGAAAAAGTAACTTCCAGATATACGATTTTTCTGAAATTTTGCACATGTATAGAGCATTTAAAGAACTATATTTCTTAAGTTGACGACTTTTTCATAGGACCACCATCCAGTTAGTTAGGACGCATGGAAGCCCAAAGGCTCAACAAAAAGGACAAATTTTAGTCAACTAGGCCTAACTGCTTGGATTTTGGTCCTATAAAAAAGTTATCAACTAAAAAAATATAATTCTTGAGTTGCTCTATAAGTTCACAAAATTTCGAAAACATTCAATATTTGGAAACTATATTTTTAGACCCTCAAAGTCGGACCGCAAAAAATATTGAGACCAAAAAATTTTTCTTTCAAAAAATTGCCAATCAACAACCAAAAATTAATAGTTTCTATAAAAATATTTTTTAAAAACTCACAATTCCCGCAATTCCAAATGCTGTAAAACTTTCTGGCAAACCAGCGATGGAGCATGAAGAATGCGAAACTTTGCCATCTGGAAAACAAAGAAAATTTTGACGCCCCGTCTTTAAAGGCGCATAGCTCAAAAAGGGGCGGCGCTATAAAAAAGTGATCGACTACAAAAATGTTTACAATTTTATGGTGAGCAATTTTTCAGTTAACAGTTTTTTGATAGCTCTGCCCCTTTTTGACTTATGCGCCTTTAAAGTCAATGTATCCTCCTTTTCTGCCTAGCGAAGGGGGTCGCACCAACTTTAAAGGCGCATAACTCAAAAAGGGGCGGAGCTATGAAGAAATTGTCACTAACAAAATTGCTCAGCATAAAATTTTGAACATTTTTGTAATTAACACTTTTTTGATAGCTCCGCCCCTTTTTGAGTTCTGCGCCTTTAAAGTATAAAAACGTCAAGATCAATAAAAGTGCATAGAACGACGGATAATTCAAATGAGGTACCTTCTGGCCTATCCGGGGTCCTTCCCAGAAACCAACAGTAATTAGATATTTATTCAGATTGCCACCTTTGTTCGGTGGTCCACGTCTCTAGATGTGTCTGCGTCTCCAAACTTGGCACTTTCTAATGAGAATTGCGAAATGCCCTGGTTGCGAAAGGTTCTAGTTGCGAAATCTCCTAGTTGCGAAATGTCCTGGTTGCGAAATGTCCTGGTTGCGAAAAGTCCTGGTTGTGAAATGTCCTGGTTGCGAAATGTCCTGGTTGCGAAAAGTCCTGGTTGCGAAATATCCTAGTTGCGAAATGTCTTGGTTGCGAAATGTTAAGTTCATTTTAATACAAGAAAAGTTACATTATATGAAATGGTAAAATTTTTTAAATTGTTAGAAAAATCAGAATGTCTTCTGAAATCCAGATGGATTACGGTAGTTAATATTCGGATTACGGTACTTGAAATTTAGAAATCATGAAGTCGATGAAGAGCAAGTTTTTCCAGTTCCAGGGAAGTTTGGGGTTCTGAAAAAAAATTGTGAAAATTTTTTTTTGAAATTTCGAAAATGTGACATTTCGCAAGTGCACTTTCGAAACGTCACACTTGCGAAATGTCGCGGAGCCAAACTTACAGTACTCCAGCTTCTTCAGAATTTCCAAAATTTCTGGAATTCCAGATGGATCTTGGAGGATTCTGAAGATTCTGAATCCTTCCAGAAGACGTCAGATTATCATTGATTCTCAAATTCTGAATCTGATTCTGAATTTCAGAATCAGCTGACGTCGTCACGACTTCTTCGACTTCCCAATAGCAGAAGGACTCCGTTTCGGATCTACCGTACTCTTTGAATGGTTTGGGGTCCAGAAGACGTCGGATTCGGACGGAGAGGATTCTGAAAAATCGGACATTTGGCAACTAGAAGGTTTCGCAACTAAGACATTTCGCAACTAGGACATTTCGCAACTAGGACGTTTCGCAACTGGGACATTTTGCAACTAGGACGTTTT
This sequence comes from Caenorhabditis zanzibari, assembly GCA_963966625.1. NCBI lineage: Eukaryota > Metazoa > Nematoda > Chromadorea > Rhabditida > Rhabditidae > Caenorhabditis > Caenorhabditis zanzibari. The sequence continues at coordinate 2,115,268 of OZ016470.1, forward strand.
GCAACTAGGACGTTTTGCAACTAGGACCTTTGACAGCTAGGACATTTCGCAACTAGGACATTTCGCAACTAGGACGTTTTGCAACTAGGACATTTCGCAACTGGACATTTCGCAACTAGGACATTTCGCAACTAAGACATTTCGCAACCAGGACATTTCGCAACTAGGACATTTCGCAACTAGGACGTTTCGCAACTAGGACGTTTTGCAACTAGGACATTTCGCAACCTGGACATTTCGCAACTAGGACATTTCGCAACTAGGACGTTTTGCAACTAGGACATTTCGCAACTGGACATTTCGCAACTCTGACATTTCGCAACTAGGACACTTCGCAACAAGGACATTTCGCAACTTCTAAGTTATTTTTGCTCATTTTGAGCTCAAATTTCAAGATTTTTCGCTCAAATTTTTTGATTTTTGGCTCAAAATTTCGCAATTTTTTTGCTGAAATTTTCTCACCTGTCCCCCTGTCCCTTTGTATGGTCTACTTTGGCTCGAATCCACTTGCACAGGTCATGAGGGTGGAAATAAGACTCCGAATCACATGGATTGTTGGTCTTAACCATGAGGTTGACAATAAGCTGAAAAAAAATTTTGGGCTCTTTTTTGTGCTCCGAATTTTTCACTAACCTTTGGATTCTGTGGATTCCCATATTCCACTCCAAAAATTTTGTCATCGATTATATCGATGACACTTTCGATAACAAGTTTCTTGTCGTGACGGTATCTGAAAAATAGAAGAAATTCTGGAAAAATGTACAGTAGCAAAAATTGAGAATTTTTCAGGGAGTCTAAAAAGTATAAAATTAAAGATGAGCAATGCATAGGAGTTGGTTTATAGGGGTTTTTAGATTTGCAAAAGGAATTTTTTGAAATTTAGAAAATTCATATGTTTTGGAATTTCAAAAAGGGATTTTCAAAAAAAAATTTACTTGGAGAAGTTTAGAACTTTTTGGGGATTCCAAAAAGTCTAAATTTAAGGATAAGCAATGACTATGAGTGGTTTTATATGGGTTTTTAGAATTTATAGAAAAAAAAGTGTTTCGAAAACTTGAAAATTGCAATTTTTGTAATTTTGAATAGGTATTTTTCAAAAATAGTTGATAGGAAATATTCAGAATTTTTTGGGGATTCTTAAAAATATAAATTTAAAGATGAGCAATGGCTAGGAGTGGTTTTATAGTGGTTTTTAGATTTGCGAAAAAAATTTCTGTAAATTTGAAAATTTGAATTTTTCGGGATTTTGAAAAGCTTTTAAATTTCAATTTTTGGAATTTCAAAAAGTGTACTTCAAAAAGTGTTTATTAGAAAAAATGAAGAATTTTTTTGGGAATTCTAAAAAGTGCAAAATTAGGGATGAGCAATGACTAGGAGTGGTTTTATAAGGGTTTTAAATTTGCAATGAAAAATCTTCGAAAATTGAAAATTTAATTTTTTTTTGGAATTTTAAAAAATGTTCTTCAAAAAATGGTCAATATGAATAATTTAAAAATTTTCAAGGATTCTAGAAAGTCTAAATTTAAAGATGAGCAATGACTTATAGTGGCATTATAAGGGTTTTTTAGATTAGCAAAAAAATGGTTGAAAATTTGAAAATATCGATTTTTTTGAATTTCAAAAAGTGTTTTTCAAAAAATAATAATAAGAAAAAATTGAAAATTTTAAGGGGATTCTAGAAAGTATAAATTCAAGAATGAGCAATGGCTAGGAGGGATTTTATAGAGGTTTTAAATTAGCAAAAAAAACTTTTTTTTTTCGGAAAATTTGAAAATTTGAATTTTTTGAAATTTTAATGAGGTATTTTTTAGAAAATAGTTAATAGGAAAGTTTAAGCATTTTTTGGAAATTCTAAAAGTATAAATTTAAAGATGAGCAATGACTAGGAGTGGTTTTATAGGTGATTTTTAGATTTGCAAATAAATTTTTTTTGGAAAATTTCTCAATTTTAGTTTTTTTGGAATTCCAAAAAGTGTTTTTCAAAAAATAATCATAAGAAAAAATTGAAAATTTTAAGGGGATTCTAGAAAGTATAAATTCAAGAATGAGCAATGACTATGAATAGTTTTATAGGGGATTTTTAGATTTGCATAAAAATTTAAATAAAATTTGAAAATTTCCTTTTTTTTTGGAATTTCAAAAGGTGTTCTTCAAAAAATAGTCAATAGGAAAAGTTCAAAATTTTTCGGAAATTTTAAAAATTATAAATTTAAAGATGAGCAATATCTGAAATTTGTTTTAAAACTCACTCAGTTTTCCCGTTAACCCACATTCCGGGGCGCACATGCTGCCCAGTGCTATTCACCATTGGCTTGAATAGAAAAACGGCATTTCCATGTTGAGTCCAAGCTAAGCCGTAGGATTTTGTCTTATTTCGATTTGTAGTTGGATTACGGTCGATATGAACAATGAATGCGGTCACGAAGGAGATCTGGAATTTTTAATGAGTTTTTTGGCGGGAATTCAAAAAAAAGTTCAAGATTGAGACAACAGAAACTGTAATAACACAGGTTCTAGCCATTGCTCATCCTTAAAATTATACTTTTTAGAATTCCCAAAAAATTCTGAATATTTTCAATCACAATTTCTTGAAATAACACTTTTCAGAACCTCTAAAAATTCCAATTTTCAAGTTTCCCGAGTTTTTTTTTCAAATTTTCAAGTTTTCAAAGTTTTTTTTCAATTTTCAAGTTTTCAAAGTTTTTTTTTCAAATTTTCAATGTTTCTAACACAATTTCCCTGCAAGTCTAAAAACCCCTATGAACTTACTCCTAGTTATTGCTCATCCTTAAATTTAGATCTTTTTGAATCCCTGAAATATTCTGAATATTTCCTATTGACAATTTTTAGAAGAACACTTTTCAAAAAAAAATAGAATTTCAAATTTTCAAAAAAATTTCCTTGCAATTCTAAAACCCCCTATAAAACCACTCATAATTATTGCTCATCCTTAAATTTATACTTTTTAGAATCCCCAAAAAATTCTGAATACTTCCTACTGTACATTTTTCTGAAATTCCCCCTCACCTTCTTCCTAGAAGACGTCGTTTTTCTTGGATTCGATTTTTTTGGGGGAATGTGAGTATTGCGATAGGATAACCAATCGTCGTCCGAATCTTCAGGTTCCCAAGGCGTGACGTCTTCTGACTTCTCATTTTTAGATTCTGAAGATTGTCCAGAGGTCTTCTGAATCCCAGCGTCGTGATTCTGAGCTTCAGAATTCTGATATACAGATTTTCCATAATTCAAATTATTTTTGGAATATTTTCCAAAATTTCGAAGTTTTCTAGCGTTCGCTAGATCTTCTTCGGTAGCATCTGGTATTTTCGCTGAAAAAAAGAAATTCTGAATTTTCAGAATTCCAAAAAAACTCACTCTGATATGTTCTTCTGGATCCTTGAATTTCTTTTTCCATTCTTTTGGGATTCAGAATCAGAATCCTTGAGAAGATTGTCTGAAAAATGGAAAAAATAAGCGGAATATCGAAATTTTTAAGAAAGAGTACATAAAATTGAGAGACGCAGACAGTTATAGGAGAAAAATTCGGAAAAATTTCAAGTTTTTGGTATTTAATTTGAATTTAACAGAATGAGAGCTTCAAAATGAGTATAAAAAAGAGAAATTTAGAATTCAAGAATCTACAGTAATCTTAAAAAGTACAGTAACCCAGAGAATCTACAGTAATCCTAAGAATCCCAAGAATTTTAAACCAGAATTTTGCCATTTTTTGGTTTCAGAATCCTTCAAATCTCAAAATTCGAAAATTTTCTGACAAAAAAAATGTTTTTCTAATTTTTAAAAAATTTTTGATTTTCAGATGGATAAAAAATTTACAGTAATCTCTAGAATTTCTTATCCTACATTTGGACAACTTCTTGATTCAGAATCCTTCAGAATCTCAAAATCCAAAACTAAAAAAAAAAATTTTTTTCTGAAATTTTTTTCCAATTTCGTCATCAAATTAACAACTGCTTGACAGATTCAACAAATATCACAAAAATATTTCTTTTTTTCTCAAAAATTTCGAAAAAAGAGTTATGTTTACTTTTCCATGTTTTGTTTTGCACTTTTTGTGTGTCATCTCACATTTACGAAAACTAAAAAACACAAATTTTTTTGAATAATGGCGCCAAATTCAAAAATCAAAAAGAGAAAAGAAGTTAGGTCGAATTCGCTTATTATCTACTCGAAGAAAAAGAAGGAAAAATTTTGAAAAAAATTTTCTGAAAATTTCAATTTTTTTTGGTTTTGATTTCATTGAATATAAAATAGTGGTTTCTGAATATAATATCGAAATAAAATTTTAAAATTTTAATTGGCAACAGAGCGCGATTGTGTACAAAAAGTAAAAGGAGGAAAAAGTGACCCAAAAAAGTATGAAAAATTGTCCAGAAAATGGTCTAAAAAATGGTCTAAAAAATGGTCTAAAAATGATCTTAAAAAAGAGACCAAAAAATAGAAAAAAACTGTCCCAAAAATGTAGAAAAAAGGGGACAAAAAATCGCCCAAAAAGGAAAAAAAGTGACCGAAATCTGAAAAAAAAACATTCAAAAACACCCAAAAAAAGTGACTGAAAAATTACCTCGAAAAATGACCAAAACTTGCTTTTAAAAAAGTGATTCAAAATTGTCACCAAAAATGTTTTTAAAAAATGGCTCAAAAATAATCTAAAAATAGTCTAAAAATGATTTTAAAAAGTGGCCTAAAAATGGTCTGAAAAGTAGCTCAAAAAATCAGAAAAAGTGAGTCAATAAATGGCTCAAAAATGGTTCAAAAAATGGTCTAAAAAATGGTCCGAAACGACTCAAAAATGGCCCATAAAATAACCCAAAAACAGTCCAAAAATCTCCCAAAAAAAGCTCTAAAAAATTGTCCAAAAAAAGATACAAAATGACACGAAAAATGACCTAGAAAGTACATAGTAAAAAAATGACTCATCAGTATATTGGTAGTTTTAGTTCCCCCAAGGGGGGGGGTCATAAAAAGTCATACATTGAGAACATCTAATGTACATAAATCAATAAGAAAAAGTGAGAGTGAAAAAGAAGAGGGAAGGGGCAGCCCCCTTCCCCCAAAAATGAAAAAAGAGGAGAGAAAGAGAGACGGACAGAACAAAAGAGCATTTTCATCGTGGGTGGTCCGAAAATTTTTTTTTTTTTGAAAGATAAGGGGGGATAGATTCGATAAGAAAACTGTACTCTTTTTTTTGAAAATTTTTAATTTGACCGATTGTTCATTCTTTTTTCCATCTGTCTTTGCTCAATTTTTTGTAAACTTTTCGGCTCCGTGACGTTTCGAAAGATGACGCTTGGAAAGTGTGACGTTTCGGAAGTGTGACGTTTCGAAAGTGTGACGTTTCGCAAGTGTGACATTTCGAAAGTGTGTAATTTCAAAGGCAAAACTATGCACTCGTGAAATATCACACTTTCGAAACGTCATACTTGCGAAACGTCACACTTTCGAAACGTCATCTTTCGAAACGTCGCGGAGCCAACTTTTCATTTGAGATACTTTTTTTAAGGTCGAATATCTCGACTTGAGTAGATATTGACATTTAAAGACAAAAATGAGATGTTATCAGTTTTTATTAAATCAATAAAATTCTCTTTGAATTTCCTATCAAACAGTATAATTTTCATAAAATTAGCTCAACTGCAAGTCGGTGAAAATTTAGTTCAAAAATTAGAATTTTCAAAAAAAATATCCTGGTCAAAAAATGACGAAGACGTCAGTTTTTGAAATCAAAATATGAAGTTTTCATAAAAATCAAAAAAAAATTTAATATTTTTCATGAAATTTTCTATCGATTGGTGTAATTTTCGCATAATTAGCTTTACTGAAAGTTGGTGAAAAATTAGGTCAAAAATTAAATATTTCCAAATTTCGCCCATAAAATTCGACTTTAGAAGACGTCAATTTTTTGAATTCCACATGAGAAATTCTTGATTTTTTTGAAATTTTAATGCAATTTTCTTTTAATTTCCTATCGATTGGTATAATTTTCATAAAAATAGCTCATTTGGAAGTTTCCGAAAATTCAGGTCAAAAAATTTTTTTTTCAAAATTTTTCTCTGCTAAAATTCAAAAATTTCTCCACAGATTTGTGTGATACAAAAATTTTTTCAACACATAGAAATACCAAAAATACAAAGAAAATTTGAGATTCAAAAGTAAAACAAATGAAAAATAATGTCCTAATATTCTTGGTCCTTTTTGTTCTTCTTGTGCTGATGTTTGCCTGAAACAAAATTTTTTCAAATTTCAATTTTTTCGTAAACAAATGTGAAATTCAAACTCAGCTCGCCGAGAGCTTCAAAATGAGTATAAACAAGCCTAGGCTCCGCCCACTTTCAAATTTTCGGGATTACTGTAGTCGTGGTGGGACCCCCCAAAGTGGGCGGAGCCTGGCATGATTATACTCATTTTGAAGCTCTCGAAGAGCTGAATTTAGTGGTGTACCTCTATGCCTTCGATTTTTCTTCTTTTTCACGGAAATCGGTTCCGTAGAATTTTCCTCACGGAATCTGGAAGGAATTCCAAATTCCTCGGGGATAGTGGTACGGTAGTTTGGGTTGGGGTGGATTCTTAATTCTGATTTCTGATCTTGACGTTGAGATTCTGAAGGTTGTGAAGATTGCCCTCCAAATCCACGGGTTCCTGGAATGTGAGACATTTTCGCAAAGTTGTGAAATGGCTGGTTGCGAAATGGCTGGTTGTGAAATGACCGGGTTGCGAAATGGCAGGTTGCGAAACGTCCTAGTTGCGAAATGTCCTCGGGTTACTAAAATGTGAGATTTGAAAACTCCGGACGTTTCGCAACTACGACGTTTCGCAACTATGCCATTTCGCAACCTGGACATTTCGCAACTGGGACATTTCGCAACTGGGATACTTGGCGCCCAAGACATTTCGCAACTGGGACATTTCGCAACCATGACATTTCGCAACCATGACATTTCGCAACCAGGACATTTCACAACTTGGACATTTCGCAACCAGGACATTTCGCAACTATGACATTTCGCAACTTGGACATTTCGCAACTAGGACATTTCGCAACTAGGACGTTTCGCAACTCACCTCTAACTTGAGCCAAATTCTTATACGGAGATTCTGAATCCGACCATTCTTGATCGTCAGATTCTGAATTCCAGTATCCGGGATTCTGAATGGGGGCGGAGCTTGATGGAGGATTCTGAATTCTGGAATCAGATGACGTCACTTTTGGAGTACCAAAATTGTCCAATTCCTCTTCATCTGTCGTATCCACCCGGGATTTCGGACGAAATTCTGGATTCTGAAGTTGAGAATTCGAAGACGTCATATTTTTGGATTCAGAATTCAGAATTGGAGAATTCTGAATTTCAGAAGACCTTGGGTTTTGGAGTTGGAGCATCTGAAAATTTTGAGATTCTAATGGATTCTGAATTAAGAATATGGATTTGGAAAAATGGTTGCGAAACGTCCTAGTTGCGAAATGACCGGTTGCGAAACGTCTTGAATTTGAGGATTCCGAACTACGAAGTTTCGCAACCAGGACGTATCGTAACCGGACATTTCGCAACTAGGACATTTCGCAACTTTCCCGTTTCGCAACCGGACATTACGCAACCGGGACATTTCGCAACCAGGACAATTCTCAACCAGGACATTTCGCAACCGGACATTTCACAACCCGGACACTTCGTAACTAGGACGTTTCGCAACTAGGACATTTCGCAACTTTTTTTCCAGAAAATTTTTTTTCAAAAAAATTCAAAACGCCATAAAACCACTTCTAGGGCTTCAAATTCCACAAATTTAGGCTCATTCGAATCCCCGCGAAATTCAAATTTCATTTTTCTCACCTCCAACATCTCCCGAATCTTCCTCATCTCCTCCAGTTGCTCTGCTCTGAGAGCCATAATATTATCTTCAATTCCATCAACTTTTCTGTGAAGCTCATTAATTAAATCCTCGATTTGACGCCCTGAATTTGAAAATTACTGTAATTTTTGTTTTTTGGGTTACTGTACTTACCTTGAGTCTGTGGAGGTGGTGCTCCTTGATTCTGATACTGGTAATAGGCTGAGGATGTCCCCGGCTCCTGGCTGTAGTATTGGGGACCGTAGTTGTAGTTCATTTTGAATTATCTTGAAAATTTAGTTTCACAATTTTGGTGAGAAATTGACAAATAAAGAAGAGAATAGAGTTTGAAACGCTATATCTCAAAAATGGATGGAGCTATCAAAAAACTTTCAACTACAAAATTGCTCATCATAAAATTTTGAGCATTTTTGTAGTTGAAAGTTTTTTGATAGCTCCACTCCTTCTTGAGATATGCGCCTTGGAAGTTTTCAGGCTAAGAGACGCAGACGGCGAGAGTAATCTGCGTCTCTCTGGTCGCCGAGGGAGCACCTCAACTTCAAAGGCGCGTATCTCGAGAAGGGGCAGAGCTACTGAAAAATTTAAAACTACAAAAATGTATAAAATTTAATGCTGAGCATTTTTGCAGTTGGAAATTTTTTAATAGCTTTACTCCTTTTTGAGATATGGAGGATTTTACATTAGTCACCATCATAAAAAATTTTCTAATCAAGAATAAAGAAGGTCAAATTTCGGAAAATATGACTCAACTTTTGTTAAAAGTGCCGCAAAAAAAAATAATCCTCCAATGTTTTGGCGGCAAAATTTGAATACCTAGTCTAGGCTTTTTGGGGATTTTTAGTAACCTTGAAAGTCTTAAAAAACATTCCCCAGCAAATTAGGATGAATGTTTTGATTTTCGAGGGTAACTTTGAATGTAAAAACAAAAAGAACTTCAAAAACTACAGTACTCCACGCCCTTTTCCCCTCGTTAACCTTTTCAGTTTATGACCCCTTTTTTTCCCAATGTTTATTATCACTTTGAAGTGGAATGGAATTTCTGGGATACTGTAGTTGGAGTACATTCAAATAAATGAACATAAAATTCTTAGATTCTTAGATTCTTAGATTCTTAGATTCTTAGATTCTTAGATTCTTAGATTCTTAGATTCTTAGATTCTTAGATTCTTAGATTCTTAGATTCTTAGATTCTTAGATTCTTAGATTCTTAGATTCTTAGATTCTTAGATTCTTAGATTCTTAGATTTTTAGATTTAAGATGAGCAATCAGATATATCAAAATTCTAGATAAAAATCTTTCTAATAAGATAGTAAACCATATGTTTTTGTAAAGTTCAATATCTAGATATGATCAAAGATAAATTATTACATATAATTTTTTTTTCGATTTTCTGAATTTTGAAATTTTGAATAATTAACAATAAGAATACGGTACCTCTCAAACAAAAATTGAATAAAACTTTTCAAATTAGCTAATCTTACTGTAGTTTTTTAGGCCAATTTTCTTCTCCCCAAAAATTTGAAAAAAAAACATTTTTCTTGTATTATTCATGCATGAATTGCTCATCGTTTTCTCTGCGTCTCTCTTTCCTTTCAAAAACAGTTTTCAAAAAAAATAGTATGAAAAATCGAGAGAGCCCTCCGAACTCAAGCCACGCCCCCTTTTTTTATACCCAATCGTTGGCCACCACGCGCTTGGATGTGCAGGTGGTCTGGGGATACGGTAGTTTTTAGGATTTTTTATCTTTTATTTTGTAAAAAGAGTACTGTAGATGGGATACTGTAGCTGCAGTAATTTAATTCCGTTAAGCTCCGCCCCCTTTTTTGCCCAACTTTTATCAAATTTTTTGCTTTTTCAGAGCATTTGTGAGCATTTGACCATCGAAAATGGTGAAGAAAAGGTGAGTAGAAGATTGTTAGGCATGGAAATTGAGATTTTCGAGCCAGAAAATTATGAAAAATTGAAACTTTAAGATTGGAAAATTTTCAAAAAAAAAATTTTTTTTTTGAAAATTTTTTTTGGTCGAAATTTTTTTCCCAGATTGAAGGCACTTTAAAGAGTTCTTCCATTATAAGCCCCTTTTAATAGAAGAACTTTTTTCAAGGGGTTTTTCCCAACACAAAAAAATCAAATTTAGATTTTTTTAAAAACCTGAAAATATCATTGAAAATTAGGGGGTTTTAGTAGAGACTTTAAGGGTCTGAAAAAGTGATTCCTAAATATCCAATTTGCTAACTTTTGGTTCTTGAAATTTGGAAGTTTGGAAATTTTCAAAAAATCTGGAAACAAATTTTCGAAAAAAAATTTTTTTTCGTCGCAAATTTTTTTTCCGATCCAAATTTGAGGGTCTGAAAAAGTGGCTTCCAGATATTCGATTTTTCTGAAATTTTGTGGATAGATAGAACAACTTAAGAGCTCTATTTTAGTAGTTGACCACTTTTTCATAGGACCACAATCCAGTTAGTTAAGCCAAGTAGACCGAAATTGGTCTCATTTTTGAGCCTTTCGGCTTCCAAGCGTCCTAACTGCCATGACTTTGGTCCAATAAAAAGGCTCCGGGACATTTCGAAAGCAGGACTTTTCGAAAGTAAGACATTTCGAAAGCGGACACTTCGAAAGCGGACATTTCGAAAGCGGACATTTCGAAAGCGGACACTTTGAACGTGGGAAATTTCGTTTCTTGCTGAATTTTTTGAACTTTACGTATACATTTGCTCAAAAAATTACACTGAAAAGTTTCAAAAATTGGGCAAAAACGCGATTTCACACTTTCGAAATGTCCGCTTTCGAAATGTCTTACTTTCGAGATGTCCCGGAGCCAATTAAAAAGTTGTCAACTACATAAATAGAGTTCTTGAGTTGCTCTATGTATTCACAAAATTTCAAAAAAATCGGATATCTGGATACCACTTTTTCAGATTCTCAATGTTGACCTATTTTAATTGAAAAACCCCAATTTTTTTTCAGTTTGAAAAAAAAACCTGAAAATATTGATTTTTGTCTGAAGAACGCCTTGAAACAAGGATCTTTTCACTAAAAAAACACCTGTAATAAAAAAGCCGTCCAAAAATGCCTGAAAGTTGGAGAAAAAAATTTTTCGAAAAATTCCGGTACTCGCCCGCTCTACAGTACTCCTCCACGTCCATAGGGTTGCGAAATGTCCCGGCGGCTTTTTTTTGCAGGAAAGGCTCATTGTCTACTTGGTGCCGCCGAGCGAAGCGTTCGCTCAAAAGTTGAGCGAATCGATTTTTCGAAATTCCCGCCGAGTGGAGGTGGGCCAAGGGAAAACTTTAGCGATTCCAAGTGGATGGATGTTTTATGTCTCTACGCCCGAGGACAGTTTGGCCTTCGGGTCGGAAATATTTTTGCCCAAGGACCTTGAGACACTTTTGAAGTAAGTCGGCTTAGGCTTAGGGTCCGGCTCAGAGTCCGGCTCAGAGTTCGGCTCAGGGTCGTTTCTGAGCCTCCCGCTGTGCCTTGGCTAAAAGTAGGCGGAGCCTAGTCGGTTTTATACTCATTTTGAAGCTCTGAAAACACTGAATTTGAGCTCAGCGTGCTTAGAGCTTCAAAATGAGTAAAATCACTAATTGGCTCCGCCCACTTTTGAGCCGAGGCCCAAAACGGGCGGAGCCTCCAAGCCTAGGCTAATTTTGAGGCTAAATTCGAATTTTTAGCCCGTTTCTTTTTTCAGAATCCTCAAACTTCAGACAACCGTATTCGAAATGTTCGAAGATTGATCCCTCAACTTTCTAATTTCTCCCAGATTACTGTAGAATTATGTATGGATCATCTATAAAAAGAATTTAAAAGAAACAAGATTTTTCAACAATAAATGAGGGGGCGTGTGAGATGACAGGAATCAATAAAATTAACAAAGATATGAACAAAAAAACTGGAGAAAAAGAATCTACAACTAAAACTCACTAAAAGATCATATAGGATTTGGGGGGAGGATTCGGAGCAAACAAAAAAAAGTATCAGAAATTCAAGAATTTAAAGAAAATTCATGGCTGTCCCTCGAACGCCTTGGCCGCCGGATTGTCCTTTGGCGAATTCGAGAAGTCGGGCTTGAGACGCTTCTCGGCGAGCTCTCCGTACGGATTGAATCCGAGTCGCTCCATTTCGGCCTTCATCAACTTCTTCTTCGATTTCGGATCCTTTTCCTCGGCGGTCAGCGGCGGGAGAACGTCGGTGAACACGCCCGTTCCGATGGTCTTCGCTCCTTTGCGAATCGTGAACCGTTGTTGTGGCTCGATGAACATTTGACTGTTCAGAGAGAGCTCGACTCTGGAAATTGAGAGAAAATTAGGGTATTTTTGAGAGAAAAAGGGATGTATTTTTTAGGTTCGGAAGACTCCAGAGCTCATTTGGAAGCTCAAAATATGCTCACTGAGCTCGTCTGCCCTTTTTTGAGCAATTCTGATGTTATTTGACCCCATTTTTGGACTGAAAATCATCGAAAACACCTTCGAAGCCTCAATTTCGAGATTCTGAAGGACACAGAGCACATTTTTAAGCTCAAAATCTTGGAAATCTCATGCAGAGCTCAAATTTAAGGTTGGGAAGGATCCAGAGCTCATTTGGAGCTTGAATGATACTATCTAAGCTCGTCAGTAAATTTTTTAGCTATTTTTCAGCGCAAAGCGGAAAAAACTAGATAAATCGATGTCAAATCTCGCTTTTTTTGGCTCAAAATCGTCGGGACTCATTCAGAGCTCAAGTTTAAGGTTTTGAAGCCTCTGGAGCTCACTCAGAGCTGAATTTTTTAGGTTTTTAAGCTTCTAGAGCTCATTTAGAGCGAACTTTTTCATATATCAGACGCTTCCAGAGCTCATATTGTCCACTTTTAGGCATTTATGAAGTTCCGTTGCATTTTTAGGCTCAAAATCATCGGGGGCTCATTAGGAGCTCAAATTTAAAGTTTTGAAGCTTCCAAAGCTGAAAATATGCTCACTGAGCTCGTCTGGCAATTTTTGAACAGTTGGGATGTTTTTGATAGCATATTTAGGCTCAAAATCTTCGAAATCTCATGCAGAGCTCTCATTTAAGGTTCTGGAGCATCCAGAGCTCATCCGGAGCCCAAACTATACTAACTGAGCTCATCAGTCCATTTTTGAGCTATTTTTCAGTTCAAAAGGGTGAAAACTGGATAAATCGATGTTAAATTTAGCATTTTTAGGCTCAAAATCATCGAGAGCTCATTCCGAGGTTCAGGAGCGTCCAGAGCTCAATCCGAGCTCACTTTTGAGGTCCTGAAGCTTCCAAAGCACGAAATATGCTCACTGAGCTCGTCTGACAATTTTCGAATAGTTACGATGTTTGATCGCATTTTTGGGCTCAAATTCTTCGAAATCTCACTAACTGAGCTCGTCAGTAAATTTTTGAGCTATTTTTCAGCTCAAAGCGGTGAAAACTGGATAAATCGATGTTAAATTTGGCATTTTTTGGTTCAAAATCCTCTGGAGCCCCTTCATAGCTCATTTCTAAGGTTCTGAGAGTTCCAAAGCTCAAAATATGCTAACTGGGCTCGTCTGCCCTTTTTTGAGCAATTCTGATGCTATTTGATCGCATTTTTGGGCTTCCACGGTTCACATATTCACTTTTGAGTATTTGGGATGCTTTTTAAGGCTCAGAATCAAAAAAACTCACTCAGCCGACTCTCCGGGCATGACAAAGTCCTTTCCGACGATCTTCACACTGGCTCCACTGTCCCAAGTCAGCGAAAAGACGTGCTCGCTAAAGTAGTTGGCGATCGGCGTCTTCGCTCCTCCCTCGCTCTCCTTCAACACGTACAACTGAGCCTTAACCTTGTCGGTAACCTTGTGCTTGTGTCCTTGCGGCAACAGCACACATCCTCTTCGCACGTCCTTCGGTCCGAGTCCTCTGAGCAGCACGCCGAGCTGATCTCCGGGCTCCGCCTGTTCGACAGTCTTTCTGAACGATTCGAGTCCGGAAATTGTGGATTTGACTGTGGTGCCGTCCTTGGTGCCTCCGACGATCTCGATCTTGTCTCCGCGCTTCAGAATTCCTCTCTCCAGCTTTCCAGTGATCACCGTTCCGCGTCCGACGATCGAGTAGACGTGCTCGGCGGCGAACATCGGCTCCTCGTTCACTTTTCTCTCCGGGATCACAAATTTGTTGTCGAGCACGTCGAGAAGTTGCTTGACGGCCTCCTCTCCAATCTCCGGCTGCTTTCCCTCCAGAGCGCAAAGAGCCGAGCCGAAAATAACCGGGCATGTGTCGCCCGGGTAGCCAAACTCGTTGAGTTGCTCGCGAATGTCCATCTCGACGAGCTCCCGTGTCTCCGCGTCGGGCACCTCGTCCACCTTGTTCATGAAAACAACAATGTTCTCCAGTGGTACGCCGACTTGTCTCGCCAACAAAAGATGCTCCTTCGTCTGTGGCATCGGTCCGTCGGTCGCGGCGACGACGAGAATCGCTCCTTCCATCTGCGCGGCTCCGGTGATCATGTTCTTAATGTAGTCGGCGTGTCCCGGGCAGTCGATGTGCGCGTAGTGACGCTTCGCCGTCTCGTACTCCAAGTGGAACGCGTTGATTGTGATTCCGCGAGCCTTCTCTTCCGGTGCGTTGTCGATGTCCTCGTACTTGCGATACTTCGCTCCTTTTGACGTGGCGAGCACTGAAAATATGGAATTTCAATAAAAAATTATGCTAAAAATTTGGATTTGTTTCGACTCAAATTTTTCTAAAAGCGGAAAACACTTGAAAATGATCGAGAAATCGCGTAAAATTGGTCGAAAATCATTCAGAACGCTTGAAAATTGAATATGATGAAATCCAGCTGCCAGGGAGGCTTGAAAACGCGAAAAGCGCTTAAAAACGATCGAAAATAGCCAAATCTGATCTAAAGTCATTCAGAACGCTTGAAAATCGCGAAAATTGGCCACATCATGATCTCCAGCTGCCAGGAAGGCTTGAGAACGTAAAAACAGCTCGAAAACACAATAAAAACCACGAAAAAACACCTAGAATCCTTGAAGATCTGCCTATTTAGTCTGAAAATCGCGTTCAAAATGACTCAGAATGCTTGAAAATCGCGTATCATGAAATCTAGCTGCCCGGAAGGCTTGAGAACATGAAAAGAGCTTTGAAATGATCGGAGGACTGCCAAAATTGGTCTAAAATCATTAAAAATCGCATATCATGAAATCTAGCTGCCAGGAAGGCTTGAGAACGTGAAAATAGCTTAAAAACGCGAAGAAACACCAAAAATCCTTTAAAACCTGCCTTTCTATCTGAAAATCGCGAAAAACTGGTCCAAAATCACTCCCGAGTTTTTAAGCGTTCCGAATGATTTTGAACCGATTTTTCGCGATTTTCAGCTCGAAAAGGTAAGTTTTTAGGGATTCTGGGTGTTTTTTCGTGGATTTCCCAAATTTTCGAGCTATTTTCACGTTCCTAAGCTTTCTTGGCAGCTGGAGATCATGATTTGAGATTCGGAATGATTTTATACCATTTTTCGCGATTTTCCGATCGTTTTTAAGCTTTTTTCGCGTTTTTTCAAGCCTTCCTGGCAGCTGAATTTCATTACAAGCGATTTTTAAGCGTTCTGAAAGATTTTGAATCAACTTTACGCGATTTTCAGATGGAATAAGCAGTTTTCAAGAATTACAGGTGTTTCTTCGTCGCTTTTTCGCGTTTTCCAGCTGTTTTTACGTTCTTAAGCCTTCTTGGCAGCTGTAGATCGTGATCTGAGACTTGGAATGATTTTAGATCAATTTTGACGATTTTCAAGCGTTCTGAATGATTTCAGATCACTTTTCGCGATTTTCCGACATTTCAACGTTCTCAAGCCTTCATAGCAGATAGATTTCATCATATGCGATTTTTAAGAATTCTGAAAGATTTTCGACTCCATTTTGGCGGTTTTCAAGAATTCTGGACGTTTCTTCCTGGTTTTTTTCGCGTTTTCAAGCTGTTCTTCAGATGTTCGAGCTTTCTGGGTCGATTTCCGGGCCATTTTCCATTTTCTCACCTTTGGTGATGGCCGATGTCAGTGTGGTCTTTCCGTGATCCACATGACCGATGGTGCCGACATTCAAATGCGGTTTGTCGCGCTTAAACACCGCCTTTCCTCCTGGCACCGCCAAGTGACGAGCCTGAAGCATCGAAACTTGCTGCATCTTCTGCTCACAAAGCGTGACGGTCTCTGGAAGAATTTTTGGATGAAAATTCGAATTTCGAGGCGAAAAACTCACTGAATGCGCCGACATTTCGACTGAGAATATTCAGAATCTGCATCCTGGGCCCAAATTCGGTGTCGGCCTGAAAAATCGCGAAAATGATGCAATTTTGGCGGGGTTTTCGAGGGGAAATCAAGCGAAATTAGTGGAATTTTAATTTTTTTAATTTTTACAGCAAAAATTTCGAGAAAAATCCAAGAAAAATGAAGGGAAAACGAGCGAGAAATGATAGGGATCGCGTATCATGAAATCTAGCTGCCAGGAAGGCTTGAGAATGTGAAAAGAGTTTTAAAACGATCGGAGAACTGCCAAAATTGGTCTAAAATCATTCCAAATCTCAAATCATGATTCCCAGTTGCCAGGAAGACTTGAGAACTTGAAAACAGCTTGAAAACGCGGAAAAACAAAGAAAATCTGCCTAATCAATCTGAAAATCGCGAAAAAATGGTCCAGAATGACTCAGAACGCTTTTTTTGAAATTTCTAGCGTTCCGAATGATTTTGAACCAATTTTTCGCGATTTTCAGCTTGAATAGGTAGGTTTTTAGAGATTCTGGGTGTTTTTCGTGGCGTTTCCGAATTTTCGAGCTATTTTCACGTTCCTAAGCTTTCTTGGCAGCCGGAGATCATGATTTGAGATTTGGAATGATTTTACACCATTTTTTTGGCAATTTTTCGATTGTTTCTAAGCTATTTTCGCGTTTTCAAGCCTTCCTGGCGGCTGCATTTCATTATAAGCGATTTTCAAGCGTTGGGCCCAAATTCGGTGTCGCCCTGAAAAGTCGCGAAAATGATGCAATTTTGGCGGGGTTTTCGAGGGGAAATCAAGCGAAATTAGTGGAATTTTGATTTTTTTTAATTTTTACAGCAAAAATTTCGAGAAAAATCCAAGAAAAATGAGCAAAAACGAAGGGAAAAAGGGGGAGAAACGATGGGGAAGTCGGAAAAATGTTCGCTGTGCACACACCGAATCCGACGCGCAATTGCGTACAATACACCGAGCAGGCCGTTGTCGACCGTAGTCCCTGGGAAAATGAGCAGAAAACTGAAGGACCGTGGGAAAATGAACGGAAAACAGAAGAAAATCGCAAATTTACAGAAAACAAAAACAACGCGCCTTTAAACATTTGATACGGTACTAGACTTGGTCTCGCAGCGAAGACGGCAAAAAATACGAAAAAAATTCAAAAAATGTTCGAAAAAATCAAAAATTCGATGCGAAAGTCAAATTTTCGCTGGAATTTCGTGTTTCTGGGTGTCAAAATCGAATTCAGTGGCAAGAGAAACCCAGAAATCATTGAAATTTCATGAAAAATGAGAGTCCGCATCGAATTTTCGACCAATTTGCGAATTTTGACTCATTTTTCTATTTAATCCCAGTTTTGAAGTGTTGTCAACCTCTTAAACTTTAAATTTCTAGCAAAAATTCTGGAAAAAAATATTTTTGCAGAGCTTGTGAGTGCCCCCGTGGAATTGGCCCCACTGGGGGCATGAGCCCCGGAGACTCAATCAATCTCGGCTCGGCTCAA
Organism: Caenorhabditis zanzibari; assembly: GCA_963966625.1. Classification (NCBI taxonomy): domain Eukaryota; kingdom Metazoa; phylum Nematoda; class Chromadorea; order Rhabditida; family Rhabditidae; genus Caenorhabditis; species Caenorhabditis zanzibari. The sequence continues at coordinate 2,132,867 of OZ016470.1, forward strand.
TGGCTCAGAATCGAAAATTTCAATGGAAATTCGACTGAAAATGAACGGAAAATGAAGGGAAATGAGAGAGGTAAGATTGCTCATTATAAAACTGAGCAATCAGCAATTTTTGAGAGAAAAAAATGAGCCAAAAATCATGAAAATCGGTTGAAAATTTGGAAAGTTAGAATGAATTTTATGATGAGCAATGTCGACAGAAATTGATTATTGTTCCATTTTAAGATGAGCAATTTCGTCGAAAATCGATTATTGCTCAGTTTTGAGATGAGCAATTTTTTTCAAAATAATAGATTATTCCTCAGTTTTTAAGATGAGCAATTTTCTTTAATATCTCCCAGAAAAAAGAATTTTGATCATTTTTCGACGTTGAAACCATTTTTGAGCTCAAAAAGACCTAAATTTTCATATGTATGCGCCAAATTTCGATTTTTGTCATGTTTAGACCTTCAAAATGAGCCTAAATTTGTGAAAAGTGCTCAAAAATGAGCAGAAAATGGTCGAAACGAAAAAAAGTCAAAAATTGATATTTGATTTTTATTCGACTTTTAAGCTATTTTTGACCTCAAGTTTTTAAACCTAATCTTTCATTTTTAGGCCGAAAAAAATGGTTTTCGACTCAAAAACTATCAAAATTGGTCCAAAAATGAGATATTTCGCTCTAGAATGAGTCAAAATGAATTCAACTTCATCCAAAAAGTCCAATTTTTCATCGAAAATCCAAAATTTCATTCGAAAAATTCAATTTCTCACCCCAAAGTTATTTCCTTTTTCATCTAAAAATCCAATTTTTCCTTCAAAAACCCTAAATTTTCATTAAAAAACCCCCATTTTTTAATTCAAAAGTCCATTTTTTCTGTTAAAAAATTCAATTTTTCATTGAAAAATCCAAAATTTCATTCAAAAATTCAATTTCTTTATTAAAAAATTCAAGATTGCTCATCATAAAACTGAGCAACCAGTAAATTTTGAGGAGAAAAATGAGCCAAAAATCATGAAAATCGATTGAAAATAAGGAAAGTTAGAATGAATTTTAAGATGAGCAATGCCGACAGAAATTGATTATTGCTCAATTTTAGGATGAGCAATTTCGTCGAAAATCGATAAATGCTTAGTTTTAGAGATGAGATCAAACTTTGGATTTGAGCGTGTTTATACTTCCAGAATGAGCCTAAACTTGTGAAAAATGGTTAAAAAAATGAGTCAAAATTGGTCGAAAATGAAAAATTTTCAAATAAAAAAAAATTGGATTTTGTATTTTTTTGACTATTCGACCGTTTTTGGGCTCAAAAAGAACTAAATGTTCATATTTGTGACTCAAATTCAAAAAAAAAGACAAATTCAAAAAATGAGCCCAAAATTGGAAAAAATGAAAAATTTTCAAATTTTTGAAAAATCGAATTTTGTTCATTTTTCTACTTTTAGACCATGTTTAGGCTAAAAACTCCAATTTTGACTTTAAAATTGCTCTTCTTCCCCTAAAATGAGACCAAAATTGAGAAAAATAAGCAAAAATTGGTTGAAAATGAATTTTTTCAATTTTCCAACAAATCGAGTTTTGATCATTTTTCGACTTTTAGACCATTTTGACCATAAAAAAACCTGAATGTTCAAATTTATTGATCTAATTTCAATTTTTGAAGCTCCAAAATGAGTTCTTTTCACAAAAAGTACCAAACTTGAAATTTTTTGAATTTTCGCAAGGTCGAATTTTAATTTTTTTTGACCTCAAAAATTACTGTATTGAGCTGAATGTTCTATTTTTTCCATGAAATTCGATTTCGGGATTGAATAGAGCTTCAAAATGAGCCTAACTTTGGGAACAATGCTCCAAAATTAGTCGAAATTGGTCGAAAATAAAATTTTTCTAATTTTCAAAAAGTCGAATTTTAATAATTTTTCGATTTTTCGACCATTTTTGGACTCAAAATTTGCATTTTTGACTCGAAAAACACCTAAAATTGATATTTTCCCCTTTAAACTTCATTTTCCTATTTTCCAGGGCATCGGCTTCGCTCAAGTGACGATTTCGGGATTCTTCGCCGTTTTCTTCAACGTTATCTCTCTTTTCTACCTGATAAATTCGTTCAGCTTCTCGATTCCATGGTCGAATTGTCAGAATTCGTGGTCCGGAGAGAGTGAGTAGCGATTTTGAAGCAGAAAAAGGTTTTAGGAGTGAAAAAAATTGATTTTGGAGCCGAAAAAAAAGCCAAAAATGGGCTAAAATCGTTTGTGGCTAAAGTTGAGCTAATTTGTAGCAAGAAATTGATTTTTGAGCTGAAAAATGAGCTAAAAATGTCTAATTATCTAGCATTGATTTTAGCTTCATTTAGTCGAATTTAAGCGAGGAAAATTGGATTTGAAGCAAAAATAGGTTAAGAATTAGACAACATTAGACAAAAATTCAGATTTTGGAGCCAAAACGTTCACTAAAAATCAATATTTCTCTGTCAGACTGCACGCTGGGCACCAGAATCCAATGCAGAGAGATGAACGGAACACTTTTAGTCAATGGATCGTGTGAAGTGGAGCAAGCGGCGTCGAACGAGACTACAGTAATCCCGCTGCATGATTTGGACTCGATTCCGAGTTTCAGATATTTTCAGTGAGTTTTTGGAAGAAATTTGGGGAAGATTGAACGATTTTGAGCCAAAAAATGAGGTTTTTAAGCTGAAAATGAGTATTCTAAGCCGAAAAAAAATGGGTTTGGACCCAAAAACGATCAAATTTCGTCCAAAAATGAGATATTTTGCTCATAAATTAGCCAAATTCGACTTAATTGAAATAGGCTGATTGTTACTGAAAAACGATCAATTTAAGCCCAAATTCGGCGATTTTAATCCAAAAATCTGATATTTTGAGCTAAAAATGAGCTATTTTGTTCGAAAATTAGTCAAATTCGACCTGAAGTCGATGCTGACCGATTTTCCCTGAAAATTCGCCATTTTAAATCAAAAATCTCCAATTTTAAGCAAAAAATACAGTTTTTATACTCCAAAAACCCAATTTGCAGCGTAAAAATTGCTGTTTTGGCTCAAAAAAGGAATTTCAAGCCCAAATCCAAAATGAATCTGTTTTGACCAATTTTCACTCCAAATAGTCCATTTCAGGTCGAAAATTGAAGTTTTTCAATCCAAAAATCAAGGAGTTGAGCGCAAAACTTTTAAAAATCAATTTTAGGCAAAATATATAATTTCTGACCAAATTTAACTCATTTTTTCAATTTTTCTACAGTAACCCTCTTATCCATTTTGTGCTAAAAATCATGCTTTTGGAGCCAAAAAATGACATTTTTAGACTCTAAATCACAATTTTCAGCTAAAAAATTGCTATTTTTGACCCAGAAATAATGAATTTTGATCCAAAATCTTCCAATTTCAATTTCCCACAAAATGGTCCATTTTTGACCGATTTTGACCAATTTCAACTCATTTTTCACCGTTTCCCTATTTCTTTCTACAGTAGTCCTTCTTATTACAGTAACGACGTACTGATGCTCTCGAAAGGTGTGGACGATTTGGGAACATTGAATTGGTTTGGGATTATGTGCACTTGTATGCTGGATCGCCGTTTTTCTGTGCCTGTTTCAAGGAGTCAAGTCTAGTGGAAAGGTATGGGGAAAATGCGATTTTTGAAAATAAAATTTGAAAAATTATGAGAAAATTGGATTTTGGGGGTGAAAAATTGATATAAAAATGTCGGGGAAATCCAATTTTTCATTCAAAAATCCAATTATTTATCCAAAAATCCATTTTTTGATGCAAAAATCAAATGTTTAATCCAAATTTTAAGTTCATTTAAAAAATTCAATTTTCAATATTCTCATTTGAAAAGTCTTTTTTTTTTCACTCAAAATCCAAATTTTCACTTAAAAATCCATTTTTTAGATCAAAAAATCCAATACTCTAATTTAAATTTAGTTTTTTCGTAAAAAAAATCAATTTTTCATTCAAAAATCTATTCATTTGTTTTTTTTCGTTTAAAAAATCCAAACCAAATTTTCATCAAAAACGCAATTTTTCATCTGAAAATCCAAATTTTTCACTCAAAAAAACCAATTTTTTCATCCAAAAATTGAATTTTTTCACACAACATTTTTTTTTCTTTTACAAAATCCTATTTTTTCGTTCGAAAAGCATTTCTGAGGGAAAAAAAATGGAGAGCAAATTTGATTTTGAAGCGAAAAATTAATCTGAAATAGTCTAAACAGTCCAAAAAATTCCATTTTTAGGCAATTTTTTATCCGAAAAGTCCAATTTTTCATTGAAAAATCCAAAATTTCATTCAAAAATTCAATTTCTTTTTTAAAAAATCCAAGATTGCTCATCATAAAACTGAGCAACCAGAAAATTTTGAGGAGAAAAATGAGCCAAAAATCATGAAAATCGGTTGAAAATAAGGAAAGTTAGATTGAATTTTATGATGAGCAATGTCGACAGAAATTGATGATTGCTCAGTTTTTAAGATGAGCAATGTCGACAGAAATTGATTATTGCTCAGTTTTTAAGATGAGCAATTTCGTCGAAAATCGATAATTGTTAATTTTTATGATGAGCAATGGGGGCGGAGTCCTGGGGGCGGAGTCCTATTGCGCGCGGTTGCAGCAGGACTCCGCCCCTTTTTCCGCACAGTCCGTTCCTCGAAGACAACCCATTCCTCGCAATCTGTGTGGTGTCTTTTTTTTAATCGATTATTACTCAGTTTTAAGATGAGCAATTTTTTAAATAATCGATTACTGTTGAGTTTTAAGATGAGCAATTTTTTTCAAAAATGGCGATTGTTGCTCAGTTTTAAGATGAGCAATTTCTTTGAAAATCGAGATCGCTCAGTTTTAGGATGAGCAATGTTTTAAGTAATCGAATTTTGATCAGTTTTAAGATGAGCAATTTTTTGAAATAATCGAATGTTGCTCAGTTTTATGATGAGCAATTTTTCAAAATAAAAAATATCGATTATTGCTCAGTTTTAAGATGAGCAATTTCTTTGAAAATCGAGATTGCTCAGTTTTAAGATGAGCAATTTTTTTCAAAGAAATCAATAATTGCTCAGATTATTGCTCAAGACCCTATCATGCTTTAAAATAGCTCAAAATTTATCTAGAATGCTCTAAAATGCTCCAATTTCCAGGAGTTCCCGTGACGCGCCTCCACGCCGGCCTCTTCTTCATAATGATCCTTCTCGTCGTCTACGCCACCCAAATGTTCGTCGTCGAAACGATCGTCTCCTCTCTGTGTGACGAGTATACGGAACGTCTCCGCCGTAATAGTCGTCACATCTTGACTACCGTATGCACCCTATTCATCTGCCTTTCGATTCCATTCTGCCTCTCCGCTGGATTGTATTGGATGGAGCTGCTCACACAGTTTGTGCGCACATGGCTATTAATTGGATATGCGGTGTGGATAAAATGTTGGATAATGGGAAATGGATTGTTGGCTATTGACCACCGTGTTATAATTTTTGAACGGTAAGGAAATGAGCCGAATGAGCCAAACATCCGAGTTGAGTTGAAGCACGAAAATTGAGCAAAAATCAGCCAAAATGGTCAAGACAACTCAAAAATGCTGAATTTGACTTGAAATTGTTAAAAAGTGCTTCAAATTTGAACAATTTAGACTGTTTTCGACTTTAAAAAACCATATTCAAAACTCAAAACAGACGAAAAATTGACCAAAGTCACATGGAAATAGGCCCAAATTAGTCCAAAAGTCGAGAAATATGGTTTAGAGCGGTCAAAAAATCGACGCAAAACAATGGAAAATAGACTCTAAATTTAAAAGAAACTAGACCAGAATGGTTCAGAGAGTTTCTTTGAAGGCAAAAATGGTAAAAATTTGAAATATTTTCAGTAAGGTTTATGAGAATTGAGCTATTTTAAGCCGATAAAAAATAGTTTTGGACTCAAAAACTATCGAAATTGGTCTAAAAATGAGATATTTTACTCAAAAATGAGTCAAAATGAATTCGTTTTTTCTAGTTTAAAAAAATCAACTTTTCATCCAAAAAGTCCGAATTTTCATTGAAAAATCCAGAATTTCATTCAAAAAATTCAATTTTTCACCCTCAAAATGTTTTCTTTTTTCAACTAAAAATCCAATTTTTCCTTCAAAAACCCTAAATTTTCAATGAAAAACCCCCATTTTTGAATCCAAAAATCCATTTTTTTCTACTAGAAAATTCAATTTTTCATCCAAAGCCAATTTTTCATTGAAAAATCCAAACTTTCGTTCGAAAAATTCAATTTCTTTATCAAAAAATCAAAGATTGCTCATCATAAAACTGAGCAACCAGTAAATTTTGAGGAACAAAATGAGCCAAAAATCATGAAAATCGATTGAAAATAAGGAAAGTTAGAATGAATTTTATGATGAGCAATGTCGACAGAAATTGATGATTGCTCAGTTTTAAGATGAGCAATTTCGTCGAAAATCGATAATTGCTCAGTTTTAGGATGAGCAATTTTTTCCAAAAAATCGATTACTGCTCAGTTTTAGGATGAGAAATTTCGTCGAAAATCGATTATTGCTCAGTTTTTAAGATGAGCAATTTTCTTTAAGTTCTCAAAAAAAAGAATTCTGCATACTTTTTGACTTTTTGATCGTTTTTGAGCTCAAAAAGACCTAAAATTTCGATTTTGGACATGTTTAGACCTTCAAAATGAGCCTGCATTTGTGAAAAGTGCTCAAAAATGAGCCGAAAATTCACTGAATTCCATGAAAATTATACAGATCGATAGAGAATTCGACGCCAATCATTTATTTCTATGCTTTGAAATTTTCCAAAATGTGCTTAGGGAGCCCAAAAATCCGACGAAAATGCGGCTAACTTTAGGCTAATTTTTATGATGAGCAATTTTCGATTATTGCTCGGTTTTAAGATTTAAGAGTTTTAAGAACCTTAAAAATGACCTGTATTGCTCTGAAATAGCTCAAAATAGGCTTAAATCCGCAAATACTCAAAAAATCGCTGTAAAACCGAAAAACTGCAAAAAAACCCGAAAAATTGCTCAAAAACCTGAAAAAATCGTCAATTTTTCTTCAGAGATACAGTCTACCCGGTCGAAAAGTGGCCAATCTCTTCATCGAAGCCATCGACGCGTCCGGAACTCAAATAATGTTCGAAGGGCTTGAAAACCTCGAAAATCTACAACATCTTCGACTTCTTCGCCTCGCCAACTGTGAATTCGTCGATGATTGGTGTCTGGGAAGAATCTGAGGCATTCTACCGAATCTCTAGATGTTGGATCTCTCCGGATGCCAGAGAATCTCTTCCAAAGGCCTAATGGGGCTCAAGAATCCGAAAAAGTGGAAATATTTGAGGCTAGAAGGCCTCTCAGACGTTCGCAATATAGGAAGATCCGCGTTGATTCTCGAAGAATTGCTTCCGAAACTTCAAGTACTTGGAGTGGACTACGAGAAGGCTTTCAAGCGAGTCGAGGCTGAGAATCGGTTTTGGAGCAAGAACGAGTGGTCCTGGACGGAAAAGGGAACGCTTTTATGGAAGATGACAACGCTAGGCTGTTCCTAGTGATGTCGACGTCTTCAGAAGAGAAGGCGGTCACTGATTACAATGATAATCCCATCATGACGTCTACAGTGAGGCGGTGAGTCGTTTTGGAGCAATTTTCGGCTCAAATTTTGAAAAAACCTATTTTGCAACAAAAAAAATGTAAAAACTGGCTAAAAATCCCTCTGGAAACTTTCTGGAAACTTGAAAAATAAGTTTTCAAGCCTAAACTAAAAAAGAGCAAAAATTGCCCAAAAAATTGAGTTTTAGACGATTTTCACACAATTTTCATGATTTTTACCTAATTTTTGACAAGAATTATCGTTTTTATGGGCGGAGTTTAAAACGTTTCTTAGAGTTTAGGCTAAATTTTTCGGGTTTGTGGTAGTCAATTTGATGAGACTGATTAAAATTTGGCCTCAAAAATTAAAAGTCGAAAATTGAAAAGAATGAGCAGAACTCTACTTTTCTTTATTATTTTGGACTGAAACTCGATTGAAAATCAATTTGAAAGTTTCTATTTGTTGATAGTCTGGGCAACGTCCTTTTTTAGTCTCACAAAAATAATTTACAATCCTAGACGTACCATAATAAAGTTCATATAAGGTCATCTTACTGTTGGGAAAACTCCATTGTGTCACTCTGTTTTGGTTAGATGGGTTCCCATTGTCTCTCCTCCTGCAGTTTTTCTTTATTGATTTTTATCCCAATCCATCAAATCGTACCAATCGGAATATTTTAGAAGAAAAATTTTCATGCAGTTTTTTGGCTGAAAAGTGTGCGGAGTCCAAAGGAAGGATAGGGTTTTGGAATGCCTCTCAGCTATTTTTTGAAAGTTAGGAGCTCAAAACTACAGTAATCCTACCAAAAAGTGCTCTTTTTTAGCTTTGATTCTGGCCATAACTCAATCTAAAAAATTATCGATTTTTTTGCTTGTTGAAAAGTGGGATGCCTCATAATTAATTCTTGAAGGTTTAACGCTCAAAAACTACCGTAATCCAACCAATAACTGATTTTTCAAGTTTTGACTTTGTTCAAATCTATCTAGGAAACGCGTTCATGGCAGAGAGATTTTTAGAGCGATTTTAAACCGAACTTGAGAACTTTTTCCGAGAAAAAATAGCGATTTTCTGAGATCGTTCGAACTCCTTTGTGCTCAAACTATTGTCCCAATTCCAGTATTTACAAAAACAACACTGTTTTTCCTATGAAAATCGATAAAACTCAAAAAGATCGATTTTCAAATCGCGAACGTACATTTTTTCTAACCTATGTTGCTCTGAAGTTGCTCTATCTGTCCAGAAAGTTTCAAGAAAGTTGGGGAACTAGACTTGCAAAGTTCTCTCCCTATAGTAAACCCCATTCTACCGTAATCCTCATACGGTAACAACAGTATCCTTACCCTACTGCTACCGTAATTCTCCCACAGTAACCGGTCTTCTTAAATTAACCACTTCACTCCTACAGTACTCCCTTTGTCCAACCTTAATCTTCCTACTGTGAGCGCAATTCTACCGTAACCCTCCTACAATACAGTACTGTCAGTACTCCCCACTCATAACTACGGTAACTACAGTATCCCCTCTGTACTCACTACCGTACCGTCATCGTAACTACACTGCCCCTACGATACCGTTTTACAACAAGCTCATTCATACCGTAATCCCACCTACAGTAACCCTATTGCCGAAGTCAGTGAAATGGAGATTAATCTGGGTAAGGTTAGCAGGAATGGATTGCCGATTGCCGACAGCTTCGAAATGAGTATACTGAGTATACTATACTCTCGCCTAGGATTCGCCCAATTTTAGAAAAATTGGGTCCCACAACGAATACAGTAATCCTCGTCGTTGGTCTTCGTCGTTGGACCCAATTGAGCTCAAAGTGGGCGGGGCCTATTCATGATTATACTCATCTGAACGCTCTCGGCAAGCTGAATTCGAATTAGTTAGTTTTGAGAAGAAAATTCGGATTTTCAAAATTTTTTTTGGATTTTCAAAAAAAAAATTTCGAATTTTCAAAAATTTTCTAGAAAAACTTTTTTTTTTGAGCTCAGCTTCACGAGAGCTCCAAAACGAGTATAATCATGTCTAGGTTTCCTTACAATGTTGGGTCTTACAACAAAATTTTGAGACGGAAAATTAAATTTCAAAAATTTGAAAAATCGGCGAAAGATGCAATTTTGGTGGCGATTTCGAGAGGACTTCAAGCGAAATTGGTTGAATTTTGATATTTTCAGTTTTTTTAATGCGAAAATTTTGAGAAATTTCCACGAAAAATGAGCAGAAAGGGAAAAACGCGAGCCAGAAAAGGGGGAAAATCGCAAAAAATGCAAAAGTTTTGATGGAAATTTTTCGGGGTGTAGACACCGAATCCGACGCGCAAACCGTACTCGGCGGCGGGAAAATTCTTAACAAAAATCTGTTCTTTGTCATTCTCGATATTTTTCCTCGTGCATCGTTGCCTTTTCCATCGAATTTGATCGAAATTTTTATTTTTTTTCGGTATTCTTTAGATTCCAAAAAAATGTCAAAATTCGTTGATTTCCATTGATTTCCAGGCTGATAACAGCCGTTTCCAGTTGTCGCTACCGTTTTTCGTATATTCTTGCTGATATTGCCACTTTTATCAAAGTTTAAGCTCAAATGTAGTACGTTTTGAGTGTGGAAATCGAAATTAAAGGTCTGATAAACCTAGAAAACATTGAAGTTCCCGAAAAAATCCGAATTCTTTGAAGAAATCGAAAAATTCCTTATTTTTAATTTTCGAAGCACTGGAATAGCCATAATGGGATTTTGAGCGAGAAAAAATCCTTCCACAACTCTATTTTTGACGAAAATTACCTCCAGAAAGCGCTAAAAACGAGCAAAAAATTGGCGAAATTCCGATTTTCCGCGTTGAAAAAAAAATTGCTGCAGAAAGAGCGAAAACTAGAAAACATAGGCAAAATATCAATTTTCCGCGTTAAAAATGCTCCAGAATAAGACCAGAAGCAGTGGGATTAGTCTAGAGGGATTTTGAGCAAAAAAAGTTTGAGAAATATTACTTTTTCGATAAAAATTGAAAATTGATCAATTTTGATTAATTCCAGCCATTCTTAGTTGAAAAATTCTGAAAAAATACGGTTACAAAAAATGAAAAAAAGGCACAAAACTTTACTCCAGGAAGCCAGATTCGTTTTTGAGCTCAAAACAAGCCCGAAACGAAAATAGAGCTTTCTAGTTTGCTCAGATGAATTTTGAAAAAAAAAACTGAAAAATTCCGTTGTTTAAAATTTGCTCGAAAAACTCTAAAATTTGCTCAATCACTACTTCTTCCGATGTTTTTTCTGTTTTTTTTTCCGTAAAGAAAAACGGCAAAAAACTCGGAAACTCGATTTTCTGAAAACTAAAATATCGGGAAAAAAAATTTTTTTTCCAATTTTCCGAAAATTCAAACTTCGAAAATTTTGTAAAAAATGATTTTGAGGGAAAATGGACGAGCGGCCGGAAAAAAAGCGAAATTAAACATAAAAAACGAAGAAAAACGATAGAATTGAGACAAATGCAAAAATTTTTTCAACTACCGTAGTTTAAAGGGACATCGATGAAAAAAATCGAGATATCTCGCGACGAACAATTTTTAAGCATTTCTCACTAGTTTTTAGGATTTTTCATCGCTTTCTTGTTGTTTTCCATCGATTCCGGTGGAATTTTTTGGGATTTTTTGAGATGTTGTAGTAGTTTTTCAGATTCTTTGACAATTTTCTTGCAAAATTCCGAGAAAACATCATAATTTCATTCAAAAAAGCAGGAAAATGAAAACTTTCGCCGAAATCAAAATTTCGGTGTAAATATTTAATTTTTTCTCGAATTGTTTTTTCTCGAATTGTGCCAAAGTGGTGAAAATCAAATTTAAAGGCTCAAAAAACCTAGAATTCGTTGAAATTTCCAGAAAAAAATCAAAAATTTTGAGAAATTTCATATTCTTCATTTTTTGACTTTCTTTCTTCAAAAGTACTGTACTTTTTTGTTCGGAAGTGAAATTTTGTACTCGTTTTTGAGTTTTCCGCCTCTGAAAACCTATTATTCATCGAAAAATCACAATTTTCGAGTTTTTTGTGCTCGAAAATCCATATTTTGGCCTTGAGGCTTTTATGAGAAAAATTAAATGAAAATTGTCGAAAAATAAAAGATTTCCACGAAAAATCATTATTTTTGAGCGATTTTTCCCTAAGTTTTCCAAAAAAATCCGAATTTTTCGAAAATCAAATATTTCCGCTTTTTGAAAATTTTGCTGGGAAAAAGCTAGTATTTTTTGTTCGAAAGTATAATTTTGTACTCGTTTTTGAGTTTTCCGTCTCTGAAAACCTATTATTCATGGAAAAATCTCAATTTTCGTGTTTTTTGTGCTCGAAAATCCATATTTTGGCCTTGAGACTTTTATGAGAAAAATTAAATGAAAATTGTCGAAAAATAAAAGATTTCCACGAAAAATCATTATTTTTGAGCGATTTTTCCCTAAGTTTTCCAAAAAAAATTGTTTTCTGAATTTTTTAGCTGAAAAGTGGGCGTGGCTTGTTGAAAAGGGGGCGGGGTTTAATGAGAATAAAATTTTTTTTCGAAAGTTTGGAGCTCAGAAACTACTGTAAGCCAACAAAACAAAATTGATTTTGGGGACTTTAGTTTAGCTCAAAAGTCTTTTTAGGAGTTTTTGGGGTCTTGGCTAAAAATGGGTGGAGTTTTAAACGTTTCTACGAGTTTAGGCTAAATTTTTCGGGTTTTTGGTAGTCAATTTGATGAGAATGATTAAAATTAGGCCTCAAAAATTAAGGGTCGAAAATTGAAAAGAATGAGCAAAACTCTACTTTTCTTTATTATTTTGGACTGAAACTCGATTGAAAATCAATTTGAAAGTTTCTATTTGTTGGTAGTCTAAAAACCTTCCTTTTTTCACAAAAAAAATTATAATCCTAGACGTACCATAATAAAGTTCATATAAGGTCATCTTACTGTTGGGAAGACTCCATTATGTCACTCTGTTTTGGTTAGATGGGTTCCCATTGTCTCTCCTCCTGCGGTGTTTCTTTATTGATTTTTTTTCCCAGTCCATCAAATCGTACCAATCCAAATATTTTGGAAGAAAAATTTTCATGCAGTTTTTTGGCTGAAAAGTGTGCGGAGTCCAAAGGAAGGATAGGGTTTTGGAATGCCTCTCAGCTATTTTTTGAAAGTTAGGAGCTCAAAACTACAGTAATCCTACCAAAAAGTGCTCTTTTTTAGCTTTGATTCTGGCCATAACTCAATCTAGAAAATTTCCGATTTTTTTGCTTGTTGAAAAGTGGGATGCCTCATTATTAATTCTTGAAGATTTAGAGCTCGAAAACTACCGTAATCCATTATTATGTTAAGCCCCCTTCAAATCCAAATATCATCAGAACTTTCTGACGCGTTCATGGCAGAGAGATTTTTAGAGCGATTTTAAGCCAAACTTAAGAACTTTTTCCGCAAAAAAAAATAGCGATTTTCTGAGATCGTTCGAACGAACTTTGTGCATAAACTTTGTGCATAAACTATTGTCCCAATTCCAGTATTTACAAAAATAACACTGTTTTTCCTATGAAAATCGATAAAACTCAAAAAGATCGATTTTCAAATCGCGAACGTACATTTTTTCTAACCTATGTTGCTCTGAAGTTGCTCTATCTGTCCAGAAAGTTTCAAGAAAGTTGGGGAACTAGACTTGCAAAGTTCTCTCCCTATAGTAAACCCCATTCTACCGTAATTCTCATACGGTAACAACAGTATCCTTACCCTACTGCTACCGTAATTCTCCCACAGTAACCGGTCTTCTTAAATTAACCACTTCACTCCTACAGTACTCCCTTTGTCCAACCTTAATCTTCCTACTGTGAGCGCAATTCTACCGTAACCCTCCTACAATACAGTACTGTCAGTACTCCCCACTCATAACTACGGTAACTACAGTATCCCCTCTGTACTCACTACCGTACCGTCATCGTAACTACACTGCCCCTACGATACCGTTTTACAACAAGCTCATTCATACCGTAATCCCACCTACAGTAACCCTATTGCCGAAGTCGGTAAAATGGAGATTAATCTGGGTAAGGTTAGGAGGAATGGATTGCCGATTGCCGAGAGCTTCGAAATGAGTATACAGAGTATACTATACTCTCGCCTAGGATTCGCCCAATTTTAGAAAAATTGGGTCCCACAACGAATACAGTAATCCTCGTCGTTGGTCTTCGTCGTTGGACCCAATTGAGCTCAAAGTGGGCGGGGCCTAATCATGATTATACTCATCTGAACGCTCTCGGCAAGCTGAATTCGAATTAGTTAGTTTTGAGAAGAAAATTCGGATTTTCAAAATTTTTCGAAATTTTTTTGGATTTAAAAAAAAATGCGAAATTTCAAAAATTTTCTAGAAAGACTTTTTTTTTCAGTTCAAAAATGACATTTTTGAGCTCAGCTTCACGAGAGCTCCAAAACGAGTATAATCATGTCTAGGTTTCCTTACAATGTTGGGTCTTACAACAAAATTTTGAGACGGAAAATTAAATTTCAAAAATTTGAAAAATCGGCGAAAGATGCAATTTTGGTGGCGATTTCGAGAGGACTTCAAGCGAAATTGGTTGAATTTTGATATTTTCAGTTTTTTTAATGCGAAAATTTTGAGAAATTTCCACGAAAAATGAGCAGAAAGGGAAAAACGCGAGCCAGAAAAGGGGGAAAATCGCAAAAAATGCAAAAGTTTTGATGGAAATTTTTCGGGGTGTAGACACCGAATCCGACGCGCAAACCGTACTCGGCGGCGGGAAAATTCTTCACAAAAATCTGTTCTTTGTCATTCTCGATATTTTTCCTCGTGCATCGTTGCCTTTTCCATCGAATTTGATCGAAATTTTTATTTTTTTTCGGTATTCTTTAGATTCCAAAAAAAATGTCAAAATTCGATGATTTCCATTGATTTCCAGGCTGATAACAGCCGTTTCCAGTTGTCGCTGCCGTTTTTCGTATATTCTTGCTGATATTGCCACTTTTATCAAAGTTTTAGCTCAAATGTAGTACGTTTTGAGTGTGGAAATCGAAATTAACGGTCTGATAAACCTAGAAAACATTGAAGTTTCCGGAAAATCCGAATTTTTTGAAGAAATTGAAAAATTCCTTATTTTTAATTTTCGCTCGAAAAACTTGCGTTTTGAGCCTTTTTTGTTCGGAAACAATATTTTACCATATTTGAGCTTTCTCGAGTTTTTGTTCTTGAAAATCCATTATTCTGCCTTGGGACTTTTATCTGCATTTCTAAGTTTTTATCCGTAGTTTAAAGCTCAAAATCACCCAGTTTTCATCGTTCATTCTCATTTGTTTTTTTTTCCCGCTCGTAGGCGGAGCCTAACGATAGGCGAGTCGAGTCGCCAAGATAATTCGCCATTCAATTTTTGTTTTTTTTTTTTCAGATAAAATGGCCGCAATGGCAGAAGAGGAATACCTCATAAAAGAGTATCACGATGGAAAAGTCGAAAAGGCTTATATTTCAAGACCTAACGGTGAGGAGTTGGAAAGAAAAAGGGAGAAATTCGGTACAAAATGGAGCATTTTTGTGCACAAAAACGGAAGAAGCAAAGAATTTCGATTCATCTATTCTTCATTTTCGGCTTCAAAACCTCTTTTTTAAAATCAATGTTGCCTAAAATAGAACATTTTGAGCTCAAAAAGCCGAAGAATCATTGGGGTTTGACTTTAGAAACATTGGGTTTAAATTCTGGTTTTAGAACCCAAAATCTTCATTTCTAGGTGCGAATTCTTCATTGTCATACATGTCCGAACCCGGCCCGGGCCAGAAGGGAATTTTCCCGGCCCGGCAGAAAACAGTCAAAAAATCGAATTTTTTTCCAAAAATATTCTCCACTCAAATCCCATTCATTTTCCAGCCGCAAATGTTTCGTGTCGCGGCTGCAACTTCAACGTCCCCCTCGATCGCCGTCATGATCAGCACGTCGTAAAGTGTTCAAATTGCTCCGAATTGACGCCTCTCCGGGCGCCGTCGGATGACAAGAAGTACGTCCGGTGCCCGTGCAACTGTCTTCTCATCTGCAAAGCGTCGTCGACACGAATCGCTTGCACGCGGAACAATTGTCGTCGCGTGATTACGATGGGTAAGGAATTTGCCGGTTTTTGACCTTCAAATGAGCCCAAAATTGGCTCTTAGAGCTCCAAAATTGCTACAAATAGCCCAAGAAATGCGATTTTTCGCTTAAAATTACCATTTTTGACTGAAAATATCGAATTTAACCTTCAAATCCGCCCAAATTTGGCTCCTTGTGCTCCAAAATTGCTCAAAATCGCTTCAGAAATAGTCTCAAGGAACTGATGAAACTTGGGATGGTTTTGTACGAATTTCCACTTAAAATCGCCATTTTTAGCTCAAAAATACCATAGTTGACCATTTGTGACGTTCAAACGAGTCCAAATTTGGCTTCGTGAGCTCTAGAAGCTCGATATTCATCTTCACCAGATTTGGAGCAATTTGGAGCATTTTTAATGGCTAAAAACTTGAAAAAATGCTAAATTTGGCTCGAAAACGCTTTTGAAAAGTCTGACTTGATTCGATCAAAATTGGTCTGGTTTGGGACGAATTTTGACTGAAAATGCAATTTTTAGCTAAAAATATCGAATTGTGACCATTTCTGACCTTCTAATCAGCTCAAAATTGGCTCCGAGAGCTCCAGAAGCGTCATATTCATCATCACCAGATTTGGAGCAATTTGGAGCATTTTTAATGGCTAAAAACTTGAAAAAATGCTAAATTTGGCTCGAAAACGCTTTTGAAAAGTCTGACTTGATTCGATCAAAATTGGTCTGGTTTGGGACGAATTTTGACTGAAAATGCAATTTTTAGCTAAAAATATCGAATTGTGACCATTTCTGACCTTCTAATCAGCTCAAAATTGGCTCCGAGAGCTCCAGAAGCGTCATATTCATCATCACCAGATTTGGAGCAATTTGGAGCATTTTTAATGGCTAAAAACTTGAAAAAATGCTAAATTTGGCTCGAAAACGCTTTTGAAAAGTCTGACTTGATTCGATCAAAATTGGTCTGGTTTGGGACGAATTTTGACTGAAAATGCAATTTTTAGCTAAAAATATCGAATTGTGACCATTTCTGACCTTCTAATCAGCTCAAAATTGGCTCCGAGAGCTCTAGAAGCTTCATATCCATCTCAACCAGCTTTGGAGCAATCTGAATTCTCAAACCTTGTTTAGAAGAGAGTGTTGCTTTTTCTAGACGAATTTTGACAAGAGGAGACGATTTTCAACTGAAAATATCGAATTTTGACCTTTTCCGACCTTGAAATCACTCCAAAATTCTCTGATAGCTCCAGCAGCTCTGTATTCACCTCCGTTTTTTTAAAGCGTTTTCGACAGCTCGAAAAGATTTACACGCCTCAAATCATATTCAAAAGACTTTTAGGCTTTGTCACCATTGTTATTATTCAATTACCACGACATTTCCGTTTCCAGCGAAGCAGCCCAAGGAGAGACAAGGCCGCGCGATGCTCTTCTTCATCCTCGCCACCACCGTCGCCATCCTCGCCGTGATTCTGACGATGCTGTCGAACGCGTCGGTGAGTTTTTGAGCGGTTTTGGGGTGGAAAAATGGCTCGGAATGGCCGAAAAATGACCCAGAATGGCTTAGCTAGCTTTTGAGCTATTATAGCTAGCTATGCTAGTTTTTTAGCTATTATGGCTAGATATCCTATCTTTTTAGCTATTATAGCTAGCTATATTAGTTTTTTCGCTATTATAGCATGCCATCCTAGCTATTTAGCTATTATAGCTAGCGATTTAGCTTGTCTAGCTTAGCTACATTTCTCACCCCTCTTTTATAGCACTTCCAGACGTTCAACAAGGCCTACATGGTTCCAATTCTCATCGGACTCTACCTATGCGCCATCTACACCGGCTACAAGTTCTTCAACAACTACACAGGTCAAAGGTGTGAGATTCTTGAATGGTAAGCTTTTTTACGTTGAAAATTATGAAAAATAGCTAAAACACTCCGAAAAACCGTTCAATAAAAAATCCAAAGAAAATGAACCAAAATCTGGCAGAAGAGCATGCAGAAAATAGTAGCCCGCTGATTCAGAATCTGTCGTTTCTTTCAGCTTCTAACCCGCGGGAAAGACTGGAAAAAACTCGAAATCGCTAAAATTGGCTTGTAATATTTCAAAATCAGAAATTTCTTTAGGCTCTTGTTTTTTCAGGTTGTGGCGCCAGCTTCAATCGTCATTTTTTCATTTTTTAGTAATTTTCAATCGTCATTCCAGTAATCCAAGTATTTATATGAGAATAAACCTGTCATTATCATGAGAATAATTCTGTCCTTTCAGCACCGAACATAGCACTTTATCACATTGGTTTTCCCCAAAATCTAAATTACCTTCGTTTTCTTCTTTCTGTGGTTTGAGTTCTTGTACTCTTCAAAACCACAATTTCAGCTCTAAAGTACTAAATCGCCATTTTAAACATTGCATGGGGAAGCCGAGAAGCCTAAACTACTTAAAACACCTTTCCGCTGGTCTTTTAGGTAAAAATTGGCCATTAAAAAAAATGAGATTTTCAGCAAAAAAATCGAAAAAAAATTGAAGAAAAACGAGTTTTTGAGCCAAAAAAGTTGCCTATCATCATTTTTTAATCCTAAAATGGCATAAAAAGTCGGAAATTGGGCTCAAAAAACCAGAAAATCGATCGAAAACACTGAAAAATAGTACGAAAACATCATTTTTACCCCTAAAAAAATTCAAAATTTTCGTTTTTTTTTTGCCAAACTTTATTTTTGAATGGCTCAAAATCAGAACTTGCAATTTTTATCATTAAATGAATGATTATTAGAGTTTTTAACAGAATTTTTCATTCAAAACCCATTTTTTTGCTCAAAAAACCCTCAGATCGCCAATTTTCCCGCAAAAAATACCAATTGTCTCTGCGTCTCCTCTCTCCACACACTCTCTCGGCGCGTCGCGTGCTCGCGTCGCGGTCTGCAAACGTTTTTGAATCATTCGCGCTCATTTTTCCTTCGTTCGTCGCGACGTCATCTGCGTCGGATTTTCGTCGGAATTTATCGCTTCTAGTAGATTTGACTATGGAGAATTTGATGTTATGCAAAAAACCGAATAAAAATCGGTGATTTCTGCAGAAAATGCTCTAGGATTATTGAAAAATCAAAAAATTAAGGAAATCGATATTTAGAGTGATTTTCGAGGGATTTTGATGTGTTTTTTAAATGTTTCTGGTGGAAAATGCCCCAGAAAACCTGAAAATTGCATAATTTTTCCAATCTTTCGTTGAGAAATTTCAAAAATCAATTTTTTTTTCTTCGGGGGAAATTCAAAAAAAAAATGTGTGAAATCGTTTTTTGGAATGATTTTTGAGCTTTTCTTGTCGCAAAACCCTGAAAATACTCGAAATTTGCATCATTTTTTCCCATTCTTTCCGCCGGGAAATTCTTTAAAAAAATTTTGTCGGGAAAATTCATTTTTATTCAAATCGGCTTACAAATCATGGGAGAAATCATTTTTCAGTGTTTTGTCCAACTTGAAGCTCTGAAACCCCTCATTTTACCTTGAAAATTATCTTTTTCCACTTCCACCGAAAAATGGAAATTTTTATTTAAAAATTTTTTAGAAGTGAAAGTCTCCCATTTTCGAGCTTTTTATGCTTCTAATTGCGCCCAAAACTCCTCTGAACTCTTCTAAATCTGTTTTTCTTGGTTTTTTTACCCCAAGAATACCCAAATTTTGATTTTTCAGTACCCAAAAATAACTAAAGGATGCCGACGACGACACCAACGGCGCCGCGTCCACCCAGTACTCGAATATCGCGTCGAACGTCGTCACGATCCGTCGCAACCGACGATCAGCCATCGACGTCGTCAAAAGTCGATGAAGAAATGGAGCAAGAGCAGACGACGTCGGCTTCTGGAGCATCGGAGAGGAGAAAAGTGGATAGACGCATATCTCGAGCGATCGCTTTGCTTTTGGCCGATAACTGAGGCATTCGAGATAGATTGTGAGCGGATTTTGATGGATTTTGAAGCGTTTTGGGCTATTCTGAAGCTTTTTACGCCTTCTAACTCAAGCTGAGCTCCTAATTAAGCTTTTGGAGCCGTTAGAAGCCAAAACTTGACCTGAGAAGTCAAGTTTTGTCCGAAAACTGCGAAAATTGGACTCTAGAAACATGAAAACAGCTTTTAAGAGCTCAGAAATTGTCTAAAATTCGTTAAAAAACATCATTTTTTTAATCCCTTGTATTCCTTGTTCAACGTTTCCAAGTCAAAAATTGGGATAAAAAGTCAATTTTTGTCTTCAAAAGTAAAAAATAATCTTTAAAAATGCCTTTTTTCAGAGTCGGAGGCTCCGGATTCCTTCGTCTCGACGACGAGCAGCAAGCGGCCAACGCGCGACGCTATCAACCCATCGTCGATCAAGTTCTGAGAGTTGAGCATGCGTAAGTGCCCATTTTCCCTTGAAAAACCTTCCAAAACCACCAATTTTCAGTGTTCTCGGCCGTATGATCGAAGATGTCCTTCAGGATCCACGTTGCGCCGTCCTAGCGGACCTCTCAGCGGCTCCAAAAGCTCCTCCACCCGAGCCAACGCCCGCAAGACCCGCCATGATGCGTCCGATTGAGGTGAAAATTCAGGAGCCAGAAAAAACAGGTTTGAGACTCGAAAACCATTTTCAAACCTTAAAATCGCTTTTTTGATAAAAACATTTAAATTTTCGAGCTTTCCGAGCAAAATGTTTTCCCGATTTTTCTGAAAATCGTCTATATACAATTTTCCATGCTTTCAGGAAGCTCACGTGCTCGTCCGAATCGCTGAACTCCGAAAAAGCGGACTCTGGACGAATTCCCGCCTTCCAAATTGTGTGGAGCCCGAGAGAAACAAGACGCACTGGGACTATCTTCTGGAGGAAGCCAAATGGATGGCGACGGATTTTCGTGTGGAGACGAACAACAAGAAGAAGCAGGCACGTCTTCTGGCGCACGCGTGTCAGAAGGTGTACCGAGATAAGGAGATCGAGGTGGAGAGAGCCAAGGAGCGAGAGCTCAAGGAGAAGAAGAAGGGGTGCGCGAGCATTGCGAGAATGATCCGAGAGTTTTGGACGAATGTGGATAAGCTGGTGGACTTTAGAGCGCAGGAAGTACGAACGGCGAGGCTCCGGAAGGCCAAGAATAAGCATTTGATGTTCGTGCTCGGCCAGGTTGATGGAATCAGTAGCATTGTGCAGGATGGGCTCACGAGCTCCAAATCTCCATCTATAGCTTCGCACGACGATGATAAGGAGTTTGAAGGTGGCTCGGAGTCGGAAGAAGATGATGAGCAAACAATTGCCAACGCGGAGAGGTCTATGAAGAAGGACGATGTGAAGAAGGAGGTGGACGCGCTTCAGGATGAGGCTCAGGAGGATATGGATGATATTCTGATTAATTTGCCCGCGGAGTACCTGGCGGCGTACGGTTTGACGCCGGAG
Source organism: Caenorhabditis zanzibari (assembly GCA_963966625.1). Taxonomy (NCBI): domain Eukaryota; kingdom Metazoa; phylum Nematoda; class Chromadorea; order Rhabditida; family Rhabditidae; genus Caenorhabditis; species Caenorhabditis zanzibari. The sequence continues at coordinate 2,153,907 of OZ016470.1, forward strand.
GATATAGAGGAGATGAAGAGGAATAAGAAGCAGCGAGAAGAGAAGGTTCCAGAGGCTCCAGAAGCATCTACATCCGAAGTACCAATGGAAACTCCTCTCGCCCGCAAACCAACACCGTAATCCGCTCAAAAACCGTTCTCCATCCAACGACGCTGGCGATCGCCACCGAGCGCAGTGGATTCCATTACGATATGGCGAATCAGGGAAGATCGAGATTGGAGGAAGCGGGACGGCTGAGCCCGCCGCTCAAGCGTGAAAAGCTCACCGGAACAGCGATGGATTGGGCGAGACTGGTGCCGAAGGAGGTGTGTGAGAGGATTGAGGAATCGAAGAAGAATAAGCTGATGATTGCGAGACGACGATTCGGATTGTTGCGCGCTCCGTTGGTACCGCTGGAAATGGTGGTGTTGATTCGCGATGAGATTCTGACGGAGTTTCCACGTCTGTGACGGAGAACAATGAGAAAGTGCAGGAGGAGCTCTTGCTCTATGTCGATTTGCTGGTGGATAAGTAAGAACAACGTAACTGTGCTCAATACTTGATAATTAATCCTTTCAGATTCGGTATGTACGTCGAGCCAGTGCTCACCGACGCCTGGCAGTGCCGTCCATCATCATCGGGTCTCCCTTCGTAAATTCGAAACAACGCTGTGGAAATCGAGTCGACTTCTCGAACTCTTTTGCTCAAATCTTCATCTCAATTGGATACCCGAATGTCCATCTCCAGAAGTCTCCAATTCCCAGAGCTCCGTTTAATCGAATACGACTGCGGAAAACTTCAGACGTTGGCTCTTCTCCTTCGCCAACTCTACATTTACAAACATCGTTGCTTGATCTTCACACAGATGTCCAAGATGCTCGACGTGCTCCAAACGTTCCTTTCCCATCACGGATACCAATACTTCCGTTTGGACGGTACCACTGGCGTCGAGCAACGACAGGCGATGATGGAGAGATTCAATGCGGATCCGAAGATCTTCTGCTTCATTCTCTCCACACGATCCGGAGGAGTTGGAGTCAACCTGACCGGTGCGGATACCGTAATCTTCTACGATTCGGATTGGAATCCAACGATGGACGCGCAGGCTCAGGATCGTTGCCATCGTATCGGACAGACGAGAAACGTCTCGATTTACCGTCTGATTTCGGAGCGAACGATTGAGGAGAACATTCTGAAGAAGGCCACACAGAAGAGATGGCTCGGAGAGTTGGCTATCGACGAGGCAGGATTCACTCCGGAATTCTTCAAACAAGCCGATTCGATCCGCGATCTTTTCGATGGAGAAGGCGTCGAAGTGACGGCGCCGGAAGACGTGAAGGATATGGAGAAGGCGATGGCAAAGTGTGAGGACGAGGCGGATGTCACGGCGGCGAAGAGTGCAGCCGCGAAGGCCACCGTCGATACTGCAGAGTTTGACGAGAGGACGATGCCAGGAGCGGCGATGACGGTGGCTGAGGAGGAGGCTGATGAGAAGTATATGGAGCTTATTAATAGTGTAAGTTGGAGTTGCAATATGGGCTCGGTGCTGGCCTGAGATTGTCCTTCAGTCAGTTTTTATTTTTTAGGTAGAAAATCATGATTTTTAGATTAAAATGTTTATTTTTGGGCACCGTATCCCCGATTTGTTTTTCGAACTGCAAGCTACAGTATGCTACAGTATGCCGAAATTCAAAAAAATTTTGCAGAGCAAGTCTGGAGAAAATCTTCAACAATTTTTCACAACGTTTTTCAGGCAAAAAATTTGACAAATGTGTATCGTGAAAATATTAGAACGGTATTTACCGTCTTTTTATCGATATCCGGTGTCTTAAAGTAGGATTACAGTCATTTTTTTTATTTTCTCAAATAATCGTCCCAATTCCATTATTTACGAAAATAACAATATTTTTGCACAAAAATCGTTCAAACTGAAGAAAATCGATTTTCAAAACGCCAACTTACATTTTTTCTAACCTATTTCAATGAATGTAGAATTTTTCGCTGATTCGAATGCACCTAATATCGCTGCTTAAAACACAATAGAAACATTTTTATGAACGAAATTGCACTTTGTCCCGCCGCCCGCTTAAATCTGCCGTCGCGCTCGCCGCTGAATGCTCATACGTATTCAGCGGGCGGCGCGACAATTGAAAATTTGTTAATAAAAATTTTTCTATTGCGTTTTGAGCAGCGATATTAAGTGCGTTCGAATCAGCAAAAAATTCTACATTCATTGAAATAGGTTAGAAAAAATGTAAGTTGGCGTTTTGAAAATCGATTTTCTCGAGTTTTAACGATTTTTGTGCAAAAATATTGTTATTTTCGTGAATACTGGAATTGGGACGATCATTTGAGAAAATAAAAAAAAATGACTGTAATCCTACTTTAAATGTAAGAATACGGCTTGTGGGAGCGAATTCACTTTTGCGAAAACTTGTTTTTTAATCAGCGTTTTCAATTCTCAGTATTTTCAGACGCGTTATAGCTCAAAAGAACCGCAATAGAATTCTCCACAACATTGTCGGATTATTTTTTGAATTGGTTGAGTACCTTTTCTAAAAATGTTCAAAAACCACCCGATTTTACGAAAAAAAAACGCAATTTTGGGCAGTTTTGAACATTTTTAGGAAAACTACTGAACCAATCCAATACAAACCATAAAACGTAGAAAATTTTATTGCAGTTCTTTTGAGCTATGAAGCGTCTGAAAATACTAAAAATTGGAAACGCTGATTAAAAAATAAAATTTCGCAAAAGTCAATTCGCTCACAAAAGCCGTGTTTTTAAATTTAAAACACCGGATAGCGATAAAAAGACGCTGAATACCGTTCTAATATTTATACGATAAACATTTGTCAAGTTTTTGCTTGAAAAAGTGATCTAAAAATGTTGAAAATTTTCTCCAGACTTTCTTTGCAAACATTTTTCGAATTTCGGCATACGGTAGCATACTGTAGCTTGCAGTTCGAAATTCAAATCGGGGAGACGGTGTTGGGCTCAAAATGAACACTTTTGCACAAAAATCGTGATTTTTGGAGCAAAATTCATGTCTTTTACGGGTTTCAATCCGGGCCGAAGGATTGTCTCCCCTTTAAATTGTGATTTTCCAGTCAAAGTTTATTCGAAAATGTAGAACTCGATGAAACCTACAAAATGGTAGTTAGAATATCTAAATTCCATATCTGTATTTTTCATAAAACGTCAAAGGGCGGCCGGGCTCTTTCTGGCGTTTCATTAAAAATATAGATGAGGAATTTAGATATACTACCATTTTGTAGGTCTCATCTAGTTCTACATTTTTGTATGAATTTTAGGCCCAGGAGATAACTAGCTAGAAAAGAGCAACAAAAAAAAACGTCCATCTTGCAACCTATCATTCCAGGTTATCGTCCGCTTCTGAACCGTCATGATGAAGTACGAATACGTCGAAGAGTTCGAGATCGTCGTCAACTTCACCGGACGCTTCAACAAAGCTTTCGTCATCTCTCTAAGACTCAATATCCGTCTTAACGATTTGGAGAAGTACACCAACACCCTTCTTCCATCCCGTCAGTTCGGATACCTCATCCTTACCACCTCCGCCGGAATCATGGATCACGAGGAGGTCAGAAGAAAGCATTTGGGAGGAAAGATTCTCGGATTATTCTTCTAAATAGCAATCGTTGTTATTACAAATAAATTGTTGTTTCGCAAACATAACACCATTTCTCTTTTTTATGTCTGCTCTAGTTCTTCTGTTTTCAATCTATTCTTGTCTTCTGAGCTCGGAGTTAGAAAAAAATGCTCCGCTCCACATTCACAGCTCTCTTTAGAGCTCTCCTGAGCTTCTCTCAACCAGTCCCTCGACTCTCCCCAACGGCAATAGGCAAAAAAACATCAAGGATCATCTGAAGAGCAAAGGAGAATCTGTGAAGCGAGGGACGACAACGACGAGGAATGAACATGGCATTTTTGAGATTCAAAATTAATAAATTTTTCTCTGAAAATTGTCGTAACGGGGACCATTTATTGCTGAAACTGAGAGAAATACTAAAAGCAATGAGGGGAGTATCACAAATTAAAGGAGGATTCCGGGCAAACATTTTTATTGCTTTAAAATATGCAGATTTTTGCGCTGATTCCGAATATCATAACGAAAATGCTCAAAAATGCCTCCAATCACTTCAAATAGCCCCTCTTAAACCCGGAGGTGTCTCCGGTGGCCGTGGCCGAACTAGCGGCGCGCACAATGCAGCAAACGCGTTGTGTTGCGTTGCTGTCTTGTTATGATATTCGGAACAGGCTTGTTCGGAAAAACTTTTTCGGAAAAACGAGTTCTCGAAATTTTTTCCGACTTTTTTTTTCGGAAAAACGGAAAAAATCGGAAAAAGTTTCAAAATTGTCTAAAATTGGCTTTTAAGCAGAATTTTTGCTATTCCATAGAATATATATCGATATTTCAGACACTTATTTGCCCAATAACATTCATTTAACAAGATATGAACCAAAGAACACAATAAGTTTGAAATATTTTTGCACAGGGTGAGGATGAGCTACATCCGCAAAAGCGCTCCAATGAGAGGTCTCTCTGCGTCTCTGCGTCTCGATCTCTCGCTACAGTACACCTTTAAAGGCGCATGACGATTTCTGCTCGGGTCTCGCAATGTAAACGCCTTTTTGACAAAAATTTGATCAAAATTTATCATTGCGCCCGCGGCAATGTCAAAAAGGCGTTTACATTGCGATACCTGAGCAGAAATCGTCATGCGCCTTTAAAGGTGTACTGTAGCGAGAGATCGAGACGCAGAGACGCAGAGAGACCTCTCATTGGAGCGCTTTTGCGGATGTAGCTCATCCTCACCCTGTGTTTTTGTTCAGTTTTTCAATTATTTTTTTCAATTTTTCGGATTTTTCTTTCAGATTTTCCGAAAAGTTGGGTCGGAAATTTTTCCGTCGGGAAAAAATTTCCGAAAAAAAGTCGGAAAATTTCTTTTGGAAAAAACGAGAACTCGTTTTTCCGATTCCGACCAAGCCTGATTCGGAATCAGCGCAAAAGTCTGCATCTTTCAAAGCAATAAAACATTTAGCCCGGAATCCTCCTTTAAAGTAGGATTACAGTTATTATTTTCTCAAATGATCGTCCCAATTCCATTATTTACGAAAATAACAATATTTTTGCACAAAAATCGTTAAAACTCGAGAAAATCGATTTTCAAAACGCCAACTTACATTTTTTCTAACCTATTTCAATGAATGTAGAATTTTTCGCTGATTCGAATGCACCTAATATCGCTGCTTAAAACACAATAGAAACATTTTTATGAACGAAATTGCACTTTGTCGCGCCGACGGCTGAATACGTATGAGCATTCAGCGGCGAGCGCGACAGCAGATTTAAAGGGGGATGGAACCATTCCCAAAAAATGGATTTTTTGGTATGGTTGGATGCAGAATCATGAGACAATAAAATAATTCTCTTGGAGCAATGTCGAAAAATTATCCTGAAAGCAGATATTTGACTGAACATGACAAAAATTGGTGCTCAGTCCCCAGTATATTTTGGGTAGAATTTCAAGTTGTTCCCGTGAAAAAAAATTTTTCATTGAAAAAATCAGAGGTTTTAAAAAATTGTGAGGATTTTCACGGGAACAACTTGAAATTCTACCCAAAATATACTGGGGACTGAGCACCAATTTTTGTCATGTTCAGTCAAATATCTGCTTTCAGAATAATTTTTCGACATTGCTCCAAGAGAATTATTTTATTGTCTCATGATTCTGCATCCAACCATACCAAAAAATCCATTTTTTGGGAATGGTTCCATCCCCCTTTAAGACACACTCTCTGAGAGATTCGAGCATTGGCCTGTTGGTAAATGTACAGAAAAAGTGAAACCTGTTCGTTTCTTTTGGTATTGTATATAGTGAGTACACAAACACCAATAAAAACATTGATGGATATTTCAGCAAGCTCCGCCCCCCTTTTGACTGAAATATGCATACGGTGGGTGCAAAAATCAAAATGTTTCCCTGAGTGAGATAATGGTTAACCGATGTCAGGAATTGGTATTAGGTTGGTCCATAAGTTTCTTCCGTTTTTGATGACTCAACTTTGACCATCATTATCTGGCTTCTCAGGTTCTTTACAGATGCAAGTTTTTTTGCGTTCGTAAGAGCAACTCATTGACTTTCAAGCACTATAATATTTCACTAGCAGGCTCACTCGTTCGCCTGTAGCGGTGATTCTTTTGACACTAGTCACGGTAGTACATTGCATCAGATTTTCTACAGAGCCATTTAAAAACCTGAACACTGCGGTTGTTGTGAGAAAAAATAGATTTTGAATCATCGAGAGTTTTTCTGAATATAGTTGCCCGTGGTATTGGGTATAGAGTCCTTTGAAGCACGAAACGAACACCAAATCCAACGAATTAAACCGATTTATTACAAACCGAAAGTAATAACCGGGAGAATAGAGACAAGAATAATAGAAAACTCTAAACTGATTCTTCCACGATCACAAGGGCGACGATATATGGCGGGGCGTCGTGGCGCCACGTGGCATTCCTCGGGAGTCCCACGAAAATGAACTTTTCGGAAATGAACTCAGTCGAAAATGAACTCGCCACAAAAATGAACTCGGCGGAAATGAATTTGCCGAAAATGAACTCGCCAAAAATGAACTAGCGAAAAATGAATTCGCCCGAAAATGAACTTGGCCGAAAATGAACTCGTTTGTGGCTGCCGCAATTCGAAGAGTTACGCTCGCATATTCGATTTTTTTGTTTAAGTCATGTATTTATTGACAAATAAAAGAGAAAACATTTGAAAAACCCAGAAAAACGAGCGAAAACACAGGTTTTATCGGCCGCGAACGAGCTCATTTTCGGCCGAGTTCATATTCGGGCGAGTTCATTTTCGTCCAAGTTCATTTTTGGCAAGTTCATTTTCGGGCGAGTTCATTTTTGACGAGTTCATTTTCGGCAAATTCATTTTCGCCGAGTTCATTTTTGTGGCGAGTTCATTTTCGGCTGAGTTCATTTCCGAAAAGTTCATTTTCGTGGGACTCCCCATTCCTCGGGTCACGGCGACGCTTGATATTATCGAAACATCCCAAGTTTCATCGCGCTCCATTGCGAACTTGGGGAAATTCAAAATTTTTAGGTTTCCCGCTCACTTGTTTCTCTTGTAGGTCACGTCGAAACCGCAAAATTAACAAAGTTTTTATATTTGACGTGACCTACATGAGAAAAAAGTGAGCGGGAAACCTAAAAATTTTGAATTTCCCCAAGTTCGCAATGGAGCGCGATGAAACATGGGATGTTTCGATAATAGAATACTTGCCTCCGGCAACTATATTGCAAAAAAGATTTTAGATAAATATCGTATTTCCGGAAAATTATGAGGTGAAACATTTGACCACTCTATTTTAGGTAGATGCTACTTTGACTGGCTATTACAAATCGCTGTGAGAACATACATTCATGAACTGCGGCGGACTTTGACACCCACAAACGCTCCTCCGAGAGGAGTACACGGGTGCCGTGGAGCACGATTGCATTTTTTTGAAAAAAAAAGCAAGAAATAAATCATTTTTAATGGGTTTTCACTAGATTTCTACTACTTTTTCACCATTTTTATTCGAAAAATAGACAAAACATAATAATTTTTCGATTTTCGAACCAAAAATTCTCAAATTTTCATCGAAACTTCACGAAATTCGCCAATATTGATTGTAAATTCGGCAGTAGAATCTTTTTTCTCTTTTTTCGACACGGAGTCGTCAAAATTTATCTGCTAAAAATCTGAAAAAGCTTTATATCAATAATTTTTTGCGAAAAATATGGTTTCCTTCCTTTTTCTTTTCTTCTTAGCACTCTGAATATATTAATTCTCTTTATTTTCAGCCACAACACAGAACCGACGACCAGAAACAACCCAGTGGCCATTTCCCAGGTAAAAAATTGTTCCGAAAATCCCCGAAGGTTAATGATACTATTTTCAGTTACTTCAATGCCTCGTCAGAAGCCGAAACGAATTGAAACTCGAGGTGAGATTATTTTATGTTCAATATTTTCTAGCTTCCAAAATAAAAAAAATTAATTTTTCAGGATTTCAACACGGACTACAAGAGGAAGAACACCGGAATGGAGCTGAGGAGCGGTTAGTTGAGAACATACAGATATTTCTTCTCCGCCTAACTTTTTCAGGTTCTCCAAAGGCGTCGTCTACTGGAATCGCTGCGCGCGGATTGAGGAGCCATGATAAGTATTGAAATCGAATCTAATTGAAAGTGATGTAAATAATTTTAAAAATTTCATATAATAAAATGCTTATATAAAATGATGGATGGAAAATTTTTTTAAAAGCAGGAATATACAATAAAGATGAAATGGAAATATTCAGAACGGGTTTATATGGAGTTAGGCGTTAACTCGAGAAGTTTGATGAAGTGGCATCTGAAATAAAAAGTAAAAACCACAGGAAAAATTACTGTAAGGAACAATTACAAGAGTAAAACTTACGGAAAAAGAAAACAGTCTGGGAGAAATCCGGCTGTAAATGAAGAAAGGGCCTAGATTTGTCTAGTCGCTGTGTCGAATATCTGAAATAATCTTATTAAATTAACCTCATAGAATGTATAAACGGAACAATAATGAATGTATAAACGGAACAAAAATGAGTTGAACTTACAGAAAAAAGTAGAACAAAGTCTGGGTACTGTAGATGCCGGTACAACTTGAAGACGAAACTGAAATGAAATATCTTAGATAATAATATGGTAGTGTTGGAAACTGAGAGACGCAGAGCCTAGTGCCATGGGAAACAGGAGCTGTTTCCCACGCTTTTTCAGGAGCTTCTAGAAGCAGGGAGATGAAGCCTATAAAAGGCGAAAAATTGGTCATTTAGAACTTTTTCCACACAATGGTCAGCATTTTCCAATGCTCGAAATGCTCTAAGTATGAGTCTTCCAAATCCAGTAATGTCATCCGCCATCTCCAACAAGTACACGGGGCCACCCCAGAAGACATCCAACAATTTCGAGCAATTATAGCTGGCAACAAAGCGATCCAAAGTCACGGAGGAGGAGCGTGGGAATGTCAAGAATGCAAAATTGTTGTGCCCTCAAAACGAGCCCTAGAAGCGCATACCTCTCGTCACCACCCAAAAAAGCCTATCAATCCAGCCGATATTCATCTGAATTCTTCGCCACCACCATCATCACCCCCGCAAAAAGTATAGATTAGAACCCTGGATTTTTAGCATTATAATAAATGATACTTTTCAGAAAGTTCAGTTAGCACCTGTATCTACAGTATTGATTCGGGAAACTCCATCCGCTGGAATAAAGCCAAAAGAAGCTCCAGGAGTCATTGCATGTCCAGTAGAAGAGTGTAAATCGAGTTTCCGCACTAGATCTGATTTAGCCAACCATTTCTGTAATTCCCATTCTCCAGATTCAGAAATAGAATCCGTTTCTTTCAATACTACCGTCGAGTTTGAGGTTTTGTTTTTTTTGCAGAACAAAAAAATACTTACAATGTTTAGAATTGGCTGAATTCCACGAATCAAGCATCATGCTCCAGTTGGAAAATCCGAAACTCCAGACAAGTTGGCTGTGTCGTAACGAAATATTATACATGTAGACACGAAGGATCCTATGAATCCCAAGCTAAAGTTCATTTGATGAGCGTATCCAAGAAGAAGACCGGACCGGATTATTGTACCGCCTTCTTGAAAACGGAGCACAATGAAGATACTGGGAGGATTACTGTAGTTGGATTATTTTCTCATTTTGGGCATGATTTGAATCATGCTTTAAGAAAAATGAATGACGAAGAGACTCAGTATATCATTAGGTATTTTATCGGAATCTTTTTCTATTCTATAAAATTTTCAGCCTAATGAAAGATGGGTTCACAAACAGCCAAATCATCAAAAAATGTGACTCGTTCTCCACCTCTAGCCGACTGTCTTATCTGGTTCCCGATGATCTGAGGTTATATTTCAGTAGTTTTCTTCTCGGTATATATTACATTTTTAGATGGATAAGAAAAGTGAACAATTTGTATGAGGGTCGCTTCCACGGAAATGACCTAGAGTCATTAAGAATAAGAGTGGAGCGAGGTTGCGAAGAAGATGGGATCCTTCACTACAATCCCCCAGACACCAACGGTCACGGATTCCGCCTCGGTTAGCTTTAAAACTTTTATGAACTTCTAATTTTTTTCAGTCATCATGACCCCAGCTCAATTGGAGATTTGCAAAAAGTACGGTAATCGTGGAATTTGCATAGATGACACTCACAATCCAACTAAATACCCACTAAAACTAACAACTATTTTGGTGATGAATGGCCAGGATCGTGGGATCCCTATCGGTATTTTTACGATTGAAACAAAAAAATTACCATTTTTTAACAGCTTTTATGCTCTCTTCTACTGTAACATCTGAAGACGTTTCCCATCTTTTCTCTCTCCTGAAAATTCAAATTCCCGATTTCCATCCTGAATTCTTGATGTCTGATGAAGCACCGGCGTTCTGGAACGGATATAATGAGGTACTGTAAGACAAATAATTTTTGAAAAAATCAATATTTCAGACATTTGATAACAGATCTACAAAACGGTTGTGGTGCCGGTGGCATGTTCTAAGGGCACTTCATAAGAATTCTGACGAAATCCTTTCAAAGGAAGTCTCCACAAGAGTGAAAGCGACTCTATCCAATTTGATCCGGGAACCAGATTCTGTGTTATTCGATAAGAAACTATCTACTTTGCTAGAATTTTTAGAATCTAGCGGCCCCAGTGGACTCAAGTATGCGACTTATTTTCGATCGTATTACATCGGTATGAACAGCTTCAGTTCTTTTTTTTTAAAGAAAAATACTTACAGGAAAACAAGAATTCTGGGCTACCTGCTTCATACGTGGCTCTCCATTCCAGACGAGCATGGTTAGTGAGAATTGGAACTCGGCGCTGAAAGTAAGTTCATTTAATTCTTTACATTACTATACTTTTAACTTTCTTTCCAAAAAAATCTACTCTCCCGAAACACCAATATTCGTATTGATCAGCTGATTCAAGTTCTCTATGATGGCTTTAATTGGGTAGTGAGAAGAATTTCGAAACAAGTCGGGAGAAATCTCAAGAAATCCTCATCTCGAAGAGCTCAAAATTTGAAAAACTGCCGCCTTGCTTCCTCTCAGATTGACAACTACTTCATTTCACAAAATGAGAATAAGGAATTTGAGATTGAAAACAAGAGTTCAAAAGTTATCTATGTTGTGAGAGACGAACTTGAGTGTCAATGCTTGCAAGATGTAGGTGTTAGAAAAGATTTTTGACTTTCTTTAAACCTTAATTTAGGAAAATGTGCACTGTGATTGTGGAGCATGTGCTTATCGTTTCACGTGCACCTGCCAGATGCAACTTTCGGGAATCGCTTGCAAGCATGTCCACATGTGTATCAGCTACTACAGTAAGAATATTACAGTATGCCTTTCATTTACAGTATTTATTTCAGATTCTTACACGCACGATGAAAATCAAGAAGATTTTGAACCATTCGATAATCTTCGAGCCGCTCCTCTGACTCAACACTTCCATCATCCACCAACAGCACAAGGTTCCACTGAATCTGAAACATCGAAAATTTATGATGACTTCATTCTGGTATTTACAAATCTTCCAAATTCTTTATTTTTTATTGGTTTTTTTAGGAAATGGAGTTACTCGCTACAAAGATGAGATCGTTACGGAAAAAGCCTGAAAACACAGCCTCAATGCTTCAAATATAACACCTGGTCCAAGACGCCAACAAGTCCTTGCCTGGATCTTCAATTTCAACTGTCCCAATCCGTCATGACGCCACGCGACGTCCTAACACCTGCCGTGGAACCATGAATCGTCCGGCAATAAAGGTTTCATAGATTACAAACTTGGAGACCGTTTTTATATAATTTTTAGAAACGTAAACGGAACACCCGCCCACAGTTGTCTTCTGAGCAATTATTCCCGCTATCTAGAGACCCAAACATTTGCAATGTATGCAAACGGGTGAGCATTTTCTAAAAATTTCAATGTATGCTTAGTGAATATTTCAGGGAGACCCAGTCTTAGATGAGGATATGGATCCAGAAGAGTTTGATTCTAGGATCACCGAATGGCGAAGATGCACAGAATGCAAACAACCAGTTCATTTCGTTTGTTCCAAAAACAATTGCCCCAGTTGTAACGGGAAGTTTGAGACTTATATGCCATCAGAAGAAGAAGAAGAATCCGAAGAGTCTCCCGATTCTTCGTGGCTGGACGAAATGGCTTGAAAATTTCTTTAATTTTTTAATTTTTCTTTTATTTTTCTCCTACTTCTTTTTTTTTATTGTTGTTCTTTGCTAAGAATCTTTTTTTTAATCAGTAATACTTAAACACAAGAAAACCAACCTAAAATCCATTTATCAATATTCTCCCAAGGAGAAACAGCAAATCCAGTAGACGACGCCGTTGGAGAACCTGAAAAAGTTAGGCGGAGAAGAAATATCTGTATGTTCTCAACTAACCGCTCCTCAGCTCCATTCCGGTGTTCTTCCTCTTATAGTCCGTGTTGAAATCCTGAAAAATTAATTTTTTTTTATTTTGGAAGCTAGAAAATATTGAACATAAAATAATCTCACCTCGAGTTTCAATTCGTTTCGGCTTCTGACGAGGCATTGAAGTAACTGAAAATAGTATCATTAACCTTCGGGGATTTTCGGAACAATTTTTTACCTGGGAAATGGCCACTGGGTTGTTTCTGGTCGTCGGTTCCGTGTTGTGGCTGAAAATGAAGAGAATTAATATATTCGGAGTGTTAAGAAGAAAAGAAAAAGGAAGGAAACCATATTTTTCGCAAAAAATTATTGATATAAAGCTTTTTCAGATTTTTAGCAGATAAATTTGGACGAATCCGTGTCGAAAAAAGAGAAAAAAGATTCTACTGCCGAATTTACAATCAATATTGGCGAATTTCGTGAAGTTTCGATGAAAATTTGAGAATTTTTGGTTCAAAAATTGAAAAATTATTATGTTTTGTCTATTTTTCGAATAAAAATGGTGAAAAGGTAGTAGAAATCTAGTGAAAACCAATTAAAAATGTTTTATTTCTTGATTTTTTTCAAAAAAATGCAATCGCGCTCCACGGCACCCGTGTACTCCTCTCGGAGGAGCGTTTGTGGGTGTCGAAGTCCGCCGCAGTATTTTTCCCTCAGAAAGCGCACATTTGTATACGCCCTCCGATACCTCGAACAAATGTGGCGTTATGGAGCAGTGGCGAAGGGGGTCGTCCAATGAAGAAAGGGTCTCTGGTTCGACTCACACCGATGCTAATTTTTTTCTTTTTTTTTAAAGATCTCCAAAGTCCAGAAAAAGGTGTCTTTTATTTGAAATAATTGCACGACAAAATCGACTAAATTTGAATTTCACTTTTCGCTCCTTTTTCCAGTCAAACATCGGCCGATTATTTTTTTTTCTATTTTACGGGCTCTTTGATGAAGCTTTTTTGATAATTTCACTCGTCTGTGAATTTGGATGTATTTCTGAAGTATTCATTCTAAAAAGCAATTGAAAATACATCAAAGCGACCGTGAAACAGCAAAACTTGATCGACCGATGTTTGACTGGAAAAAGGAGCGAAAAGTGAAATTCAAATCGAGTCGATTTTGTCGTGCAATTATTTCGAATAGAGGATACCTTTTTCTGAACTTTGGACATCTTCAAAAAAAATTTTTTTTAAGTTTAGCGTCGGTGGGAGTCGAACCAGAGACCCTTCCCTCACTGGACGACCCCCTTCCACAGGTCCTGGGCGCTCATACGCATAATGAGTCCCATATGGATGGCGCTCATGTGATAACGGTACAAGCAATGCGTCCCAGGAGCAGCCATATATGGGGCATCTGAGACACATCGCCCACCACCATTCATCTGGGACGCATACGCGATCCATCCGGCCGCCCGATTATTTGTTCGTTCTCGTTCCTTATGAAGCATCGAAACATGAATTTCGATGCATTTTATAACTAAATATGTTCTAATATAATGCAATATTGTTCAGTTCTTCAAATTTCGTTCTCATTATATCTCTTTTTGAACTATTTTTTCAAGATTTCGAATTTTAACTCTAAGTTTTGTTTGGAAAAAAATACGGCTGTCTTTGAAAATAACACAAATTTCACTTCAAAACAAACGAGAAACTTATATAATATAACTCATTTTTTTGAAGTGAAAACTTGAATGCTTTATGTACTTCAGTGAATATCAGAAAGCGCAACGCAAGAGAAGTAATAAAAAAGTATAAGTTTGGGACTTGGTTGAAAAAATTCTCGAGAGCGCCGGTCACATCTTACGCTAAACAAGGCGACAGTGGGATGTCGGATCTCCGTTACAGGTCCCCCATTTGGGATCCATAATTGACACATCGCCCACGCATCCATGACACATATGGGAGTCGTCTGCCGCCGCATCTGAATTTCTGGGCGCATCCATATCCCATCCATATTAGACCCATCGCCGTCCGTAGTTGGCTGATGTGTCTCAGATGGATATATTATGCGTCGGTTATGGATAAGATCCATTATGCGTATAAGTGCCAACGACCTGTGTTCGCCACTGCACCATCGCGCCACATTTTCGAGGTGTCGGAAGGCGTATACAAATGTGCGCTTTCTGAGGGAAAAATTAGGGGAACAATTCAACAAATTAGTGAAAAAACAGTCGAAAAATTCGGAAATTTTCAGAAGCATTTTTTCACGTCTTCTGAGGGTATTCCGCAAAAAAATTTTCTTGAAATCTACGTTTCTGAACGTCAGCTATCCAATGGTACCACTCTCTTAGCGAAGTTCCATCCCCCACTTCAAACCATTCCCTAGTTAGTTTTTATACGCCACTGGCCACTTGGGTTCTGTTTCACGTGTAGCGCAGGTCGGTATCGCGCTGCACTGCCACGCGATAGTCGCGGGTTCGATTTTGTGGCGCTACCAAATTCTCTAACTTTCGGAAAACTAAAGGGGACATCGTGACCAAGACCGGACAGAAATCCTAGCGGATTATATATAAGTAAGATTTGAAGGAACATTACCTGATCTTTAGGTCAATTTTTTGATTTTTCATGTTTTGCGAACGATTTTCACAAATTTTAAAGCGAAATGTAATTTTCGGAGCAAAAAATAACATTTCGCTTCGAAATTTGTTTAAAATCATCCGAAAAACATGACAAATTAAAAAATTTACCTGATAATTAGGGTATGTCCCTTTAAATTTTAATTTATTACTGTAGCCAGACATGCTACGGGCCGGGCCAAAATCAGGAATTCTGTCGGCCCGGCCCGGCCCGGATTTCTGGAGTAAAAATTTTGGTGTGAATTTTTTAAGCGAAAAATCAATTTTTTGGTGATTTTTCTTAAATGAGCCATGATTGAATATTTTGTGTAATTCGAAAAATTACAAAAAGTATTACAAAGTATCGCATTGCTGTGTCGCTGCCCAGCCAATAGCGTCGTTCCGCACCTAATCCCGCCAATTCTAATTGAAAGATATTTAGTAGTCCGTTCGCAGTCCGGTGTTTATGCTGTTTTGATAATAAAAGGTTCAGCCCCTGATGTTTTCGGGGAACACCCTTCCACTTTCTCCTCCTTCTCACTTAAGAACTATGGTTATTACTCTGATGTGCTCCTTGTTCTCATGGGTAGTTAATTACAATCAAAGGCATTACAAAGTCAATTAAATGAATTGAGCTTAAAGGAGGCGGCTCAGCAGTTTCCGGGGGAAAATCCGGGGGAAAATCGTGCATTTTTGCGTGAGCGTGTCAGTTGTGGTGCGTACAATGCGTCATACCTTACGACATTTCTTATTTTGGACCGATTTTCGGACGGAAATCAACCGAAATAGAACAATTGGCATATCAAAAATTGCTTACACTATCTATAGCTTCATTTCACAGGAATTTCAGAAAAATTAAAATTTTGCTGTCCCATCACCTTTAACATTAAGAACTAATCCTAAAAATGGTAGCATAAATAAGAGAAACTCCACGAGACGAGGGTTCATCTCGGGTCCATTAGTCAAGACTGAATATACGGGAGACGAACGAATCTCCCGAGAGATAAGAGAGAAGATGCACAGAGACAGCGAGACGTCTCACGGAGGGAGTAGGCGAGGCTAGACTCGCACACTGTCATCGATCAATGATTCAGATTTGCCCCTCCGGGAATAGTGCATATACGCTCCACGGTGATTCCCAAGAGGTCATGTTTGAATCCAAACGAATGTGTTTGTACTAAGACCGATTACTATTGTTTTTGTTTTCTGTAGAAAATGTTTCTTGTACTAATAGTGAAACTACTTTGCCTATATATTCTAAAACTACTTTCTCTATGTTTTCAAATAATATTCAATGTAAGCAATCTTTGGAATTTATGATTTTCAAAATACTCAAATAAATATGTACCGTCAAATCTGTGTTAGAAAGACATGCTTTCTCTTTTTCTTAATTTTCAAAATAAATCATAAAATCTGTCCGAGAAGAGCGTTGGAACATATTTTGTAACGTGTCCAGTCAACTTTTGACGAGGATTCTGATAAGACAAATTTAAAACCGTTTGAATTTCAACAATGTGCTCATTTCGAGCACATTCGGGGCCCTTCTAAGCTAACACACAACGGCGTGTTTAAAGTAGGATTACAGTCATTTTTTTTATTTTCTCAAATAATCGTCCCAATTCCATTATTTACGAAAATAACAATATTTTTGCACAAAAATCGTTTAAACTCGAGAAAATCGCATTTCAAAACGCCAACTTACATTTTTTCTAACCTATTTCAATGAATGTAGAATTTTTTGCTGATTCCAACGCACCTAATGTCGCTGCTCAAAACGCAATAGAAAAATTTTTATTAACAAGTTTTCAATTGTCGCGCCGCCCGCTGAATACGCATGAGCATTCAGCGGGCGGCGCGACAGCAGATTCAAATCAGCAGCGGGCGGCGCGACAAGGTGCAATTTTGTTCATAAAAATGTTTCTATTGCGTTTTGAGCAGCGATATTAGGTGCGTTCGAATCAGCAAAAAATTCTACATTCATTGCAATAGGTTAAAAAAAAAAATGTAAGTTGGCGTTTTGAAAATCGATTTTCTCGAGTTTTAACGATTTTTGTGCAAAAATATTGTTATTTTCGTAAATAATGGAATTGGGACGATCATTTGAGAAAATAAAAAAAATGACTGTAATCCTACTTTAAGACGCGCCCTCTGAGGTTTTCGAGTTTTGGTATCTTGACTGTTGTACAAAAAAAATCAAACTGATTCTCAACGGTAATCATTTGTATGCACTTTTTCAAGCATTTCATGTGTTCAAACATTTGTTCTAACTCTTCTCGTTCGGATACAAAAATCCATTTTCTGGGAAACATTTTTCAATTTTGTAGAAAAATCAGTTTCCTGGAAAACTTTTCAATTACTTCCAAAAAGTTAAATGCATAAACGGATTCTACGCAAAAAATTACATTAGAAACATTGCTTGATACAAAAAAAAGTTGTGACCTTAAAGGGGTTTTGATCCCAAATGTCGAATTTCACAACGTATAGGGATACGTGCGACCTAAAAATCATCCAAAAATGACCATCTCAGATTTTGTCCAAATTTCGTCTAGATACAGTACAAGTGTCCGCTAATTTTTCTGCAAAATATCGGAATCCGATCTCAACGTCTTCACAATTATTCGAACCTCAATATCGAAAGTGACAACTTCTCAAAATGTGCCTAGGAACAGTTATGTTCATGATCCAGAACTAATGAAGACGTTGAGATCGGATTCCGATATTTTGCAGAAACATTAGCGGACACTTGTACTGTATCTAGACGAAATTTGGACAAAATCTGAGATGGTCATTTTTGGATGATGTTTAGGTTGCACGTATTCGACATTTGGGCTCAAAACCCCTTTAAGGTCACAACTTTTTTTGTATCAAGCAATGTTTCTAATGTAATTTTTTGCGTAGATTCCGAATATGCATTTAACTTTTTGGAAGTAATTGAAAAATTTTCCAGGAAACTGATTTTTCTACAAAATTGAAAAATGTTTCCCAGAAAATGGATTTTTGTATCCGAACGAGAAGAGTTAGAACAAATGTTTGAACACATGGAATGCTTGAAAAAGGGCATACAAATGATTACCGTTGAGAATCAGTCATTACTTCTTTCAGAAAAAATATAATTTTTTTACTACTAGGGGGTCCTATTTTAGCCGGTTTGAGGGGGGTCCCCCCAAAATATGCCTCAAACGTTTTACAATAGTCCTTACACCTACTATGCAAAATACCAATCCAAAAAACCATGTTTGATTTTTTTTGTACATCACTGAGCTCAACTTTGTCAGAGAGTGTGTCTTACCACTTTTGTTCCAGCTAGCCATGGCTTCAGAAAAGTTCATGTTGCTTCGTAAATCGACTCGAAAAGCTCCATTTTTTCAGGATGCCTCGTTGTTACTGTCATCGATCAGTGAGAACTTCGGAACTCGAGTAGATATTGGTATGGAACCTACACTCTACGGAGAATCCGAAGAGATTATGATTCGAGAGAATATTGGAGATTCCCAACAGATTATGTTTGTAGATATGTTTACTAACCTCACTATAATTTTTTTTTTCAGAAAACAGTTTCCTCTACTAAAACTACCTTCTCTATGCATTCAAAAAATCTTCAATGTGAGCAACCCTCGAGATTTGTAAGTTTCAAAATTCCAACAAAATATAGGGCGGCGATTAAGTATACGGACTTTTGATTTTGAAACTGTAAGAAGGTGCGTTCAGCATCTTCTTGTTTTTCTATTACCCTCCGTCTGATTTATGAGTGCGCACTCGCGTCGAGTAAATCAGGATGAGAGATAGAAAGAGAAGGCAACACATCCATGAGACAACTGTTTTCATTCAGTCTTCCTATGTTTTATCTTGGAGAGAGGTCGTTCCATCAGGACCTCTGGAAGTCTCAATAAATGAATGGTCTCGGGTGTCGCCGGCAACTTTAGGTCGGAGGTTGGTCGGCTTTAGCACGCTGCTTGGTCGGAGTCAGAACAAGACCGCTACTAAAGCTGACCAAGCTCCGACGAACATCCGACTAACTTCCGACCCTTTCAGCGGCCGGCCAGGTTGCTTGCGCACTTTCGGTTTTTAACCAATCAAAACAAAACAAAACATGTGTTCTAAATTATATTTTATTATCTATACTAACTATAAGTACAATTAAACGAGGAAAAAAAATTACATGGTAAATTTATCTCAATTTTTGTACTTGCCCTGTCCTTCTTGTCCCCGAGGCCGGATTCCTCCAATTGACTTTTGAACAAGTTTTGGAAGTTTCGAAGATTTCCTGAAATTTTTCATGATTATCATCAATATATACAGTTTAGACAATCTCACCTTTTATTCACCCCAATTTGAAAAATATTTTTTGTTTCCGAAGTTTGCGACAGTGGAAAATCTGAAAACATAATATGATTTCATGGAAATTAAATTGAATTATTACCTTATAAATTTCGGGATTTTTTGATTGAGGTGGCATCGACCGAATGAGTTTTGATACCTGCAAATTGCTTTAACATATAAATTGAGGAATGAATACTATAAAAGGCGATGAAAAATAAAATAAAGTGTTTCGAAAAAAGAAAAAAGCACGCGTCGCTTGACACGCATCGCGCTTAAACGCCGACCAAGATCCGACCAAGATCTGCTCAACTTCCGACCAGAAGCTGACCAACCAAGAATTGCCTCAAAACTTTAAACTTCCGACCAACTTCTGACCAAGATCCGACCAAAGCGTGCGCCGACACCACCAATTACCAGCTTCTGACCTAAAGCCGACTTAGATCCGATCTAAAGCTGACTAAGGTCCGACCTAAAGCCGAACCCCACCCAACTTCCGACCTAAAGTTGCCGGCAGAACCCGAGAGAGTCTCAAAACTCTTAACTTCCGACCAAAAGCCGACCAAAGCGTGCTTCGACAGCTTAAAAGTGGTCAACTTCTGACCTAAAGCTGACCAAGATCCGACCTAAAGCCGAACCCCACCCAACTTCCGACCAAAAGTTGCAACTCGACACCCGAGGTGCACCAAAGACTTGGATTTTGCCTAGTTAACACAGGTTATAGGCACAATAACCTCAACGTGTTAAAAGACTATCTCAAAAGATTCGAAACGTTCTTGTGTTGTCGTTTGATTTTGTAAAACATGCAAACGTTTCAGCATTCTCATATTACTCTGTATTCTCAAACTATCCAAAACATGACCAGAAAAATAGCTGCCGCGTCTAATTTCTGATTTATCGGGCCATCACTTCCGAATGGCTGAACGGATTATCCTGAAATTTTGTACAGAAGACAATGAAATAATGCACTAGTCACAAACGAACTTTGTACGTTCCCACAAGCTAAGGAGGTTCTACAACTTTTACTCAAAAGTACCAAAATACTCCTAAACATAAGCACTCAAGTCAGTAAGCACGATGAAAGATTCTAAATTGGTTTTTTTTGTGTATTCGAGCGCCAAAAAGTCTAATTTTAGTTCTAATGTGAATTTTAAAAGCTGGTATGTCTCAATTAAGCTGGCATAAAAACTAATATGAATTGTCTGTTAGCTTGAGTGTTGCAGACTATGCAAACCTTCATTAGTTTTATAAGTTTAATATCCGCCTTAGTTTGATCTACCCAAAGTAGGCGCGCGCAATAACCACTGTTTGTGCTAATTGTCATCACGCGCGTAACTATTTGTTCCCTTGATCAGAACTCCTAGATAAAGGGGCTGATCATGCCCCGACTCTCTCTCTCCTGCCCCAAGTATTCTGTGGTACCCTATTCACTGAATAAAGACCTTATTCATCTACTACTCACACACTGTCTAACTGGTGGTTCACACAATGCCGCCACCGGGAGACGCAACAACTGGCGATCAGGCAAAGGAATTGGCGGATCTCACGAAACAAATTGGTTTGTTAGTCAACGCCTTCTCGAAACTAGCTCAAGCATCGGCAAATACTACGTTGACAACTACACCGACCAATGGACACAATCTTCTAGTGGAATCGATATCGAAAAGGATTCCAATCTTCACCTATGACCCAGAGGACGACCAAACCTTCGACACGTGGTACGCTCGATATGAAGATGTCGTGACAAAGGATGGTGAATCTCTAGAAGAAGGTGAGAAATCAAGGGTAATTCTGTCCAAACTTAACTCGAAAGAGTACTCTCACTTCACAAATCGTATCCTACCGAAACTCCCGAACGAGCTCAACTTTGCGGAGCTCATCACCAAACTTCGGGAGACATTCAAATCGACATCATCGATTTTTCGGAAACGCCAAGATTTCCTCCGCACGGAATATTTTGGAGGAGCGATTGAAGAGTATACTGGGCAGGTCCTCAGAAAATTCACATCGTCCGAATTCAAAAAGATGACTGATGATCAAGTATGCTGTATGGTCTGGATTAATGGATTGCGAGATAACACTTACTCCGACATCCGAACAAAGGCGCTTCAAGTTATGGAAGCAAAACCAGAATGTACACTATTAGAGTTGGAGCAAAATATCAAACGGCTTCTGGATGTGCGAGCTGACTCCAAAAGCGTATGCAAACCGGAACCAAAATCATCAGAGATCAACGCCATAAGCACAAAGGAAACCAAGAGGGATAAACCACAGAAGGCTCCACCGTCACCATGCTACAAATGCGGCGGTAATCACTGGGCAAAGGAGTGCCAAAAGCAGGTCACATGTCATTTATGTAAAAAAGATGGTCATATCGCAAAATTTTGCAGAACCAAAAAGCGAGAAACTGACCAAAAAGGCAAAAACAACAGGATCAAGTCGGTGATGGTTAGAAGCGCATCCACTTTCGAACCATCTCGTATCTACCGTATCGTCACAATCAATGGAACAAAAATCCAGATGCAGATGGACACGGGAGCCGACGTCACTTTGATCAGTACAAAAGACTGGAATCGACTGGGTCGCCCTCAACTACAAGCACCCACTATTCAAGTCAAATCAGCAAATCATCAACCGATAAAGGTCAGAGGATCTTTCCAATGCAATTTCGTCATCAACGGAAACGCTGCTTCGGGACAAGCACATGTCGCCGAAACGGGTACACTTCTTGGAACCGATTGGATCTCCAAGGATCCTACGCTCTGGAAAACCCTAAATCAACAAATCTGCTCAGTAAGTTCCGATGTTGGATCAGCATGCGACTACCTGGACGACACCCGCGAACAACTGAAGTCAAATTTGGAAAAGGAATTCAACAATGTCTTCCAACCAGGGCTCGGTAAATGTACCAAAACCAAAGCTTCTATTCTGCTGAAACCGGGGCACAACCAGTGTTCCGTAAAGCACGCCCAGTCCCATTCGCAGCATTGACCACAGTATCAGAGGAGTTGGAACGTCTGCAGCAGTCGGGTGTTATCTCTCCAGTGGATCATTCGGAATGGGCAGCGCCGATAGTTCTTGTCAAAAAGAAAAATGGATCGATTCGGATGTGCTCAGATTTCTCTACCGGACTGAACGATTCAATCCAACAGCATCAGCATCCCTTGCCAACTGCTGACGACATATTCGCTACTTTAAACGGTGGGAAGTATTTTTCTCAAATAGATTTGGCCGAAGCCTATTTACAGATTGAGATCGACGAACAAGCCAAGCAGATGCTCTGTATCAATACACATCGAGGCTTGTTCAGCTACAATCGACTGCCATTCGGGGTCAAATCTGCTCCAGGATGTTTTCAACAAGTCATGGACGCTATGATCACTGGACTGGACGGAGCCGCTGCCTACCTCGATGACATCATCATAACCGGGTCGACAATCGAAGAGCACAATTCACGACTGAAATCAGTGTTCAAGCGAATCGACGACTATGGATTCCGCGTCAGACTGGAAAAATGTACATTCCTAATGCCGAGAATCACATTCCTCGGATTCTGCATCGACAAAGATGACAGACGACCGGATCCCGAGAAGGTGACTGCGATCCAGCAGATGCCTGAACCGAAAAACGACAGTCAAGTCCGCTCATTTCTAGGACTCGTACAGTTCTATGGCACCTTCATTAAGGAATTATTCAAATTCCGACCACCACTGGATGCATTAACTAAGAAGGATGCTGAATTCAAATGGACTTCTGAATGCCAATCGTCGTTTGACAACATTAAACAAATGCTCCAATCGGATCTTCTTCTCACACACTACGATCCGAAACTTCCAATTATAGTCGCTGCCGACGCTTGTCAATATGGGATCGGAGCAGTGATCTCTCATCGTTTTCCAGATGGGTCTGAAAAAGCCATATACCACATCAGTAAGGCTCTCACTGCACCACAGCGCAACTACAGTCAAATCGAAAAAGAAGCATTTGGACTCATCACGGCCGTCCCGAAGTTCCACAAGTTTATTCATGGTCGACATTTCACACTGAAAACGGACCACAAGCCGCTCCTTTCAATCTTCGGAGAGAAAAAAGGTATTCCTATTTACAGTGCAAATAGACTCCAACGTTGGGCCACAATCTTGCTCAATTACGACTTCAATATCGAGTACGTCAATACTCACGACTTTGGACAAGCTGATGCCCTCTCAAGACTCATTTCCGAACAAATCCAACAGAAGGAATGTGAAGATCGAGTCATTGCCCAAGTCGAAATGGACGTGATTACAAATCTAGTCAACACGTGTGAACAATTGCCGGTGACAGCTGAAATGGTCAAAAACTATTCCAAAAAGGATACACTTTTGGCAGAAGTGTACGAGTACACAACCTCAGGTTCGTGGCCAAATAATATTGATAAAAGCTCACAAATCGCTTTTTTTCACAACCGACGAGATCAACTATCCATCGTATCTGACTGTCTGATGTTCAACGATCGAATCGTCATCCCAGTATCACTCAGAGCCCGTGTGCTCAAAATGCTCCATCGTGCTCACACGGGAATGGTGAGAATGAAACAGTTGGCTCGAACTCTTGTATACTGGCCGTCAATCGACAAAGACATTGAGAACATCGTCAGAAGCTGTGATCAGTGTGCGGCAGTTTCGAAAAATCCCATCAAGAACACTTTATGCTCTTGGCCTATCTCCACAAAGCCATGGCAACGTGTACACGTGGATTACGCCGGACCCGTCGAAGGAACCTATTATCTAGTAGTTGTTGATTCCTTCTCAAAATGGCCAGAAATCGTTCCAACTACATCCATTACATCAACAGCAACCATCAACATTTTGCGAAAGATGTTTGCACAGTTCGGAGATCCGGAGACACTGGTGACCGATAATGGAACACAATTCACATCTGCTCAATTCCACGACTTCTGCAAAGACCGAGGAATCCAACACACTCGGTCCCCGCCATTCCATCCACAATCAAATGGACAAGCAGAACGTTTTGTGGATACCCTTAAAAGGGCATTAGGCAAGTTAAAGGGGGAGGGAAATACAGATGCTTCCTTGTATCTTTTCCTTCAGAGCTATCGCTCGTCGCCTTGCACCGCCAGTCCAAATGGCTCATCACCCGCTGAGAACTTCATTGGCCGGAAGATCCGTACATTCCTGGATCAACTGCTCCCAAACGACCAACTTCCCAACTCGCATGACACAGAGATGGAGAAGCAGTTCAACAACCAGCATGGTGCACGTTGCCGCAACTTCAACGTAGGAGATAAGGTTTATGTTAAGGATTACCGTAGCATAAATACTACCACTTGGATTCCAGGAACTATCCAACGTCGTATTGGTCGTACAATGTATCGCGTCTCTGTGGAAGCCAACAACTTCTGGATTAGACACACCAATCAACTACGCCGTCGTGACACTCCAACTTCGTTCGATGTGCCACTGGACACCATGGACACAATGGACTCTATTGATTGGACACCACTGTCAACAACCGTGCCTGACAGTTCATCACAGACTCCAGCGCCAATACTTCCTGGAAGTCCCACAACACCATCTCCAAAACCCATCCGGAAATCTACACGTACTGTCAAACAACCACCAAAGTTCGTCATGAAGCCGAATAAGAAGTCATATAATTAATCTAGGAATGCCCCAAACTTTAGTTTAAGAATTGTTAGTATTTCTAGGTTCTCTTTAGTCTAGTTCATCCTTTGTATGTTCATCATAGTTAAAAGGGGAGGTGTTGCAGACTATGCAAACCTTCATTAGTTTTATAAGTTTAATATCCGCCTTAGTTTGATCTACCCAAAGTAGGCGCGCGCAATAACCACTGTTTGTGCTAATTGTCATCACGCGCGTAACTATTTGTTCCCTTGATCAGAACTCCTAGATAAAGGGGCTGATCATGCCCCGACTCTCTCTCTCCTGCCCCAAGTATTCTGTGGTACCCTATTCACTGAATAAAGACCTTATTCATCTACTACTCACACACTGTCTAACTGGTGGTTCACACAATGCCGCCACCGGGAGACGCAACAACTCAATAGAACCTGACTATAAAATTAGTTCTAGTTTCTGATACAGTTCGAATTAGGGGTTATTTTGCGTCCTGAATCGATTGGCGTTTGAAGTTTTTTTTATATCTCTTCTCGTTCGGTCTCTACACCCCAAATCTAGGAGGGTCCTATAGATATTGGACGCATTAGAAGCTAAGCTCAACGATTTCAGCTCAACTCAACAGCTCAACAGCTGTATAAGCTCAACAATGTTTGACCTAATTTTTCGCGATGAGAGCCAGACTAGAATATTTTAAAAAATAGTACATATCGATTCTAATTGTCAAGAACTATCAAGTTTTTCAAAAATTTCGAGCGTGCATTGATCGAAACGAGGTCAAAATGACAATGTTGTTGACTGGATCCCTTGCATAACTTTTTTACCAGGTGACCGCTTTTCGCATAATTTAGGTCACGGGTTATTTGCGGTCTTTTACATATATCCTGAACATTTGGGGACATTTCGTCTATTCCCAAGGAAGTTATGGGTCATCAAAGTGGCGAGTAAGACTTCGGACGAAAAATCAGAATGCCCCGCCCCTAACGTGTGGTGGTCCCTATGTATAAGTAAGACATATTTTACAGAATTCATTTCTCACTAATATCAAAGGAAACGTATCAACTACTGAAGGCTATGAGAATTCGTGTAAACGGACTAACTTTGTATGAAAATGGAAATAAAATAATCTTCGACGATTTTAACATGGAGAAATGGTGTATTAACGAGAACGGTTTTGAGAAGAAGGCAAATATTCATGCGGTTATCAATGGATGGGAGGTTAAGTCTTGGTAAGTGGACTGGAAAGCATTTTATTTTGCCCGTTTTTGTAGCTGAACCTTTCTTGTTACACCGTTTATTGAGTTATGCGCATTTGAAATTTGCGCACCCTTCGGATGGGCGCACCAACATTCAAGGCGCGTAACTTGACGAGTTTCAGCTTTTTCAAAATAATATAGCAGTTGAACGTTGACTTGCCTACTGGTAATGGTTTCCGACAGTTTTAAAAGCGCATATATCAAAAAGGGGCGGAACTATCAAAATACTTTAACTTTTCAGCATGACGAATACCAATTTGTACACCTACACCGACCAACCAGCATCCGAATTTCTAAAATTCGCTGTACTCTATCTCACCGACATTTTCAAGTGTCACTTTGATCATCTCTGGTTTAATATAGACCGGATGAAGAATTTGAGCGAAATTTTCGAATACGGTATCAGTACCGATGTCCATGATCTCAGGTTACAAGGAGGACGGCCAGTGGATGACGAAGAAATATTGAATGTCATTGAGCGAGTCACCGTCAATAGAATGAACCTTGAGATTAATCTCAGTGACACTTTTCACTGCGATCCCGAACTATTCAAGACGGACACTTTGACATTAGACGATAAGTCAGCACAGTGGATCAATAGGGAAACATTTCTCCAGTTTCAACGGCTTGACACTTTCATAATGAGGGCTCCGGGTGAGAATTCGTTGACTGCAGATGATCTTGTGGCGTTTGTTTCCAAATGGTTTCATTCGGATAATCATCACTTCACACGGCTAACCTTACCTGCAAACTTTACGCTACAGGATCATTTGTTCGCAAAGTTCAATCCACGAGCGTATGATCCGAATGAAAGAGGTCCAGCCTTTCGGTGAGTTTTTTTTTCTGCAATTTGTCTGAATTGGGGTTATTATTATATGAATGGATCTATGTGCCCTCGGTCGGCGCGTACATTTGCCTCCGCGTGACTCAGCCGGTAGTGGCGCGGTAGAGCGTGGGCTCGAATCAGTGCAGGGCGCCCACTGATTCGAGCCCACCTGAAGTACATTTTGGGGTAACTAGAGCAAAACTTTCTTTGTGACGTCCTACCATTTTTGAATTTAAAAAACTGTATTTTTTTGCAGATATCCAACATGCTGTAAACCATTCGGAATACGCTGTACTGAAGGAATCGACATATTGAGAGAAGACGGATTATTGGCTACTGTATACCAAGGAGTCAATGAAATTTATTTTCTTGTGTGGCATGAAAGATTCCCAGATCTCGGAGATTTGAAAATTTGATAAAGTTCTATGTGCACATATATTTCATATTAATAAAGTTACATTTTGTATCTTTCCCTTCTTGGACTGTTTTCTTTAGGGCTTGTGAACTGGGATAGCGCACACACAAAACATAGTGGCCGACGCGGACCTCAATTGATGTCGACAGCTTGCTTTTCGTCACGATGTAAATAGAAAACTGTGGAAAAGAAGAATTTGAAAGATGTTTATCGGGATTAGATGTTTGGAGGCGTGCCTACTCAGCAGAGATGCACGGAATTCCGTCGCATTCTTCCGTATTTTAGATATTGGAAAAAACAATAGCCTCAAAATCTCTATTTTGAGATCAATTGGTAGTATTATTTGTATTATTAGCCCAAAAAATGTGTCGAGACTCTCAGGCAATGCGTCTTAACCTACTAAAAAACCAGACTAAAACACCGAATTTCAACGCACCCCTATTCATTCTCATGGACGCAATTTTGAAAACAAAATTTGGTTCAGTAAGTGTACATCACAAGTAAGTGTACATCCTATCTGTTTTTTTTCGAACCCCTCACCTTCACATTTTCAAAAATTCCTGATTGTGTCTCTTTTATCGATGCTTTTTACTCGTATATTAGAAGGGTTACCCGATAAGCTCAAAAGGAGGAAAATGCTCATTGACTACACAATACAGAAAAAGAAAACGAATAATTTCTGAAACATTTTTCTGTGAGCCAGGAGTTGCCAAAAATTCATTGCCGCACAGTGCTGCTCTACATAAAAAACAACCCAAGAATTGAAGAACACGATATGCAACTTTATTAATATGAAATACATGTGAACATAGAAATTTAGTAAATTTTTAAATTTCCGAGATCTGGAAATCTTTCATGCCATACAAGAAAATAAAAAAACAGTGCCTCTGTGGCATACTGTAGCCAATAATCCGTCTTCTTTCAATATGTCGACACCTGAAGTGCAGCGTATTCTGTATGCGGTATAGCTTGTTGGCCATCTGCAAAAAAAGACAGTTTTTGGATTGAAGGTGAGGGGACACCTCAAAGAAAGTTTTGTATAGAGGTTTCAGAAAGAAACTCACCTAAAGGCTGGACTTCTTTCTTTTGGATCATACGCTCGTGGCTTGAATTGTGCGAACGAATGATCATGTAGCGTAAAGTTTGTTCGAAAGGCAAGCCGTGTGAAGCGATGATTGTCCGAATGAAACCATTTGGAAACGAATGCGACAACATCATCTGCACTCAATAAATTATTTTCCTGGAGCCAAAAGTGGTAAGCTTCAATATTTTGAAATTGGAGTAGTGTTTCACTTTTGATCCATTGTGATGCATTACTGAATAATGTCAGAGTATCGGTTTTGAATAAATTGGGATTGCAGTGAAAAGTTTCACTAAGATTAATCGCGAGTGTCATATTTTTGACGGTGAATCGCTCAATTACATTCATTATTTCATCGTTATTCACTGGCAGTTCCCCTTGTAAGCAAAGATAATAAACATCGGTACTGATACCGTATTCAAAACGAAAGTAGTTTCAGAAAACAGACGAAGTAATTTTAGTATTAGTACAAGATACATTTTTCTGCAGAAAAAACAACGAGAATTGATCTTAGTGCGGACACAATCTCTTGGGTTCAAACGTAATCCCTTGAGAATCACCGTGGAGCGTACATGCACTATTCCCAGAGGGGCAAATCTGAATCATTGATCGATGACAGCATAAACGCATTAGCAGTTTTCTTTTTGTTGCAACAACGCTTTAAAGCCGTACAGTTTTTTAAACTGCCGCCATAGACTTTTGCTGCAAGTGCGCACCTGCACCACGCGTTGCGTGTCGCGGAGCGGTTGCGAGCGGCGAAGAGAGGCGTTTTTGGCCAATTCTCATCATTCCTAGGGTTGATTCGGGCACCAGGTAGGTGACCCGTGGATTCATCTCTCTGGTTTCGGGTTTGAGCAAGTTTTTGCTCTGTTTTTCTGGCTTTTGACTCGGGTTTAGAGTCGTCTTTCTTGTTTGTAGCTCGTTGAGAGCAAGTTTCTCTTTGCTTGAATAAACAGTTGTTTGTTCAAAACCATCGTTTTCTCTTCTCGTTCCGTCTTCTGGTTACCGTTTTGTGAATTCTCCGTGGAATTCTTCTCGTTTTCTCCGTCTTTTTTAAACCGACGAAAGCTTCACATTCGTGTACTTTCCGACTTGGGCGAAATCTTTCATGCCAAACAAGAAAGTATATATAAGGGTCTTTTTTGTATACGGTAGCAAATAATCCGTCTTCTCTCAATATGTCGATTCCTTCAGTACAGTGTATTCCGATTGCAAAAAAACTTCCTTGCCATCTGCAAAACATATATGTTATTTTTTGAGGTAGAGGGGGTAGAATACGTCAAAGAAAGTTTTGCTTTCAATTTCAGCAAAACGTACTCTAGGTGGCTCGAACCCGTGGGCGTTCTGCTGTGATTCCAAATAACAAAACAAAAATGTCATATTCTCACAACTGTACCACAGATAAATTCCAGAAAAAGAAACCCACCTAAACGCTGGACCCCTTTCTTCTGGATCATAAGCTCGTGGCTTGAATCGTAAGAACATATGATCCTGTAGCGTGAAGTTTGCAGGAAAGGCAAGTTGTGTGAAGTGACGATTATCCGAATGAAACCATTTGGAAACAAATGCAACAAGATCATCTGCAGTCAACGAATTCTCGCCCGGAAGGCGCATGACAAAAGTTTCAAGTCGTTGAAATTGGAGAAGTGTTTCCCTTTTGATCCATTGTGATGAATTTTCGGTTAATGTCAAAGTGTCGGTCTTGAATAATTTGGGATTGCAGTGAAAAGTATCACTAATATTAATGGCAAATGTCATATTTTTGACGGTGACTCGCTCAATGACATTCAATATTTCTTCGTCATCCACTGGTCGTTCTCCTTCTAAGCAAAGATAATAAACATCGGTACTGATACCGTATTCGAAAATTTCGCTCAAATTTTTCATACGATCTATACCGAAACAGAAACGATCAAAGTGACACTTGAAAATGTCGGTGAGATAGAGTACAGCGAATTTTAGAAATTCGGTTTGGGATTGGTCGGTGTAGTTGTACAAACGGGTTGCCGTCCTGCTGAAAAGGATAGCAATTTGAAAACTGTACTTTATAGTTATCTGTAATTGTCCACTATGTAATTGCTCAGCGTAGCATTTCACACGTTTTCGTAGTTGAAAGTATTTTGGTAGCTTTTCCCCGCACTTTCCAGATGAGATACGCGCTTTTCAAGTTTTTTTGAGATACACCCTTTTCAAGTGTCACCAGAGGGAAAGAAAAGACGCAGGAAACGAGACAGTGCTATCCCTGAATCATAATTATCTTTTGGGCCTTCTTACACCTTCGTTTCGAACATTATCTTTGCTCAAAATGTCCGTAAAGATTCGCAAATATGTAGTTCATAATTTTCATTTCATTTGTCACGACCTGGGGATGTCAATACACGCTTTGGATTGCAAGCTTCATTTTGAGCCAAGTTATGAGCATTTGAAGTTGGTGGCCTAAAAAGGGATTTCCAGGCCATAAGTTCAAAGGGTCATAACTCGGCTCAAAATTCGTATAATTCGATAGGGGGCTATCAAAAAAGGTTAGGCTATAAACACTTGAAAAATGCTATAATTTCCAGTCCACTTACTAAGATTTTACTTTCCATCCGTTGATAACCGCATGAATCTTTGCCTTCTTCTCAAAACCGCCCACATTGATACGCCATTGCTCCTTGTTAAAATCGTCGAAGATTATTTTATTTCTCTTCTCCCACAAAGTTAATCTGTTTACACGGATTCTCATAGCTTTCAGTAGTTGATACGTTTCCTTTGATATTAGTGAGAAGTGAATTCTGATAAAAAATATTTGTATCTTTACTAATAACATTTGAAAACTTTGTATGTCCGTTTGTATGTGTCACGCTGTAACTCAGCTCAAACTGAACCGATTTGGATGAAAGTTTCACAGAAAGATCAGAAATTTTTACTAGTTGATGCCCATATGTTTAGATTTTTTATATCTCAAAAACTGAGCAAGTTACGGCTCTTTTCGTGATTTTTCAGTACTAATTTCGGTACCGAAAATGTGTCGCTAACCCTTTCGTATACTCAAAATTGACCGATTCTCTTGAAATTTTCTCAGTTTGTTCCTGATTATTTGGGGATGATGCCCGTCTAATTTTTTTTTCGAAATTCCAATTTTGAAGCCTTCTGGAGCACTTTTTCTGAGAAACTGGGTTCATTTTCGCACGCGCGGCGACAGAGAAGCAGAGTCATTTTCGCATGCGGCGGCGGCAGAGAGGCAGCGCACACACAAAGTATAGTGGTCGACGCGAACCCGGTTAATGTCGGCCGCTTCTCTGAAATACCCCCGCCGACAAAAGACGAGGCGCTGATACCCAAGTTTGGGGCAAGATTCGCGAGGGAAAGAGATAGATGTGTCGAATTTTATATCATTCTGTTCGTTTTGACGCGAGGAGACAGAATATGTAAGAAAATTTTGGAAAGGTTGGATTTGAAGCAAGGTTATCGGGATTTGAAATTCGAAAATGTGCCTAACATAATTTCCACAAGAACTAAACGTGTCGCGTTGTGGTTCCGATGGTTTTCTGTATCAGGGAAAAGCGCCTAAAGCTCTGAAAATAGACCCGAAGGTTCCCAGCTTCAGGAAAAAGAGCCGAAGGCTTTGAAAATGGAATCGTAGGTTCATAACATAGAGTAAGCGAAGGCCAGGTGGATGAGCCCCGAAGGGGCGACAGCCACCTGGTACTTGTTTGTTGAAATTTTGAAACTTACAAATCTCGAGGGCTGCTCAAATGGAATACACATTGAATACATAGGGAAGGTAGTTTTAGTAGAGGAAACGGTTTTCTGAAGGGAATATTATAGAGAGTTGATCTTAGTAAGTACAAACATAATCTTTTTGGAATTTCTGCGGAATCGGAAGTTCTCATTGATCGATGACAGTAACAAACAGGGAGTCTGAAAAAAAGGAGTTTTTCGAGTCAATTTGTGAAGTTTAGAGGGTTTTGAAAACTCTAAACTCCAAGGATTGCTTACTTTGAATATTAATTGAATACACAGAGAAAGTAGTTTCAGAATACATATACAAAGTAATATTAGTATTAGTCCAAGATACATTTTTCTGCAGAAAAAAACAACGAGAATTGATCTTAGTGAGAACACAATCGTTTTGGTTGAAACACAATCCCTTGCGAATCACCATGGAGCGTATATGCACTATTCCCAGAGGGGCAAATCTGAATCCTTGATCGATGACAGCATAAACGCATTAGCAGTTTCTTTTTGTTGTAGTAATTGCGTATCATGCGTCAAACCTCAAGACAGTTCTCATTTCAGGAATGTTTTCAAACGGAAATCAACGAAAATAGAACGGTTGGCATTTCAGAACACGCTTACATTATCTATAGTTTTATGTCACTGAAGGTTGAGATAACAATTTCGTTAGCATTGAAATCAAGTGAGGTTATGTCTTTTCTCTAGCTTTAGCTGATTGAACGAAGAGCATTGGCGAAGGCTAATCATAGAAAAGAGGAAAGAACTGGAAAAAAGCCGTCGATTCAGAAGATACGGTTCACAAGCCCTAAATACAGCAAACCAAGAAGTGAAAAATACGATATTTAACTTAATATAAAGATTTTTGTAATTTGGGCTAAATACAATCGAATACATCAACGAAATTAAAAGAGAAAAAATGAAGTCAAAGAGTAATTGCCAATATACGTGCACATAAGTAGTATAGAAATCCACGCACTGGCACACTTTTCGCCCCTCCTATTTTGACCCTTTTTTAAAACACCTCAAAACACAAAGAATCACACCCAATAACACCAAAACCATACCAATATCATAAAAATTCAACACCCAAAAAAAAACACACCCCCTGTGCCTCTGGCACAATACCGCCCCTCCTGCCCCACCACCGCCCCTCCTAATATTTCGAAATTTCATTTCAAGAGAAATTCGCTACTGTGGGCGCCTCAAACGTGCGTTAAACGTGTGTTATCACTCCACTTGTACCTTTCTCAAAAAAATTTTTTTTTCCATTTTTTTTTGCTCGCTCGTTCGACAATTTTTTTCATTTTTTTCAAATTTTCTTGCATATTTGCCTGCTCATTAACGCGTCGACTGATAAGAGAGACGCATTTCTTTTATCGGAGTCTTATAAGGAGTCTTATTCGGAGTCTTATCGTTTTTTGGTTCTGATATTCTTTTCTATTTTTTTGTTTTCTTTAAATGTTACACAAAGAGTTGAAAGCATTAACAAATGTGGATTTATTGAAATTAGCAATGGATGTGGACGTTAATTAGCTTTCTTCTTTAACGACTCAAATATTTCCTCTAACCCCATTCCAGGGTGTTTTTTCTTCAGAAACTCCATGGTCTTACGATCATCGATGCGACTTCCAGAGCGTTTCAATCGCGTTTTTGCCTGAAATCAACATTGTTGTCCCGAGCATACAACGAATTTAAAAAAAAAGCGCAGAATACACAATCACCTCATTTCTTTGGTCCCATGCTTCTCTTCTACTATTCACCCGTGTTATTTCATCATCCCTGTTGCCTTCGAGTATTTCGAGCTTCTTTTTCTCTTTCAAAACTCTAGCCCGTTGTTTCTTAATCTGAAACAACGTCATACATACATAATATATAATGCGTTTTGAGACTAACCCTCGATTCGAGTGCGTCAAGGGCTTCATCTTCCTTTTCCCGACGTAAATGTTCTTGATCTTGTTGTGAAGTCCAACTCGCTCTATCTAAAGGATTATTGCGCGGAACAGTGTGTTTCAACTTAGGGGCATTTCTCTCAAAATTGTCAAAGAATGAGCCAACATCCATTGGTTCATCGTTGTCACCCATTCTGCAAGACAAAAATTATTTCAAAACAACAAATACAAACGTCAAGTTTCTTATCACAGTTTGATGTTCCTTTTAAATGGAAATGTTCTGCTTGAAGTGTCAAAAGGACACCAGTACTATTGACGTGACGGAAGGATTAAGTAGAAACAATAGGCAGATGATGAAAGGAAAGTGTCAATCATGCACCAGAATGAAATGTGTAATCGTTCCAAAGTTCAAAACTGGTGGTGATATCATACCTTTGAAGTCAGAAAAAGTCCTCAAGGAAACGTTTTACAATCATGAAACTGGGTTCTGTGGTATCAATGAACTGCAAAGAAAAACCAAAAGACCAATCAAAGAAGTGAAACAATTTCTCAATGAGCAAGATGTTTACACTCTTCACAAACCTGCAAGAAAGAACTATCAAACCGAAAGAGTTTACATTCCCAACATTGATGAACAATGGCAGTCCGACCTTGTTGAAATGATTCCATATGCAGCTGAAAACAATGATTTTAGATATCTCCTGACAGTTATAGATTGTTTCAGCAAGTATGCGTGGGTAGTTCCACTAAAATCTAAAACTGGTAAAGAAACTTCTGAAGCTCTAGAATCCATTTTCAAGAAAAGAAAGCCTCAGAAAATGCAGACTGATAATGGAAAAGAATATTACAACAAAGAGATGAAAGCTCTTTTCAAAAGTTTTGATGTTAATCATTTCTCAACATACTCTGACAAAAAGGCTTCCATAATAGAGAGATTCAATAGAACTCTCAAAGAAAAAATGTGGAAAATGTTCACCCACCAAGACAATCATAAATGGATAAACATTCTAGACAAGCTTGTTTCCGGATACAATAATCATTTTCATCGTAGTATAAAAATGACTCCAACCGAAGCTTCCAAAATGGAAAACACTGAACAAGTGCATGAAAACTTGTTTCCACATACACCAGAAGAAGAAGAGATGCTTGAATCGAAACCCGCTCAATGTGCCACAAAGTTCAATATTGGTGATACAGTAAGAATCACAAAGTATAAGGCCGTTTTTGCCAAAGGTTATCTACCCAACTAGAGCACAGAAATGTTTAAGATTTCAAAAGTTTATCCCGGAAAAGTTACAACCTATTCTATAAAAGATTTAGCAGACGAAGATATTTTAGGAAAGTTTTATGAAGAAGAGCTCACTCTATTTAACAATGTAAAAGATGAGTACAAGATTGAGGAGGTACTAAAGCGTAGAACTAGAAAAGGAGTTAAAGAAATATTTGTAAAATGGTATGGTTATCCTGAGAAATTCAACTCTTGGATCCCTGCTTAAGCGGCTTTATTTGAAATCTAGGCAGCCTAAACAACCTTGACGCGGTTATCTTTAATTTCAACAATATTTTCACTCATAATCAAACAATAACATTTTGTGTTTTGTACAATACTCTTTGAAAAGGTAGCTTTTATTGTAACGTCAGGTCTTGATTGGATAATTCTATCATTTTGTTTAGATACATCAAATACTAATAGTGGGTAATAGTAATAGTATACATCTTCTTCCATAAAAATGTAATCTTTTGTTGATTCATAATAACTGTTTCTAAACTCTTTAGCAAAATTGTACTGCTGAACAGCATTAAACTTGTCAAAGTCAAACTTTAAACAATCATGAGGATATCGTTCTGAATTTAGCTCAACATAAATTTCTTCCAATCCACAGTTATCAAACTTGCCTGCATTCAGGTAGTTGTTATCTCTATTGCTCTGCAAAGCAACCACTATATACTTTATTTTATCATATTTTGTTCCCAATTTCCATGTGAATTCTCTATTTCCATTAGGTATATTATAGCTTTCCAACTGTCTGGAAATAAAAGGCATCTGTACAAGCTTGCTACTCTCAAAAATATTCAACAACTTGTTTTGCATTTCAAGACTAGGAACAATCTTTGGAATAATCCATTGTAACTTTTTGATTTTCATTTTGGCCGTAAATTTTGTAGCATCAGAAGATGTAATACTATTTTTGTTCTCAGGAGATCTGTAGAGTGTTAGTTGATGCTTTCTACCATAAACTATTTTATTATAACATTCAGCAAAGCCAAACATATGTGTCAAAGGAATGCAAAAAGTAATACTACCTTTTCTATTTTTTGTGTACTTGTTAATCTTGTATGTTAAAATTTCTTTAGTTTCTAGAATCCACCCAAAAGTGTTTTGCTTATTCATGGTGCTGCTATATGTTAAAAGCACCTTCATCAGACTAGCTCTACCAGGATCCATTATACTTTCAACTTGCATACCATCCATGCTATATGTTGCTCTATCAAATAAAAACATTGGTGCATTGTTAGTTAAGGATACTTCATCCGTCTCTGCTAGCGCCTTATCATCTTCTTTAGTAAGTTGTACTTCCATGTAGATGTAAGACTTGTGCAAATGTAAATACTGATCACACGTTTCTATTATAAAATTTATCTCTCCGTGTTCATTTAAACTAGATCCTGACGAAGGAAATATGTTAATGAGATTTTCTTTTTGAATTGAAGTGTCACTGACAATAGGGGTTTCAACAACGAGTATTTTGTCAACAGCCTCTATCATTTCTTATTTATTAGAAAACATTTTATAGGTTATTTTTTGAATAAATAAATGTTATCTCGAATAGTACCGGTGTTACTCTTGCTATCTTTATATAGAGAAGCATCCTCCAAATCCATCATTTGTACTGAGAACTCTCCTGTCCAATATTTTAGAATACCCAAACTACACAAATGCAATTATCATAGAATGCTAAACAGTAAATCAGAAATAGTTCAGTATGAAGTCTTCAAACCAAACATTATTGAATATGTTTCAGATGCAAAACTATGTAAAAAATTAGTTAGCGAAGTTTCAGTATATACTGACCTTTCAGGATATGAACACTTGGTTGAAAAGGAGCTTAATCATCATTCAATTACACTTTCCGAATGTAGAGAAATGATCAATAACAAGAAATGTGACTATGGAACGTTATCAAAAGGCACCTCTAACACATGGAGTACTAATAACAAAATTGATGTAGATTATCCAAATAGACTTACCAGCATTTTCACCCCTAAAAGATATTACAAGGAGAATTGTATAGTTATTGAAACAAAGGTTTACTCTCATTTCAATCAATCTAAACCAACTAACATTCTTTCCAACATGAACAATTGCAAATATCAAGATGGTTTTTGCGACATAAAGAAGAATGAAATTATCACTTGGGATGTTAACAGAGATCAGAAATGTCAATACATCTCGATTGGAATACTTGATGGAATGTACAATAACAAACTTTGGGTTAACAATAAAAACCAAATCGCATTAAATTTTCAATCAAACAAAACTGTGACTGATTGTAACATAGACTTGATGATTAGTGATGAAGGCTTCGCCGTAAGAAAAATTAATCGAGCTCCATCTCAATACGCTCCAAGACAAATTCCTGTTTCAATTCCAACATATCCTCAAAGACAACAACATGAGGAAGACAGAAGAAAACGTGATCAAGAAGAGCAAAGAAATCGTGAAACTGAAGAGCAAAGAAAACGTGAAACGGAAGAACAAAGAAAGCGCGATCTGGAAGAGCAAAGAAAACGAGAGCAAGAAGATCAAAGAAAGCGCGATCTGGAAGAGCGAAAGCGAGAACAAGAAAGGCAAAAACAGTATGAAGCAGATCTGAAAGATTTTGAGAAAAAGAAACAAGAAAAGCTAAAGAAGGAAGAAGAATTTGAGAAAAAGAAACAAGAGAAAACTAAGAAAGCTCAGGAAAAAGCTGAAAGAAAAGAAGTCGAAGCGTTAAGGAAGCTACGGAAAGAAGAAGATTGGACAGTTTATGATAAAGACAATCGAAACCCACCTCAAGCAAAATCCAACAGAACCAAAAGAGAGATCGCAGATCTTCGATCGGCTCAAAAGGAATCTGTTATCGTTCATCCAATACCACTACCCGATTACAATGAATATTTGAAGATCAAACAAAACTGTGACAATCTACCAAATTATGAAACCTTCAAAATGCATCGTGAAGCCTGTGATTCACTAACAAGTTATACAGATTTTATAAACAACATTGCGAACTATGAGAAAGAACAACGTTTACATCAGTTGGCGAATGATGTATCGGTCGACAAAGTATGGCAACCGCTACCATTACCTAGTTATGAGGACTATTTGAACACAAAGGAAAATTGCAAAGGCCTTCCAAGTTATGAAGAATATAAAACAACCCGAGAAAGCTGTGATGCTCTTCCTACTTACACAGAATTTATAGAAAGGCTAGCAAACTATGAACTGTATGAAGCACGCGAAGCAAGTGAAACTAGCGAAACGAAAAGGCGTAGCAGAAGAGAACTATACACCGACTTCCAAGCAGCAGGAGAATTTCAGTATCTGGAAAATCAATCAAACAATTTAGTACGTCATACAACCGAAGTAATGTGTGATATTTTCAATGAGCAAAATGAAGTTCTTGAAAGTCTTATCAGAGAAAGCCCCAGAAGATATATTCAGAAACAGTTGAATCATACAGGCATCAAAGTAAGGCTTATAGATTCTCAAGAGTCAAATGGAATTGTTCAAGTTACATTCTGTAAAGAAATTGATGAAAAAGAAATTGATTTCATTGATCTTACTCGTTTCGATGGATACAAGTTGAGCTTGGCGTTAACACTAGGACAAATTCCAATCAAGATTAAAAGTCTTGGAGACAAAATTTGGTACTTTAAGAATGACTACTCTGGAGGAATTATTTCCAATAAACCTCAACTTCATCCTATGATTGATTTTAGAACTAATATCACTAACATGAAAGATTTCAAGGAATTTGATCTGAAATTCTTAGATGACAAAGTAGTGTTTAATGAGCATATTCTGTTGGATATGAAAACAAATATTGAGGAAGAACTCATAGAAGAAATGAGAGAAAAGTCTGATGTTTCAATTGAAGTTCATGTGAATCAAAGACTCTACAATGCCTCATGAGATTTTAGATGATGTAGAAGGTTTCTTTGGGAAATGGTGGCTTCGACTTTGGAGAGTTGGTGTAACTGGGGCTGCTATTTTAGTATACATATTTGTAGGTAGATCTATTTGGATGATTCTATCACCGAAAACATTCATCGATAGAAAAAATAATAACAGGAGAAGAAAAAGAGAATACGAAGCTGTAGAGCTAAGAGAAATGGTACAACGACCATCTGTTACTTCTCTTACTGTTGACTAGACTGTTGATTAATAACAACAAATCTAATTTAAATTAAATAAATGAGATTCTTCAATACTGACGAACAATCTAAAACTTCTAGCTACGTAATAATAACTCCTAAAGAGAATAAGAAAATAGAATTAATAGACGGTCATAATGATCCTCCTACAAAAGCTTTACCAATTGAACCCTCTACGAAAACAACTGGAGGAACGGCAACAACAAAAGGATCCGGAAATAAGTTTAAAAATATGCAAAAGATATCAAAAGATAATAGTAACTTTTTGAAAATTCTCAAAAGTGGATCGGGATTTAAAAGAATTTAAAGAAATTTAAAGAATATATTATACAATATGTAACTCGATATGAATATCACAATCATTTGTTTCTATAGGCATATTTTTGTGATCTACAAGTTTTAAAGTTAGTGTGTTACAAGCATTAGAAGTCTTGTGATAGATCAAGTTTATTGGTTCATACTTTATCCTTTTCCCTTTGTCAACATTAGAAAACTTGCAAATGATATTGCTCTGTTTCTCGTTTATAAAGGAATCGCATATTAGACTACAAGATAAGTATACAAAATTGTTTTTATCAAAATTCAGTGTTCCTTCCACTTTTAGAACCGCAATTGAGTTTGCTTTAAAACTCTGAGGCATATCAAACTGATATGATTTCTCACTCGAGTTTAAATCAAGAAAGAGATGGACCATTTATTAATAAATTAAATTATGTCAAATGATTTTAATGACTATTCCATAAAAAATTATTATTCTGTTAGACATAACAATCCTTTGCTTCCTAATTCAATAAGAGCTTGCATAATTGGAAAGTCTGGATGTGGTAAAACTAACTTGCTAATGAACTTATTGTTAGATAAGTTTCAAGGATATGATTATTTAGACTATGATAACTTGTACATATTTTCTACTACACTGTTCCAACCTTGTTACCAAGCACTCATTAATGGGTTTGAAAACGGGCTAACTAAAAAAGAAATTAAGGAATGTTTTAGAACGCAGAATTTTATGGTTGAAAAAAACGCAAAGCAAAGTATTAGTATTCACACTTCAGATAGTTTGGATGATATTCCCGATCCCTCTTCGATAGATCCTAATAAAAAGACTTTGATGATATTTGATGATTTGATGTTAGAGAAACAAAATAAAATAGAACAATACTACACTCGTGGTAGGCATAATAACATTGATTGCTTTTACATTTCTCAAAACTATATCAAACTTCCAAAGAATACGATTAGAGAGAATGCTAACTTTTTCATAGTATTCCCTCAAGACAAGTTGAACTTGGATTACATATATAGAGATCATTGTAGTGAAATAGATAAACCGAAATTTATAGAAATGACTCTAGAGATATGGAAAGATAAATATTCTTTCTTGACCATTGATAAAAGTAGTGAAATGGATAGTGGTAAATTTAGAAAGTTGTTAAAGTATTTTCTATTGTTCTAGATTATCTTCGTTTTATCAAAGAGAAGTTTTCCGTTATTCCGTTATTCCGTTTTTCCGTTTTTCCGTTTTTCCGTTTTTCCGTTTTTCCGTTTTTCCGTTTTTCCGTTTTTCCGTTTTACCTAGTATTACGGAAAATTTGAAATAGGCTCAAAATAAATGGCAACACAGATCCCAAAGAAATATGTACCACATAGACTTCACATGTATTGTGAGATGCCAGTACTACGGCCTCTCATATTCTCTTATCATTTTGTTTAATCAAATACCCGATTGACCCCTCTTGTTTACACCGCCTGCCATCTTCCGTTGTAATCTACCTTTCTATACATTCATATGCATACGCATCGGTCCTGACCGGTCGCCT
The DNA here is from genome assembly GCA_963966625.1 of Caenorhabditis zanzibari. NCBI lineage: Eukaryota > Metazoa > Nematoda > Chromadorea > Rhabditida > Rhabditidae > Caenorhabditis > Caenorhabditis zanzibari. Next base: position 2,195,373 of record OZ016470.1, read on the forward strand.
CCGGGCAACCGGGTTAGATTACCGACTCTCAATAAAGGAATTCTGGCCAGAATACATATTCTATTCCGCACACTCAAGAATTCAATCACAGTTTAAGTGAAGGCGCACTTAAATTCCTATTCTGTGAAATGGAGCCCCCACCGAGTAGGAATACTGTACTGTGCGCCCTCCTACCTTCCAGTACAGTATTCCGTGAATTCAGTCGCAGGAATTCAGACTCCTAAGTGCTACCCCCTACACCATCGGAACCTACCCAACCCTATAATAGTCCCATCTACCTATTATATTCTGGACCCAGGATACGACACAGCTTTGTTATTTTCTGTAAACGTTTATGTATAGTGATTTTAATAATTGAAATTAGTAACTTTTGTTGAATTTGACCGTATCATGTTATTTTGAGTTAGTCTTTAACTTAGTCTCACAGTCTATGACTCTACATTGAGAAATTAACTTTAGATTTGTGTTTCTAGATGAGGAACTGAACATAGCACATGCGCTGTATAGTAAGTCTCAGGTAGCACATGCGCGGAAATTGAGCGCATGACTGAAAATATGTAAATTGAGAGTCACCAACTAAACTTTCTATTTGAGCAATTGCCCAACATCTATTGTAATCACAATTAAGCATATTCTTCGACATTCCTTTATTTTGGCCGAATTATTTGTATAATTAATATAACTTCTCCCCAAAATGTTCACCAATTCTTATTGTATGGTAACCCCTTCCAGCGCCGTTCTAGCCTTAAGCTGTTTCGGTAAATAGTGTAAGTCTGGGCAATGAGATGATAAGTTACATGTGTCTATTGAGTTTGTAGGATTAGAATTTGAGTTGATTTTCTTGAGTTTGAATGTTAGGATTTCGAAAGTTTCTTTGTACTTTCAGTATTATGTTGAAAAGAAGACAACCACCTTCTGTTCTTCATAAGACTTCGAGGACGAAGTTGCTCTCGAAATAGAGGAGAGGAACCCGCTACGCTTTTTGCTGTATGTTCTATTGTCAATTCTCTCTGGGAAAAATTGTTTCTAATCAATCTTAGAAATTTCGAAAGTTTTTCTATAGATTCGAGGACGAATCTGCTTTTCCCAAAGGGGGGAGGATGTGAGATGCCAGTACTACGGCCTCTCATATTCTCTTATCATTTTGTTTAATCAAATACCCGATTGACCCCTCTTGTTTACACCGCCTGCCATCTTCCGTTGTAATCTACCTTTCTATACATTCATATGCATACGCATCGGTCCTGACCGGTCGCCTCCGGGCAACCGGGTTAGAATACCGACTCTCAATAAAGGAATTCTGGCCAGAATACATATTCTATTCCGCACACTCAAGAATTCAATCACAGTTTAAGTGAAGGCGCACTTAAATTCCTATTCTGTGAAAGTATGTTCACAAACACACCTGCAACAAAACTTGTTTTGAACGTCATACAGAGGCTTATAACAAATTAGATAAGGCATATTATAAAGAATCCGATAGGATATATTACTTCATATCGTCTGATAGAGCTCTATCAGATGAGTTCATACCTATGAATCAAATAGTAAAAGGAATGTTCAATATCTTGGGTAATAAAAAGTTACTCGCTGATATTGATAAAAACCATAAAACAAAGTTCTCTTGTTCAAATGGGGAACCATTATTTATATACTCAAATGATAAGCCTTTTAAACAGTTGTATCCACAAAACCTCATTGATATAGAGTTTCAAAAAAATATTACAAGGTTAACTAAAAGATTCGAAAACGTAAATAATAGCAATGTAAAACGAACAGAGAATTTCGAATTGAGACAAAATATAGCTGAACTACAAAGTAGCAAAACAATCAATAAAACTAAACTGCGTGATAATAACAAATTGGCAAAAAGGAATAAAGCCATACCAGATTTCCGAGTAGGAGTTCCTATTGATAGAGAGCTAATCAAGCAAGCATTAAATTTTTGAGATAGTTGTCTAATTTTTTTTTTCTGAATTGTTTTAGTAGTCTTTCTCTATGGTAATGAAAACATTCCGTAGTGTCAAGATATGTGTATTCTCGTCCATCTAACTTTTTAGATTGTGAAACCCCCTTGCTCTCTTGTTGACTTGGATTCTTTACTTTTATAGTCTTATTATATATATTGTTTTTAATATTGTTTTCTAGAATTTCGAAAATATTTTGTTGTACTCTCTCACACGAAAGGATTTTATTCATCTGTCCCGTTGTCAATTCCTTTCGGTTAGGGAAAAAAGTCGGCTGCAGTGGAACGCGTCTTTCTATTTTTAGCTCGTAGTGCATCTTGATCTGCTTCTACATTCATCTTTTGCAACATAGTGTTGCGTTGTTCTTGCGTCTGTTCAGATGATGCTAAAGTCTTTGCTTTAGAAAGTTGACTTTTCAAACTATCGATTTTCTCCTTTTGGTCTGTGTTGGATTCTAATAAAAGATCTTGATATCTAGAGAATAATTCTATTAACAATTTACTTTTTTCTTTACCTTCAGATGCAGTTTTAACTTTGTTGGCTACACTCATTAATTCTTGAGCAACTGAAGAACATGCACCACTCATCTCTTTGATATGTTGCGGAGTATACTTACTAACTCCTTCAATTATATCGGCAGCCTTATCTAGACCTCCTAAGAGGCCGATCGCTTGTTTCAAGCCCACATTTCTAAAATCTTCTTCTGTAATTGTGATAGATCCATTACTAGAACTAGAAATTTTACTGCTATTGCTTACACCACTCCCTTTTTTCAAATCATGAATTGTGTGAATCTTTGTCATTTATATAGGAAATAATGTAGATAATTTGAAGTTTAAAAAATTTTAACGCTGCTTCATCTTTGGGTTCACTGGTTTGAGAAGATTAATTTTAGTACAACTCTCTTGTTCCATCATTTCAAATTTAGATCTTTCATACAATTCACCCAAGTTACTCATACTACTACTCGTGGAACAGGGTTTATGCAACTTTAAGTCTTGAATACCTACCGAATGACTTGCTCCTGAATGACTTGCTCCCGAATGACTACCTTCCGACTCTGAATATCCCGAATGTATATTATCTACAGCAATATTTTGAGGTTTTCTGTCTATGTAACTACTAACGTCCATTTCTTTTGCTAATGCCCACAGACCTCTATATAAAGTTTGAGTAGAAAAGTTATGTTGCTTGACCCAATTCCTTTTATCAATTTTGAAAGGAGTTTTTTCTTGATCGCCGATAAACATTTTTGCTAGTATTACATACGACATTTATCTAGTGGAAATTTTATAACATATTATAACAGAGTCTAACGTAGTATAACAGTATCTAACGTAGTATAACAGTATCTAAACATTTCCTGAAAATTACATACCAATGTTCAAGTAAATTACTCCCAAGTCTTTCTTCTTTATCTTCTTCTGTTTTACTAGCTCATCCAAAATGGCATGAATTTTGTTATACTCACTTTTGTTGCCTGCTTGAAATGATCCTATAGATAGTCGTAAAGAGTCAATAAGAGAATTAACATTTGATGGTATGAATGAAATAGAACTTCCGTCAACCGTAGTGTTAGCTTTAGCAACGAAATATTTATATTTTATAAACTTCCACTTATCACTAGAATCCGCATTATATCTTTTACTTGTTGTATCAAAACCCTGGTATAATGCATTGGAGCATACTAATATTTCTCGGTAATTTTCAGTATCATCAGATTGCACTTTTCTCAAGTTGGGAGATTTTTTAGTTAAAAGTTCCATTAATCCTTCAGTAGCAGTATACTCTTTATTGTTGATTTTGATAATATTTTGATTAAAGGAAACACCTTTGTTACCAATAGTATACTTTTTCTCGTTTTTATTGTACCTGATTGAATACCCAGCATTACTTTTATCGGTATCATCTTGTAGATAACCAACAATTAGACTACCCACTATTATATTAGATTCTTTAGGTAAAGTTACTACATTAGATTCTTTAGGTAAAGTTATACTTGCTTGTTTTTGAAGTATTGGAAGTTTTGATGTTTGTGGCTTTGATGCCGCCACTGAAAGTTGAGAGGGGGTTTTAAAGTTGTTTAGTGTTTCAACTATTTTATTCTTTTCATCAATTATTTTGTCTTGAAGTTTCTTATTGGATTCTAAGATGGGTTTGAATACATCTATTCTATAATCTTCGATGTTTTCTTGTTCAGTTCTCTCTTGCAAGTTTTTCACTTTATGCTCTTTTCGATTTTTCAAAAAGTTGTTTACTATTTCATTACGTCGTTTTGGGTCATAAATTTCTACCACAGAGTGCATTTATTACAAAAAAAATTATTAATTTTGCTAAAAAGTGTATAAAAAGTACTGAAAATTTGAGAGAGATTGAAATGTTATTTTTTTAACCATTTAAATGGGAATGGTTGATCGCTCAAAACTTCCAAGGGATCAACTACGCTCTCTATTGTGTGCTCATCCAAAGTTTAGTTATGCTCAAACAAAAAATATGAAAAAGAATGAAATTATAGAGCAACTTGATATATTAGATAGAGAACAAATTATGAATGAAATTCAAACTATGAAGGAAATTAAGGGAGATTCTAAATTTAAAATGAGGAATATGTTCCCTTTTGATAAGACTGTTTTTAGTGATTATAAAGATATTGAGGATGTTCTTAGGGATACAATTCACACTGGAGATTCGAATAGCATTGATTCATTTTTAGATAAAAAGGAAACCGAAATTTTAAATGACATTTATGAAACCAGTGTGAAAATTTATATAACACTAGAATGTGAAATGATTAAAGAGGGAACTGAAGATACCCAAGTAGCTCATTTGACTACTTCTACCACCGTCTTACATGAAGGCGATGATAAGAAAGAATATATAGATACTGTAAAAATAGATTTAAAAAATAGACTACAACACTTTCAAGGAAGGGGATCTGGCTTCAGATTGAACAGAATTATAGGGCTACGAATGTATCAAACTAGGATCAAACCGTTATCAGGCTCAAAATATATTGAACTTCCAGATTGGATTAAAAATAAGAAAGCTGTTGTGAATATCAAAAATGATGATAACTTGTGTTTCATGTGGTGTATTCTAGCACACTTGTTTCCAGTTGAAAAGGATGCTCAAAGAGTAAACAAATATAAAGAGCATGTTTCTAAGATTAACTTTGATGGTTTCGAGTTTCCATTCCAAGTGAAGGACCTAGATAAGTTTGAGAAAAGGAATGAACTAGCCGTTAATATTGTTACTCACAATGTTGGAGATGATAATCGTATTGAGTCATACAAAGTATCGAAGAATATTAAAGTAGACGCTGATCGAGTTATAAATCTTTTGTTAGTCACAGACAGTTCTGGAGAAGGTCACTATTGTCTAATTAAAAATATAGATAGGTTGATGAATGGTAGAAATGGAACAAGAAACAAATTTTGTATTAGATGTCATAACAACTTTTCGACAGAAGAGAAATTTGAAAAACATCTCGGCGACTGTAATAGTAATGCTCCAATGCAAATGATTAAACCTTCCAATGATTATATTGAATTTTCTAATATTCAGAAAACACAAAAACATAGATTTGTATGTTACGCCGATTTTGAATCTGTTGTCTATAAAATTAATAGTGTTAACAATTCTCTTGACAAGACTTGGAGTGAAAACGTTGGAAAACATACTGCTTCTGCATTCTGTGTGATTGTTGTAGACTCTTTCAATCAAACTATTCATGAGATAAAGAGCTACGTTGGATATGATACTATTTTGAAATTCAATGAATATATTTTAGATGTGTGTGAGCGATTATTGAGTATGCCTGATATGGAAATGAAAAATTTAACTGATGAAGAGTGGGAAGAATATGATAATTGTATGTCATGTCCACATTGTGGAAAAGCATTCCAAGGAGACAAAGTTAGAGATCATGATCACTGGACCGGACTATTTAGATCAGCCATGTGTAACTCTTGTAACTTGTTGAAACAGAAAAATAAATTTATACCAGTATTTTTCCACAATCTAAAAGGTTATGACTCGCATCTTATTATCAGTGACGAAAAATCTAGTCAAATGTTGGAAGAAAAGAATGTAGAAATAAAAAGCATTTCAGCAAACATTGAAAAATTCATCAGCTTTAGTTATCATTTCCATAATGAATTCAAAAGGTGTGAAATTAGATTTTTAGATAGTATTGGGTTCATGCCATCCAGTCTAGATTATCTAAGCAACAACTTACAAGATGATGAATGTCTTATAACAAAACGTTATTACAAGAATGAAAACACGTTTAAGCTACTGAGACGCAAAGGTGTTTATCCTTATGATTTCATGGACTCGTACAAAAAGTATTCTAACACTGAACTTCCTCCGATTGAAAACTTTTACAATACCTTGTATAGTAAGGACATCAGTAATGATGATTATGAATATGCTCTTAGAGTGTGGAAAGAAACAAGTTGTAAGACTTTGGAAGATTATACTAGAATTTATATGATTAATGATGTGTTGCTATTGGCTGATGTCTTTGAAACTTTTAGAAATGTATCTCTTAAAGAATACAAATTAGATCCATGTTGGTATTACACATCTCCTGGATTAGCTTGGGATGCCATGTTATACAAGACTGGTGTGAAATTGCAAACAATTAAAGATGTTGAAATGTACAACTTTATTGAAAAGGGCATACGAGGTGGAATGTGTAATGCAATGTTAAGATATTCTAAAGCTAATAATAAACATTTACCAAATTACGATCCTAAACAAGAATCCAAATATCTTCTCTATTTGGATGCTAATAATCTTTACGGGTGGGCAATGAGTCAGAAATTACCATATGATGAATTTGAGTTTATAAAACCTCCAGCGTTCAATAAGGAATTTGTAGAAAATCTTGATTCTCAAGGCAAGGGATGTATACTTGAAGTTGACTTAGATTATCCAGATAGTCTACATGATAAGCATAATGATCTACCATTTTGTCCAAATAATAAAAAAGTTGGTTCTATTAACAAATTAACAAATGATTTTAGCCCAAAGAGAAATTATGTTATTCATTATAAATCTCTCTTGCAAGCTTTAGAACATGGTTTGGTGTTGAGCAAAGTTCATCGTGTTGTTACTTTCAAAGAAACCAATTGGCTAGCTTCGTATATTGAATTGAATACTAACTTGAGGAAAAATGCTAAAAATGATTTTGAGAAAGATTTCTTCAAACTTATGAACAATTCTGTGTTTGGTAAAACTATGGAGAATGTTAGACACAGAGTAGATGTCAGGGTGGTGTCTGATATGAATAAAGTAATGAAACTAGCTGCTAGCAATAATTTCAAACAGAGGCATATTATCAATAACAATTTGATTTTAGTTGAAATGTTACAAAAGAATATCAAATTAGATAAACCAATCTACGTGGGTATGTCGATTTTAGATTTGAGTAAATATCTCATGTATGAATTCCATTATGATGTTATGCTTCCAAAGTATTCTTCGAATTTGAGACTGTGCTATCAAGATACGGATTCTTTTATCTATGAAATTAAAACTAATGATGTTTATGAAGATATGATGTCTATGAAAGAACACTTTGATTTTTCGGATTATCCCAAAGACAATAAGCTTTACAATATTGACAACAAAAAGGTAATTGGTAAATTCAAAGATGAGCTGAATGGTAAATTGATGACCGAGCTTGTTGCTTTTAGACCTAAGCAATATGCTTTTAAAATTAACGATGGATCTGAGGAAAAGAAGAATAAGGGAGTTAAGAAGAATGTTGTCAAAAAGGAAATGACGTTCAATGACTACAAACATTGTTTAGAAAATGGAACTATTGAGAGGAGAATTCAAATGTTAATCAACTCTACTCAGCATAACATATACAGCATGAAACAAAATAAAGTTGTATTGAACAACTTTCCAGGTAAAGATAAAGAAGCAAAAAGATATGCTGTTGATAACATTGAAACATTAGCATTTGAGCATTATCGCATTATGAAATAATTCTTATGAAATATCGCATTAAGAATGTCTAAATCAAACTAAGTATCGAATTTTTATAATCATGTTTCTCTAATAGTTTCAATAAAAGTAGGCAGTAGTAACCACAATGATGAGTATCAAATTTTTGTATTTGAAATGTGGAGCTAGTTATTTCTTCTTTCTCATGTTGTTTTAAATATTTAACTAATTCTTCAGGAGGATCCAGACCAAAGGAATCAAAATAATAAAGTTCGCTTTCGCTCTTTTTATAACACACCCAATGAGTTCCATTATTGTTCGTACTATCAAGATTTACAACACCTACTTCTATTTTTTTAGGCTTATCAGGAAGAGTGTCACGCATAAAAACTCCTCGAAAATTTTTAATTTGTAAATTCGTTGCTAATTTCAATAAATCCACATTTGTTAATGGTTTCAACTCTTTGTGTAACATTTAATGAAAACAAAAAAATTGAAAAAGAATATCAGAACCGAAAACGATAAGACTCCGAATAAGACTCTTTATAAGACTCCGATAAAAGAAATGCGTCTCTCTTATCAGTCGACGCGTTAATGACCAGGCAAATATGCAAGAAAATTTGAAAAGAAAAGAGAAAAAGTCGAACGAGCGAGCAAAAAAAAAAATGGAAAAAATTTTGGGAAAGGTAACAGTGAGTTAAAATAGTTTAACGGTTGTATTTCAGCGTTTGAAAGCGACTACACTAGTAAATTTCTCTTTAAATGTAATTTGGAATTTTAGGAGGGGCGGTGGAGGGGCAGGAGGGGCGATGTTGCGCCAGAGGTACAGTGGGGGTGTATTTTGAGGGTGTTGAATTTGGGTGATATTTGATTGATTTTGGTGTTATTGGGTGTGTTTCTTTGTGTTTTAAGGTGTTTTAAAAAAAGGTCAAAATAGGAGGGGCGAAAACTGCGCCAGTGCGTGGTTTTCTATACTACTCAGTAAGTTCCTACAGTTTGGCAGTGCTGGAATTCAATGAATTCGAAGTCCTATTGCTTCGCGATCGGTAAGTGGTAAGAAAGCTCGCTTCTGGTGTTAATAGGACTTCGAATTCATTGAATTCCAGCACTGCCAAACTGTAGGAACTTACTGTCATCCTACCACGGTCGGAATCATGGATTGTTTCGTCTATAAGGACATTCTGAAATCGAAACTACTATTGCATCTGAAGGCTATGAGCCGAGGAAGTATTTCTCAACAAGATAATGATCCAAAGCATTCGTTATTGTTCGTCAAAATAAGAAGAACGTTGGATAAGTGCAGTATTTCTGTGCATCAGAATTGTTTCAAGAGCCTCCGACGCGACGTCAGGAGTCGCCAAGACAATCCCTGGACTTGAATTCAATTGAATATCAATGGAAACACTTTGCAAAATGTTTGCAAAGCAAGAGGACAAAAAATGCGGATGAAAACTTCGCCCAACTGCTGCTGGAATAGAATCAGATTTCCATGTCGACAACCGATGCTTTGATCGACTCTTTCCCAGAAGGTACAAAACCATAATTGATGTGAAGGGGTTCGAAATAAAGTACTGATCTCTGAGAATTATTCCAGCCATAATTGGATAAAATAAACCTTGTTTCTGGGAAGTTATGAACGTTTAACTAAAAATCACTGAAAACCGACTTTTTTACCAACTTTTCGCTCACAAAATCGTCAGTTGTTTAGATATTTTTATGAAAACTGGCAGACATGTGTCTGATGATGCCACAAATATTGTGTTAAAATTTGACGTTAATACCTTTTCTCAAAAAAAGTTACCCCGAAAAAACAAAAAGTTGATTTCTTTTTGTCCGGTACTGTCCCTATTCTCAAAAAAAAGGTGTCCCAAAAAAACCAAAAGTTTATATATTTATGAGCGGTACTGTAATTATCCTCAGAGTCTCTTATGGACTACTCCAGTAAGAAAACACAACGTTTATGGCAGTTCAGGTGATTTTTGGACTTTCTACATGTAATTGGGTTGTCTTTTGCACAGTAACTCAACAGAAACTGTCTCAACAACATCTTCTTCTACTGATGTCAACTCCCCCTCTTGATTTTTTTCCTAAAAATGTTTATTTCTAACTTTTTAAATCCACATTTTCCTTCTGTGACGAGAAACGCGTCAGCAATATCTTTTTTCTAACTTTTGAGAATAATTCGCCGTGGCTATATTCATGTATTGGTTTTATGCACCTACGTAAAAAAATTTTAACGACCCCCTCAGACAGGGAAATTTTTTTAACGACTGTTCAAACTTGAATGAGTTGCCGGAAATTCGTTGGCGCTCAGCCGTGCCTCAAACAAAACAACACAAGAATTGAAGAACACGAAATGCAACTTTATTAATATAAAATACATGTGAACATGGAAATTTATCTGTAAATTTTCAAACCTCCGACATCTGGAAATCTTTCATGCCATACAACAAAATAAAAAAACTCGAGTCTTTTGAATACGGTAGCCAATAATCCGTCTTCTCTCAATATGTCGATCCCTGAAGTGCAGCGTATTCCGTATGCTTCAATCGTTTTTTGCCATCTGCAAAAAAGAGACAGTATTTGGATTGAAAGTGGAATGACACCACAAGGAAAATTTTTTAGATAGATTTCAGAAAGGAACTCACCGAAACGCTGGACCCCTTTCTTCTGGATCATACGCTCGTGAATTGAATTGTGTGAACATATGGTCCTGTAGCGTAAAGTTTGCAGGAAAAGCAAGCTGTGTGAAGTTATGATTATCCGAATGAAACCATTTGGAAACAAATGCAACAAGATCATCTGCAGTCCACAAATTCTCACTCGGAAGACACATGCTGAAACTTTCGAGCCGTTGAAATTGGAGAAGTGTTTCCCTTTTGATCCACTGTGATGAATTATTGGCTAATGCCAATTTTTCGGTTTTGAATAGTTTGGGATCGCATTGAAAAGTGTCACTGAGATTCACCGCAAGTGTCATATTTTTGACGGTGACTCGCTCAATGAAATGCAACATTTCTTCGTCATCCACTGGCCGTTCTCCTTGTAAGCAAAGATGATGAACATTGGTGCTGATACCGTATTCGAAAATTTCGCTAAAATTTTTCATACGATCTATATTGAACCAGAGACGATCAAAGTGACACTTGAAAATGTCGGTGAGATAGAGTACTGCGAATTTTAGAAATTCAGATTGGGATTGGTAGGTGTAGGTGTACAAATGGGTATCCGTCATGCTGAGAAGAATAGCAATTTAATATTGATATTTACCTCACTCGATGAACCATTCACACAAAATATCAGCCGGGTCGGATAAGTTTGAAAAACTGTACAGGGTGGCTTTTAAATACCGGCGCACAACATTGCGGCATTGAAAAACTATGTTGTAGGCTTTCGATCTCCATGAAATTTTGAGGGTGTATTAACAGACCTTTTATCTTATTCTGGTCCAATTTTCAAGTCAATCGGTTCAAAAACACAAACACTATGGTGTTTGAAAGAGGGCTGACTCGGAAAATTTTTGCGCGGCTTGTTTTTTTGATGGTGGAACAGAGCGATGGAACAGTCGGGAATCGCTTCTAAATGATTTTAAATTGACTTTATAGTAAAGTTCGACTCTTTTTCTGATTTCTCAGTAAGAATCTCGATGCTGTTGCTATCCAGAATTTTGTTACAGCCCATCCAAAAGTGCTTGTTTTGCACTGGCACGGTGTACGAGCCATTTTGGAGGCTTATCTATCAGTGCCGTTTTCTGGAGAACGGGTGGCAGGAATCTTTTAAAATTTGGAGTGTAGATGTAGAAAGAGACACAGTTTTTAATTTCATTTGAAAAATTGTTCACAAAAGTTTGAGGGCAAAGTTATTCTCTTTTAAAAAGTACGGTTTAAAACCCGAATTATTGCAAAAACTCGCAAAAATCAATGAAAAAAGAAGTTTCCAATTCGTTTTGAATGGTTTCGTATGTTTTCGAACAGTGCAAACTCAAAAACCAAGACGGTTCGGCTGTGGAATCGGTTTTCGCTAATTTCGCCTTTTTTGGGGTATGTTCATAGTTCAGGTGCGGTTCACTAAAAGTTTCAGATCTTCTTTCAGAATAAACCCAAGAACTCAAAATTTTTAGTGCTTAGCAAAGAAGATTTGACCTTTGGTTCCGTCAAATTTCAAGTTTCTACGCAATACATGAACCGAGAAATATGCCGTTGTTCCAGCCATGAGGGTGCGTGCCATAGCCAGTCACTACTTTTCTGATTTTCATCATGCTGCTGGGTTTTAAAAAGTCGTATGGTTGAGATCTTTTGATATGTAATTTTCTCGCGTTTCATCTGTTTGTGTGTGAAATTCACGTCTCTATATCGACTGGCTCTCCAGATATAGCCGTTCAAACATGCGCCGGTATTTAAAAGCCACCGTGCATCAGGCTTGCTCGGAAAAAAGTTTTCGGAAAAGCGGAAAACGATATTTTTTTCCGAATTTTTTTTTCGGAAAACTTTTTCCGATCGGAAATTTCCGATTTTTTTTTCGGAAAAAAATTTCCGACCGGAAATTTTCCGACTTTTTTTTCGGAAAAACGGAAAAAATCGGAAAAAGTTTCAAAATAGCCTAAAATTGGCTTTTAAGCAGAATTTTTGCTATTCCATTGAATATATCGATATTTCAGACACTTATTTGCCCAATAACAATCATTTAACAAGATATGAACCAAAGAACACAATAAGTTTGAAATATTTTTGTTCAGTTTTTCAAATTTTTTTTTTCAATTTTTCGGATTTTTCTTTCCGATTTTCCGAAAAGTTGGGTCGGAAATTTTTCCGTCGGGAAAAAACTTCCGAAAAAAAAAGTCGGAAATTTTCCCGTCGGAAAAATTTTCCGAAAAAAAAAGTCGGAAAATTTCCCGTCGGAAAAATTTCCCGAAAAAAGTCGGAAAATCGGAAAATCGGAAATTCCGATTTTCCGATTCCGAGCAAGCCTGCCGTGCATACAGTTGAGGGTTCCATTCGGTCGGGAAATTCAGCCGACCGACCGACTGCCGACCCAGCCGACCGATTTTGTGCATTTGCGCGTCGGCGTGTATGATACGAACGTAAGCCTATTTTGCAACTTGACACGCAAATGCACAGAATCGGTCGGGTCGCCGACCGGTCGGTCGGCGGTCGCCGATTTTCGACCGACCGAAATGGAACCCTTACATACAGTAACTGTGTTATGCTCGACTCTCACACTGAATGTCTCTTAAAGTTAGCGCAGTCACCAGAATGAAAGGAGAGATGCAAGGTGACCCGACGGGTCTAAAAAGAGGCGGAGCTATCAAAAACTTCTAAGTACGCAATTGCTCATAATAAAATTTTCAAGATCGTTTTTCTAGCTTACATGTAATGTACCCGAAGTGTCCCCCGGGGTTTTTGCTGAAAGTATACTCATTGAAACAAGCATAAAAAGTTACTACATCCTGCAAAACCGTTTTTGCTACCGTTCACTAGTTTTTCTGAAAATCGACTTTTTATAAAATTTTTTGAAATTTCGAAAATTCAACTTCAAAAAATCATATCTCCGTTCATAGTTGTTAAAAACGGATAAACTAAACTGTTTTGTAATCAGAAAACAACGAATTTTAAAAAACAATAAGAAAAAATTATTTTTATGTTTTGGTACTTAATTTATGGACCGAAATGCAAGGTCGCCCCAGTGCCAACATGTGCCTAGAATGAGCGGTATCCATTGGATTTGTTCGAAACATGTCTAAAACGATTTAGAATGCTGAAATTACTATGTTTACTAAGTTTCAAAAAATTTCACCGTGAATTTCACTTTTTAGAAAAGTTTGAAAAAATCAATTTTTTGAAATTTTTGGAAAATGTCAAATTTTCCACAAATATGTCAACAGAGTACTAAACATATTAGCCTCTTTTTGAGATAGCCTCTTTTTGAGATATGCATCAGGGGTGTGCGGAACGGAATTCGGAATTCCGAAAATTCCGAAAATTTCGGTTTTTTCGGAATGAAATTCCGACCGGAATATTCCGAGGAAAAATTTTCGGAATGAAATTCCGACCGGAACATTCCGAAGAAAATTTTTCGGAATCAAATTCCGATCTTTGAGAAAAAAGTAGCGAAGAAAAAATTATTGTATGTCGAATATGCATTTTTCAATTGGTTATCGCTTTTCAAAGCAGTCAATTTACCAAAACGTTTTAACTTTCAGAAGGCTTTTCCCGAAAAAGTCCTTTTTTTAACGAAAAAAACGCAAAAAATGACCATTTTCGATATTCCGAAAATTCCGAAATTTTAAAACTCGGAATATTCTGACGTTCCGAAATTCCGAAAATTTCCATTCCGCACAGCCCTGATATGCATCTTGAAAAATGTCGGCAACTTCAACAATTTTTTGAAACAACTCGAAGTAAGGAGTGCTGCTATCACAAAAGGATAAGCTACAAAACCAGGCGAAATAATATGCTTTCCAGTCCACTTACTAAGATTTCACTTTCCATCCGTTGATAACCGCACAAACCGTTGCCTTCTTCTTAAAACCGCCCACATTGATACACCATTCCTCATTGTTGAAATCGTCGAAGATTATTTTTCTTTTCTTCTCCCACAAAGTTAATCGGTTTACACGAATTCTCATAGCTTTCAGCAGTTGATACGTTTCCTTTGATATTAGTGAAAAATGAATTCTGTTAAAATTATCTGTATAATTTTTTAGTTGAAACTTTGAAACTTACAAATCTCGAGGACTGCTCACATTAAATATTTTTTGAATACATAGGGAAGGTAGTTTTAGTAGAGGAAACGTTTTTCTTTTTTTCTGGAGGAAACGTTTTTCTCCGTGGAGCGTATGTGCAATACCAATATCCTTTTGATTTATAATCTTCTGGGATTCTCCGGGGAGATTAGGTTTATCACCAATATTCTCTCGTATTTCGCCGTTCTCACTTATCGATGAAAGTAACGAGTAGGCAGCCTTAAAAAATGTAGTTTCTAGAATCGATTTACGCATATTTTATTTTTTCAAAAACATAATCGTTCCTGAAGCCGTGGCTAGCTGAACCAAAACTATTAGTTTTGCATCGATCTTCGATCGGTGTTCTATAATGCTCACCCCAGAATCCGTAGTAGAAGGGCATCTATCACAGATTTCACGGAACATTTTTCTAGTGTTTTAAATATCATAAACTCCAAGAATTGCTTACTTCGAATAATACTTGAATACACAGAGAAAGTAGTTTCAGAATACGTAAACAAAGTAATTTTACTATTAGTACAAGAAACATTTTCTACAGAAAACAAAAACAATGAGAATTGATCTTGGTACAAACACAATCTCTTTGGTTCAAACGTAATCCCTTGAGAATCACCGTGGAGCGTACATGCACTATTCCCAGAGGGGCAAATCTGAATCATTGATCGATGACAGCATAAACGCATTAGCAGTTTTCTTTTTGTTGTAGTGATTGCGTACCACGCGTCAAAACTTATGACAGTTCTCATTTCAGGCATGTTTTCAAACGGGAATCAACTAAAATAGAACTGTTGGCATTTCAGAACACGCTTACATTATCTATAGTTTTATGTCACTG
>OZ016470.1:4631074-4658574 GCA_963966625.1 Caenorhabditis zanzibari
GGTTCATAGACTTGATCGACAGATCAATGGTCTGAAGCTACCATTTGAGAGATTATAACTGAACGCCTCTAAGTTAGAATCTCGCCTTGTCAAGGCGAAAATTTCTTGCTTCCCGGTGTCGGGAGGCATCTCTATCTCGTGGCAACACGAGAGCTTATGCCCTATGTATGGCCTTGGCGTCGTAGTGAACTCTGCGACGCTTGCCAACGCCAGATCACTCTGGTTCAATGTCGGGGCGCTAAATCACTTGCATACGACTTGGTCTCTTGGTCAAGGTGTTGTATTCAGTAGAGCAGTCTTTTTATACTGCGATCTGTTGAGACTATCCTTTGATTGAGTCTTTTGTTAGCTGTACCCGGAAAAATTAATTTCCAGCTGGTACTCACGCTGGATTTTTATATGAAAGTATATAGACTTGGTATTTTCATAAGCCTATAAAACACAAAAAAGTGCCCTCCCGAGACAGCGGAAAAACACGTTCAAAGTGCCTCCCAGCGACAGCAATGTGTGTGCCGTCGGCACAGCGGCTGCCGCGTTAACCGCTGTCAGTGTTGAAAATTGCTTGTTCATATTGCGATATGTAAGGGGGTGCACTACACAAATTGAGAGACCTATATATGTCAGGAGGGTGAGAGTCGTGCTGAGTGTGTGTCTGTCTCAGCGGTCGTGTCGGCTGGTCGGTGGTGAGTGTGTATGTGGTAGCTGCGGCTGCTAAGTACGCATTTGCAATCGTGTCGGTTGGCGTTGACGGACTTTGTGGTTCCCAAATGAATCGCACCAGCGCTTGTGCTCGATGATATTTCTCGGGTCTTGTGCTGTGGCAGCGAGTCGCTTAAATTGTGTATGTCGAAACGTCGAGGCGTTTCGCTTACCGATGCGTGTGATTTGCTTTCATAATAACTGCATCTCTTCTGTACAAAAATCTAATGTTATTGCGGTATCGGTCGTTGTTGTGTGTGGGACACGTTTACGAGAATAAGACTTGTCGACCACTAGTCAGGAAGTCTCAATTTGACGGCTTTGTCGTCTGAATTGTTTCGGAATACTAGTGCTGGCATTAATTTCTCGCTAGACTTCTAGTCTGCGTAATACCTGATTGATTCTGTCAGCGCGATATGCTCAAGTAAAAGATTAAGCCATGCATGCTTTGATTCATCAATGAAATTGCGTACGGCTCATTAGAGCAGATATCACCTTATTCGGAATTCTAATATGGATAACTGCGGAAATACTGGAGCTAATACATGTATCTAAACCCCAACGTAAGGCGGGGTGCAATTATTAGAACAGACCAAACGTTTTCGGACGTTGTTTGTTGACTCTGAATAAAGCAGTTTATTGTCAGTTTCGACTGACTTTATCCGAAAAGGGTGTCTGCCCTTTCAACTAGATGGTAGTTTATTGGACTACCATGGTTGTTACGGGTAACGGAGAATAAGGGTTCGACTCCGGAGAGGGAGCCTTAGAAACGGCTACCACGTCCAAGGAAGGCAGCAGGCGCGAAACTTATCCACTGTTGAGTATGAGATAGTGACTAAAAATATAAAGACTCATCCTTTTGGATGAGTTATTTCAATGAGTTGAATACAAATGATTCTTCGAGTAGCAAGGAGAGGGCAAGTCTGGTGCCAGCAGCCGCGGTAATTCCAGCTCTCCTAGTGTATCTCGTTATTGCTGCGGTTAAAAAGCTCGTAGTTGGATCTAGGTTACGTGCTGCAGTTCGCAATTTGCGTCAACTGTAGTCGTGACTTCTAATTTGCTGGTTTGAGGTTGGGTTCGCCCTTCAACTGCCAGCAGGTTTACCTTGAATAAATCAGAGTGCTCAATACAAGCGCTTGCTTGAATAGCTCATCATGGAATAATGAAACAGGACTTCGGTTCTTTTTGTTGGTTCTAGAACTGATTTAATGGTTAAAAGGGACAAACCGGGGGCATTCGTATCATTACGCGAGAGGTGAAATTCGTGGACCGTAGTGAGACGCCCAACAGCGAAAGCATTTGCCAAGAATGTCTTCATTAATCAAGAACGAAAGTCAGAGGTTCGAAGGCGATTAGATACCGCCCTAGTTCTGACCGTAAACGATGCCATCTCGCGATTCGGAGGGTTTGTGCCCTGCCGAGGAGCTATCCGGAAACGAAAGTCTTTCGGTTCCGGGGGGTAGTATGGTTGCAAAGCTGAAACTTAAAGAAATTGACGGAAGGGCACCACAAGGCGTGGAGCTTGCGGCTTAATTTGACTCAACACGGGAAAACTCACCCGGTCCGGACACCATTAGGACTGACAGATTGAAAGCTCTTTCTCGATTTGGTGGTTGGTGGTGCATGGCCGTTCTTAGTTGGTGGAGTGATTTGTCTGGTTTATTCCGATAACGAGCGAGACTCTAGCCTGCTAAATAGTTGCCGAATCTTCGGGTTCGTATAACTTCTTAGAGGGATAAGCGGTGTTTAGCCGCACGAGATTGAGCGATAACAGGTCTGTGATGCCCTTAGATGTCCGGGGCTGCACGCGTGCTACACTGGTGGAGTCAGCGGGTTTTTCCTATGCCGAAAGGTATCGGTAAACCGTTGAAATTCTTCCATGTCCGGGATAGGGTATTGTAATTATTGCCCTTAAACGAGGAATGCCTAGTAAGTGTGAGTCATCAGCTCACGTTGATTACGTCCCTGCCCTTTGTACACACCGCCCGTCGCTATCCGGGACTGAACTGATTCGAGAAGAGTGAGGACTGTCGCTTCGAGGTTTCACGACTTCGTTGTTGCGGAAATCATTTTTATCGCATTGGTTTGAACCGGGTAAAAGTCGTAACAAGGTAGCTGTAGGTGAACCTGCAGCTGGATCATCGCCGTCTCGAATGAGCACGTGATATTCCACAACCTTTAGAGGTGTGCTTCGAGAGAAGCGCGTCTCGGCCACGTCAACGTTCCAGTTGAGATGTCGCCTCAATGGACGTGTTACTGATGGCTGTTCGTTTCGGAACGTGATAGCTAATTGCCAAAATCAGTATCGTCTTGACTTAATGCGATGCGTGCACCAGTTTCTGGTGCCGTGTTGCGTCTCGACACAAAAACTCCCGTGCTTGTGTGGCTCGGTGGCTATATGCGGCAAGATTCAGGTCGTTGTCGATAGTCTTAATGATTGTCTTTCTCTCTCTCTTCGGAGTGGACGACAGCGCCAATTGCTAAGCACCACTATTTTTCTGATTGGATTAGTTTCAAAAGCATCCTCTTCTCGGAGAGAGATCTTTTGTTGAGTTCTTTCGAGATCTCGATAATACGTACTAGCTTCAGCGATGGATCGGTTGCATCGAGTATCGATGAAGAACGCAGCTTGCTGCGTTACTTACCACGAATTGCAGACGCTTAGAGTGGTGAAATTTCGAACGCATAGCACCGACTGGGTCTCCAGTCGGTACGTCTGGTTCAGGGTTGTTTATCTAACTGCCAATGCTGCTTGATTGCGGTCTAGGCTTGTCGAATGACATTAGGTCCCTCTAACCAGAGACTTAATCTCGTTCTAGTGTCCGAAGCATCACAAGTCGAGACCCGACGTAAGTCGACTCGTAATGTGACGCGCTACTCTTATATCAGTGGAAGGGAGCTGCCAAATGGCGTCCAACTTGACTTGCTGGGTTACCATCAAGACGTGTATCACATAACGTGTCTACTGATGTTTTAATCTTGGTGTATGTCAGACAGGCTCGTCGCTCTCTACATCTGAATACTGGGATTCGTTTTGATCTAGTTGCTGCTTCTCGCGGCTCTAGCTATAACGGTGCGTGTCTTGCTATTCTCAACCTGAACTCAGTCGTGATTACCCGCTGAACTTAAGCATATCATTTAGCGGAGGAAAAGAAACTAAACAGGATTCCCTTAGTAACGGCGAGTGAAACGGGAAGAGCCCAGCGTCGAATCGTTCAGTCTTTGGCTGCTACGAAATGTGACGTATAGGTGTAGTCTTCCAGCAGTGTCGTGAGTCCGAAGTCCTTACGATTGAGGCCATAAACCAGAGAGGGTGCGAGTCCCGTCCTGGATTGCGGCACTGTTGGTTCGGTTGCTCCTTGGAGTCGGGTTGCTTGAAAGTGCAGCCTAAAGTGGGTGATAAACTTCATCTAAGGCTAAATATCGACTCGATTGCGATAGCGAACAAGTACCGTGAGGGAAAGTTGCAAAGGACTTTGAAGAGAGAGTTCAAGAGAACGTGAAATCGCTGGAGTGGAACCGGAGACAGTTGATGTTGCTTGGAGACAATTTTGGTGACTGGTCGCTTAGTTGTGATCGTTGCCGGATGTCGTTTCCTATGCTATGCCGACGGCGTTGGCTGCTCGTTCTTGCCCGACAGTGTTGCCCAGCTCGCAAGAGTCGGTGTCTTGTTGTCGGTCGTTAGTTCGTGGTGGCTAGCGTTTAGTTACGCTAGTGTGTGTGACGTCGGTGTGAAAGTCGACGACGTTTCCGACCCGTCTTGAAACACGGATTGCGGAGTGCTTGTCTACTGCGAGTCAAAGGGTGGTAAAACCTTGCGGCGAAATGAAAGTGAAGGTCAGTCTCGAATTGGCCGACGTGGGATCTGCGCTCTTCGGAGTGTTGCGCACCACGGCCCTGTACGTGTCACTTGTGACTGTGCAGAGGTTGAGCAGTTGGCAAACGACCCGAAAGATGGTGAACTATGCCTGAGCAGGATGAAGCCAGAGGAAACTCTGGTGGAAGTCCGTATCGGTTCTGACGTGCAAATCGATCGATAGACTTGGGTATAGGGGCGAAAGACTAATCGAACCATCTAGTAGCTGGTTCCTTCCGAAGTTTCCCTCAGGATAGCTGGATCTCTGGCAGTTATATTCGGTAAAGCTAATGATTAGAGGCCTTGGGGGCGTAATGCCCTCAACCTATTCTCAAACTTTCAATGGATATGAAGTTGCAGTTTCTTTAGTGAACTGTCAACGTGAATGCGAGGTCCAAGTGGGCCATTTTTGGTAAGCAGAACTGGCGCTGTGGGATGAACCAAACGTGGAGTTAAGGTGCCTAACTTCTTGCTCATGAGACCCCACAAAAGGTGTTGGTTGATATTGACAGCAGGACGGTGGCCATGGAAGTCGGTATCCGCTAAGGAGTGTGTAACAACTCACCTGCCGAATCAACTAGCCCTGAAAATGGATGGCGCTTAAGCGAGAGACCTATACTCCGCCGTTGCGACATGTGCGTTGTCTAACGCCAAGTCGTAACGAGTAGGAAGGTCGTGGCGGTTGCGTTGAAGGCTATGAGCGTGGGCTTGGCTGGAGCTTCCGTCAGTGCAGATCGTAATGGTAGTAGCAAATATTCAAGTTCGATCCTTGAAGACTGAAGTGGAGAAGGGTTCCACGTGAACAGTAGTTGGATGTGGGTCAGTCGATCCTAAGGTACTGGCGAACGCCTTGTATCATCGGTGGCGAAAAGCTTGCTTTTGGTCCCCGTTTGTCGAAAGGGAATAGGGTTAATATTCCCTAACTGAGATGCAAAGATTGTGTTCTTCGGAGCACAAGCGCGGTAACGCATTCGAACTTGGTTAGTCGCTCAAAGACCGAGCTAGAGTTTTCTTCTCTAGTTAAGGAACGGGCTCCCTGGAATTGGTTCAGCCAGAGATGGGGACGTTGTTTCCGAAAAGCACCGCGGTTTCTGTGGTGTCTCGTGCTCTTTGAACGGCCCTTAAAACACCAAGGGAGGCTATTAATTTGCACTCAATCGTACCGATATCCGCATTAGGTCTCCAAGGTGAACAGCCTCTAGTCGATAGAATAATGTAGGTAAGGGAAGTCGGCAAACTAGATCCGTAACTTCGGGAAAAGGATTGGCTCCAGTGGTTGGAACGATTGGCCAGTTGGTTGATGCTTGTCCGGCGCTATTCTGTCTGCTTGATGCTTTCGGGCTGATGGCGGACTAGTGATAGTGCTTGCTTGTGGACGCTTTCTGGTGTGTGCTTGGACCTCGGTCCTAGTATCCTGATCGCTCATCTAAACAACCGTACTGGAACCGGTACGGACTCAGGGAATCCGACTGTCTAATTAAAACAGAGGTGACAGATGGTCCTTGCGGACGTTGACTGTCACTGATTTCTGCCCAGTGCTCTGAATGTTAAATCGTAGTAATTCGAGTAAGCGCGGGTAAACGGCGGGAGTAACTATGACTCTCTTAAGGTAGCCAAATGCCTCGTCATTTAACTGGTGACGCGCATGAATGGTTCCTCACTGGATCGGCCCCCTCACTTTCAGTGTTGGCGAGGAACGGGTCGTGCTAACTGGTCCAAATATCTCACGTAGATCGACAATAGTTTGACAGATCAGGCGGCCCGGTGTCACTACCGGGTAAACAGAGATAATGAGCTAATAGAGTGATACCTCACACCGCGAACGCTACCACGCGGGGAACAGTACCTGCTGAACTCAAAGGCGGCCTAGCCCCGTAAGGCACTAGGCGGAATAACCACCGAGGTCTACAGATGCTGCAGCCCGACTGGGGGCCAAACCAAATCCAAAAACCGTCGTGGCTAACCTTCCACGAACGTCCGTGAGTAAATAACCTGTGGATAATCATTCCCGATGAAAGGGGTGTCGGATACCTAACCGCGGGGAGATGGCACGCTTAGTAAAAAGGGAATGATTTGAAGCAGGGGACGAGAGTAAAGAGTTCGGCGCCCTTCACCCTCATAGTTCCGCTGATGCTAGCTGAACCAATCTTACGGTGCCCCGGAGACAAGTACAGATTTTGGAAAGCCTCACGGGGACCACACTGCCGCCTCTGATCCCATTGATACACCCAAGGACTCCTCGGAGCCGCTCAGAGGGTTGCGACAAGGGTGGCGCCGGCGCGAATACAGTGTGCGGAAGGCGGTCGTCGGGTTCACAGTCGGCTCGCCGACGCGTGCGTCCACGGCCGTCCGGAGGTCACTAACCGAGCTAACAACACCTGTGGATCCTATGGAACCTACCCCCACAGCCGCAACAAAGTAGCCAGGGTAGATGCACGGCAAATTTGGCGTCCGACATCGGTAAGGTGAGGAACCGCATACGAGTCATTAGCTCCCCCCCGTCGAGACGAGACATATGGTAGGGACAGCGAAGGATCCGCTGGAACTAGCCGGAAACCGCAAACCAAAGACACTGTCTCTGGTGACCACGTTCAGGACGAATAGCAAGAAAGGGTCCTACTAGGCCGCAAGGACAGTCTGACAACAACGCTAGCTACGTTGCTGGTAGGCCCTGTCTGGCCGACGAAAGGACTTCCTGAACGCACCGAAGCCTAACTCCGTGCCCAAACGTAGGGTTTCGGGACCAGGCATCCAAGTAGCGAGAACCGAGAAGGGAAGCATCTTCCGTAAGGGGACCGCTATCTTGGACTAGAAGCATAGCTCCGACACTGCAGCCGGATACCTGGACTCGCCCACAGGTTCCGATGCGTTAAGGTTGCAGCATCGGTAGTAACCACCATGACGACTGCAAGAGAGGGGTGCATGCCAGAAGTGAACTCTAGGAGCGCACGTAGCACCACCTCAATGACGGCGGGATGAGCTCAAGGTGGGCGCGAGGTGACGGGTGGAAATGACGGCTACCTCCAAACCCGGTGGGCGGTGAGTCAAATAGGCCCAGCCAGCCTCAGAAGGAGTAAGGCAGATACAGTGGAAGAAAGCGTGGGCAACTTAGGTTCCCCACGTCTGGAAAGCTACTAGCCGGAGAGTTGTTGGTGGCAGACGTCCGACACATGCCCGCTTCTAAGTGTCACGTTCCATTCGGGTAATGCTAACATGCTATACCACAACTACCTGCGATCGCTGAAAAGCAGACGGCTACTCAAGTAAGAGGTCGCAGTTACCCCGAACAATCGCAAAGTGACGCGCATGAATGGATTAACGAGATTCCTACTGTCCCTAACTACTCTCTAGCGAAACCACAGCCAAGGGAACGGGCTTGGCAAAAATAGCGGGGAAAGAAGACCCTGTTGAGCTTGACTCTAGTTTGACATTGTGAAGAGTCATGAGAGGTGTAGCATAGGTGGGAGACTTCGGTCGACAGTGAAATACCACCACTTTCATCGACTCTTTACTTATTCGGTTGAAAGAGAATTGGCTTCACGGCCTCTTTTCGAAGCATTAAGCGGAGCCATTTTATGGCACCGTGACTCTCCTCGAAGACAGTGTCAAGCGGGGAGTTTGACTGGGGCGGTACATCTACCAAATCGTAACGTAGGTGTCCTAAGGCGAGCTCAGAGAGGACGGAAACCTCTCGTAGAGCAAAAGGGCAAAAGCTTGCTTGATCTTGACTTTCAGTACGAGTACAGACCGCGAAAGCGTGGCCTATCGATCCTTTTAATCCTGATTGTTTCAGGTAAGAGGTGTCAGAAAAGTTACCACAGGGATAACTGGCTTGTGGCAGCCAAGCGTCCATAGCGACGTTGCTTTTTGATCCTTCGATGTCGGCTCTTCCTATCATTGCGAAGCAGAATTCGCCAAGCGTTGGATTGTTCACCCACTAATAGGGAACGTGAGCTGGGTTTAGACCGTCGTGAGACAGGTTAGTTTTACCCTACTGTTGACTTGTTATTGCGAAAGTAATCCTGCTTAGTACGAGAGGAACAGCGGGTTCAAACATTTGGTTCATAGACTTGATCGACAGATCAATGGTCTGAAGCTACCATTTGAGAGATTATAACTGAACGCCTCTAAGTTAGAATCTCGCCTTGTCAAGGCGAAAATTTCTTGCTTCCCGGTGTCGGGAGGCATCTCTATCTCGTGGCAACACGAGAGCTTATGCCCTATGTATGGCCTTGGCGTCGTAGTGAACTCTGCGACGCTTGCCAACGCCAGATCACTCTGGTTCAATGTCGGGGCGCTAAATCACTTGCATACGACTTGGTCTCTTGGTCAAGGTGTTGTATTCAGTAGAGCAGTCTTTTTATACTGCGATCTGTTGAGACTATCCTTTGATTGAGTCTTTTGTTAGCTGTACCCGGAAAAATTAATTTCCAGCTGGTACTCACGCTGGATTTTTATATGAAGAGTATTTATAGACTTGGTATTTTCATAAGCCTATAAAACACAAAAAAGTGCCCTCCCGAGACAGCGGAAAAACACGTTCAAAGTGCCTCCCAGCGACAGCAATGTGTGTGCCGTCGGCACAGCGGCTGCCGCGTTAACCGCTGTCAGTGTTGAAAATTGCTTGTTCATAGAGCGTTATGTAGGGGGGTGCACTACACAAATTGAGAGACCTATATATGTCAGGAGGGTGAGAGTCGTGCTGAGTGTGTGTCTGTCTCAGCGGTCGTGTCGGCTGGTCGGTGGTGAGTGTGTATGTGGTAGCTGCGGCTGCTAAGTACGCATTTGCAATCGTGTCGGTTGGCGTTGACGGACTTTGTGGTTCCCAAATGAATCGCACCAGCGCTTGTGCTCGATGATATTTCTCGGGTCTTGTGCTGTGGCAGCGAGTCGCTTAAATTGTGTATGTCGAAACGTCGAGGCGTTTCGCTTACCGATGCGTGTGATTTGCTTTCATAATAACTGCATCTCTTCTGTACAAAAATCTAATGTTATTGCGGTATCGGTCGTTGTTGTGTGTGGGACACGTTTACGAGAATAAGACTTGTCGACCACTAGTCAGGAAGTCTCAATTTGACGGCTTTGTCGTTTGAATTGTTTCGGAATACTAGTGCTGGCATTAATTTCTCGCTAGACTTCTAGTCTGCGTAATACCTGATTGATTCTGTCAGCGCGATATGCTCAAGTAAAAGATTAAGCCATGCAT
This sequence comes from Caenorhabditis zanzibari, assembly GCA_963966625.1. NCBI lineage: Eukaryota > Metazoa > Nematoda > Chromadorea > Rhabditida > Rhabditidae > Caenorhabditis > Caenorhabditis zanzibari. The sequence goes on from OZ016470.1 coordinate 4,640,836, forward strand.
GCTTTGATTCATCAATGAAATTGCGTACGGCTCATTAGAGCAGATATCACCTTATTCGGAATTCTAATATGGATAACTGCGGAAATACTGGAGCTAATACATGTATCTAAACCCCAACGTAAGGCGGGGTGCAATTATTAGAACAGACCAAACGTTTTCGGACGTTGTTTGTTGACTCTGAATAAAGCAGTTTATTGTCAGTTTCGACTGACTTTATCCGAAAAGGGTGTCTGCCCTTTCAACTAGATGGTAGTTTATTGGACTACCATGGTTGTTACGGGTAACGGAGAATAAGGGTTCGACTCCGGAGAGGGAGCCTTAGAAACGGCTACCACGTCCAAGGAAGGCAGCAGGCGCGAAACTTATCCACTGTTGAGTATGAGATAGTGACTAAAAATATAAAGACTCATCCTTTTGGATGAGTTATTTCAATGAGTTGAATACAAATGATTCTTCGAGTAGCAAGGAGAGGGCAAGTCTGGTGCCAGCAGCCGCGGTAATTCCAGCTCTCCTAGTGTATCTCGTTATTGCTGCGGTTAAAAAGCTCGTAGTTGGATCTAGGTTACGTGCTGCAGTTCGCAATTTGCGTCAACTGTAGTCGTGACTTCTAATTTGCTGGTTTGAGGTTGGGTTCGCCCTTCAACTGCCAGCAGGTTTACCTTGAATAAATCAGAGTGCTCAATACAAGCGCTTGCTTGAATAGCTCATCATGGAATAATGAAACAGGACTTCGGTTCTTTTTGTTGGTTCTAGAACTGATTTAATGGTTAAGAGGGACAAACCGGGGGCATTCGTATCATTACGCGAGAGGTGAAATTCGTGGACCGTAGTGAGACGCCCAACAGCGAAAGCATTTGCCAAGAATGTCTTCATTAATCAAGAACGAAAGTCAGAGGTTCGAAGGCGATTAGATACCGCCCTAGTTCTGACCGTAAACGATGCCATCTCGCGATTCGGAGGGTTTGTGCCCTGCCGAGGAGCTATCCGGAAACGAAAGTCTTTCGGTTCCGGGGGGTAGTATGGTTGCAAAGCTGAAACTTAAAGAAATTGACGGAAGGGCACCACAAGGCGTGGAGCTTGCGGCTTAATTTGACTCAACACGGGAAAACTCACCCGGTCCGGACACCATTAGGACTGACAGATTGAAAGCTCTTTCTCGATTTGGTGGTTGGTGGTGCATGGCCGTTCTTAGTTGGTGGAGTGATTTGTCTGGTTTATTCCGATAACGAGCGAGACTCTAGCCTGCTAAATAGTTGCCGAATCTTCGGGTTCGTATAACTTCTTAGAGGGATAAGCGGTGTTTAGCCGCACGAGATTGAGCGATAACAGGTCTGTGATGCCCTTAGATGTCCGGGGCTGCACGCGTGCTACACTGGTGGAGTCAGCGGGTTTTTCCTATGCCGAAAGGTATCGGTAAACCGTTGAAATTCTTCCATGTCCGGGATAGGGTATTGTAATTATTGCCCTTAAACGAGGAATGCCTAGTAAGTGTGAGTCATCAGCTCACGTTGATTACGTCCCTGCCCTTTGTACACACCGCCCGTCGCTATCCGGGACTGAACTGATTCGAGAAGAGTGAGGACTGTCGCTTCGAGGTTTCACGACTTCGTTGTTGCGGAAATCATTTTTATCGCATTGGTTTGAACCGGGTAAAAGTCGTAACAAGGTAGCTGTAGGTGAACCTGCAGCTGGATCATCGCCGTCTCGAATGAGCACGTGATTTTCCATAACCTTTAGAGGTGTGCTTCGAGAGAAGCGCGTCTCGGCCACGTCAACGTTCCAGTTGAGATGTCGCCTCAATGGACGTGTTACTGATGGCTGTTCGTTTCGGAACGTGATAGCTAATTGCCAAAATCAGTATCGTCTTGACTTAATGCGATGCGTGCACCAGTTTCTGGTGCCGTGTTGCGTCTCGACACAAAAACTCCCGTGCTTGTGTGGCTCGGTGGCTATATGCGGCAAGATTCAGGTCGTTGTCGATAGTCTTAATGATTGTCTTTCTCTCTCTCTTCGGAGTGGACGACAGCGCCAATTGCTAAGCACCACTATTTTTCTGATTGGATTAGTTTCAAAAGCATCCTCTTCTCGGAGAGAGATCTTTTGTTGAGTTCTTTCGAGATCTCGATAATACGTACTAGCTTCAGCGATGGATCGGTTGCATCGAGTATCGATGAAGAACGCAGCTTGCTGCGTTACTTACCACGAATTGCAGACGCTTAGAGTGGTGAAATTTCGAACGCATAGCACCGACTGGGTCTCCAGTCGGTACGTCTGGTTCAGGGTTGTTTATCTAACTGCCAATGCTGCTTGATTGCGGTCTAGGCTTGTCGAATGACATTAGGTCCCTCTAACCAGAGACTTAATCTCGTTCTAGTGTCCGAAGCATCACAAGTCGAGACCCGACGTAAGTCGACTCGTAATGTGACGCGCTACTCTTATATCAGTGGAAGGGAGCTGCCAAATGGCGTCCAACTTGACTTGCTGGGTTACCATCAAGACGTGTATCACATAACGTGTCTACTGATGTTTTAATCTTGGTGTATGTCAGACAGGCTCGTCGCTCTCTACATCTGAATACTGGGATTCGTTTTGATCTAGTTGCTGCTTCTCGCGGCTCTAGCTATAACGGTGCGTGTCTTGCTATTCTCAACCTGAACTCAGTCGTGATTACCCGCTGAACTTAAGCATATCATTTAGCGGAGGAAAAGAAACTAAACAGGATTCCCTTAGTAACGGCGAGTGAAACGGGAAGAGCCCAGCGTCGAATCGTTCAGTCTTTGGCTGCTACGAAATGTGACGTATAGGTGTAGTCTTCCAGCAGTGTCGTGAGTCCGAAGTCCTTACGATTGAGGCCATAAACCAGAGAGGGTGCGAGTCCCGTCCTGGATTGCGGCACTGTTGGTTCGGTTGCTCCTTGGAGTCGGGTTGCTTGAAAGTGCAGCCTAAAGTGGGTGATAAACTTCATCTAAGGCTAAATATCGACTCGATTGCGATAGCGAACAAGTACCGTGAGGGAAAGTTGCAAAGGACTTTGAAGAGAGAGTTCAAGAGAACGTGAAATCGCTGGAGTGGAACCGGAGACAGTTGATGTTGCTTGGAGACAATTTTGGTGACTGGTCGCTTAGTTGTGATCGTTGCCGGATGTCGTTTCCTATGCTATGCCGACGGCGTTGGCTGCTCGTTCTTGCCCGACAGTGTTGCCCAGCTCGCAAGAGTCGGTGTCTTGTTGTCGGTCGTTAGTTCGTGGTGGCTAGCGTTTAGTTACGCTAGTGTGTGTGACGTCGGTGTGAAAGTCGACGACGTTTCCGACCCGTCTTGAAACACGGATTGCGGAGTGCTTGTCTACTGCGAGTCAAAGGGTGGTAAAACCTTGCGGCGAAATGAAAGTGAAGGTCAGTCTCGAATTGGCCGACGTGGGATCTGCGCTCTTCGGAGTGTTGCGCACCACGGCCCTGTACGTGTCACTTGTGACTGTGCAGAGGTTGAGCAGTTGGCAAACGACCCGAAAGATGGTGAACTATGCCTGAGCAGGATGAAGCCAGAGGAAACTCTGGTGGAAGTCCGTATCGGTTCTGACGTGCAAATCGATCGATAGACTTGGGTATAGGGGCGAAAGACTAATCGAACCATCTAGTAGCTGGTTCCTTCCGAAGTTTCCCTCAGGATAGCTGGATCTCTGGCAGTTATATTCGGTAAAGCTAATGATTAGAGGCCTTGGGGGCGTAATGCCCTCAACCTATTCTCAAACTTTCAATGGATATGAAGTTGCAGTTTCTTTAGTGAACTGTCAACGTGAATGCGAGGTCCAAGTGGGCCATTTTTGGTAAGCAGAACTGGCGCTGTGGGATGAACCAAACGTGGAGTTAAGGTGCCTAACTTCTTGCTCATGAGACCCCACAAAAGGTGTTGGTTGATATTGACAGCAGGACGGTGGCCATGGAAGTCGGTATCCGCTAAGGAGTGTGTAACAACTCACCTGCCGAATCAACTAGCCCTGAAAATGGATGGCGCTTAAGCGAGAGACCTATACTCCGCCGTTGCGACATGTGCGTTGTCTAACGCCAAGTCGTAACGAGTAGGAAGGTCGTGGCGGTTGCGTTGAAGGCTATGAGCGTGGGCTTGGCTGGAGCTTCCGTCAGTGCAGATCGTAATGGTAGTAGCAAATATTCAAGTTCGATCCTTGAAGACTGAAGTGGAGAAGGGTTCCACGTGAACAGTAGTTGGATGTGGGTCAGTCGATCCTAAGGTACTGGCGAACGCCTTGTATCATCGGTGGCGAAAAGCTTGCTTTTGGTCCCCGTTTGTCGAAAGGGAATAGGGTTAATATTCCCTAACTGAGATGCAAAGATTGTGTTCTTCGGAGCACAAGCGCGGTAACGCATTCGAACTTGGTTAGTCGCTCAAAGACCGAGCTAGAGTTTTCTTCTCTAGTTAAGGAACGGGCTCCCTGGAATTGGTTCAGCCAGAGATGGGGACGTTGTTTCCGAAAAGCACCGCGGTTTCTGTGGTGTCTCGTGCTCTTTGAACGGCCCTTAAAACACCAAGGGAGGCTATTAATTTGCACTCAATCGTACCGATATCCGCATTAGGTCTCCAAGGTGAACAGCCTCTAGTCGATAGAATAATGTAGGTAAGGGAAGTCGGCAAACTAGATCCGTAACTTCGGGAAAAGGATTGGCTCCAGTGGTTGGAACGATTGGCCAGTTGGTTGATGCTTGTCCGGCGCTATTCTGTCTGCTTGATGCTTTCGGGCTGATGGCGGACTAGTGATAGTGCTTGCTTGTGGACGCTTTCTGGTGTGTGCTTGGACCTCGGTCCTAGTATCCTGATCGCTCATCTAAACAACCGTACTGGAACCGGTACGGACTCAGGGAATCCGACTGTCTAATTAAAACAGAGGTGACAGATGGTCCTTGCGGACGTTGACTGTCACTGATTTCTGCCCAGTGCTCTGAATGTTAAATCGTAGTAATTCGAGTAAGCGCGGGTAAACGGCGGGAGTAACTATGACTCTCTTAAGGTAGCCAAATGCCTCGTCATTTAACTGGTGACGCGCATGAATGGATTAACGAGATTCCTACTGTCCCTAACTACTCTCTAGCGAAACCACAGCCAAGGGAACGGGCTTGGCAAAAATAGCGGGGAAAGAAGACCCTGTTGAGCTTGACTCTAGTTTGACATTGTGAAGAGTCATGAGAGGTGTAGCATAGGTGGGAGACTTCGGTCGACAGTGAAATACCACCACTTTCATCGACTCTTTACTTATTCGGTTGAAAGAGAATTGGCTTCACGGCCTCTTTTCGAAGCATTAAGCGGAGCCATTTTATGGCACCGTGACTCTCCTCGAAGACAGTGTCAAGCGGGGAGTTTGACTGGGGCGGTACATCTACCAAATCGTAACGTAGGTGTCCTAAGGCGAGCTCAGAGAGGACGGAAACCTCTCGTAGAGCAAAAGGGCAAAAGCTTGCTTGATCTTGACTTTCAGTACGAGTACAGACCGCGAAAGCGTGGCCTATCGATCCTTTTAATCCTGATTGTTTCAGGTAAGAGGTATCAGAAAAGTTACCACAGGGATAACTGGCTTGTGGCAGCCAAGCGTCCATAGCGACGTTGCTTTTTGATCCTTCGATGTCGGCTCTTCCTATCATTGCGAAGCAGAATTCGCCAAGCGTTGGATTGTTCACCCACTAATAGGGAACGTGAGCTGGGTTTAGACCGTCGTGAGACAGGTTAGTTTTACCCTACTGTTGACTTGTTATTGCGAAAGTAATCCTGCTTAGTACGAGAGGAACAGCGGGTTCAAACATTTGGTTCATAGACTTGATCGACAGATCAATGGTCTGAAGCTACCATTTGAGAGATTATAACTGAACGCCTCTAAGTTAGAATCTCGCCTTGTCAAGGCGAAAATTTCTTGCTTCCCGGTGTCGGGAGGCATCTCTATCTCGTGGCAACACGAGAGCTTATGCCCTATGTATGGCCTTGGCGTCGTAGTGAACTCTGCGACGCTTGCCAACGCCAGATCACTCTGGTTCAATGTCGGGGCGCTAAATCACTTGCATACGACTTGGTCTCTTGGTCAAGGTGTTGTATTCAGTAGAGCAGTCTTTTTATACTGCGATCTGTTGAGACTATCCTTTGATTGAGTCTTTTGTTAGCTGTACCCGGAAAAATTAATTTCCAGCTGGTACTCACGCTGGATTTTTATATGAAAGTATATAGACTTGGTATTTTCATAAGCCTATAAAACACAAAAAAGTGCCCTCCCGAGACAGCGGAAAAACACGTTCAAAGTGCCTCCCAGCGACAGCAATGTGTGTGCCGTCGGCACAGCGGCTGCCGCGTTAACCGCTGTCAGTGTTGAAAATTGCTTGTTCATATTGCGATATGTAAGGGGGTGCACTACACAAATTGAGAGACCTATATATGTCAGGAGGGTGAGAGTCGTGCTGAGTGTGTGTCTGTCTCAGCGGTCGTGTCGGCTGGTCGGTGGTGAGTGTGTATGTGGTAGCTGCGGCTGCTAAGTACGCATTTGCAATCGTGTCGGTTGGCGTTGACGGACTTTGTGGTTCCCAAATGAATCGCACCAGCGCTTGTGCTCGATGATATTTCTCGGGTCTTGTGCTGTGGCAGCGAGTCGCTTAAATTGTGTATGTCGAAACGTCGAGGCGTTTCGCTTACCGATGCGTGTGATTTGCTTTCATAATAACTGCATCTCTTCTGTACAAAAATCTAATGTTATTGCGGTATCGGTCGTTGTTGTGTGTGGGACACGTTTACGAGAATAAGACTTGTCGACCACTAGTCAGGAAGTCTCAATTTGACGGCTTTGTCGTCTGAATTGTTTCGGAATACTAGTGCTGGCATTAATTTCTCGCTAGACTTCTAGTCTGCGTAATACCTGATTGATTCTGTCAGCGCGATATGCTCAAGTAAAAGATTAAGCCATGCATGCTTTGATTCATCAATGAAATTGCGTACGGCTCATTAGAGCAGATATCACCTTATTCGGAATTCTAATATGGATAACTGCGGAAATACTGGAGCTAATACATGTATCTAAACCCCAACGTAAGGCGGGGTGCAATTATTAGAACAGACCAAACGTTTTCGGACGTTGTTTGTTGACTCTGAATAAAGCAGTTTATTGTCAGTTTCGACTGACTTTATCCGAAAAGGGTGTCTGCCCTTTCAACTAGATGGTAGTTTATTGGACTACCATGGTTGTTACGGGTAACGGAGAATAAGGGTTCGACTCCGGAGAGGGAGCCTTAGAAACGGCTACCACGTCCAAGGAAGGCAGCAGGCGCGAAACTTATCCACTGTTGAGTATGAGATAGTGACTAAAAATATAAAGACTCATCCTTTTGGATGAGTTATTTCAATGAGTTGAATACAAATGATTCTTCGAGTAGCAAGGAGAGGGCAAGTCTGGTGCCAGCAGCCGCGGTAATTCCAGCTCTCCTAGTGTATCTCGTTATTGCTGCGGTTAAAAAGCTCGTAGTTGGATCTAGGTTACGTGCTGCAGTTCGCAATTTGCGTCAACTGTAGTCGTGACTTCTAATTTGCTGGTTTGAGGTTGGGTTCGCCCTTCAACTGCCAGCAGGTTTACCTTGAATAAATCAGAGTGCTCAATACAAGCGCTTGCTTGAATAGCTCATCATGGAATAATGAAACAGGACTTCGGTTCTTTTTGTTGGTTCTAGAACTGATTTAATGGTTAAAAGGGACAAACCGGGGGCATTCGTATCATTACGCGAGAGGTGAAATTCGTGGACCGTAGTGAGACGCCCAACAGCGAAAGCATTTGCCAAGAATGTCTTCATTAATCAAGAACGAAAGTCAGAGGTTCGAAGGCGATTAGATACCGCCCTAGTTCTGACCGTAAACGATGCCATCTCGCGATTCGGAGGGTTTGTGCCCTGCCGAGGAGCTATCCGGAAACGAAAGTCTTTCGGTTCCGGGGGGTAGTATGGTTGCAAAGCTGAAACTTAAAGAAATTGACGGAAGGGCACCACAAGGCGTGGAGCTTGCGGCTTAATTTGACTCAACACGGGAAAACTCACCCGGTCCGGACACCATTAGGACTGACAGATTGAAAGCTCTTTCTCGATTTGGTGGTTGGTGGTGCATGGCCGTTCTTAGTTGGTGGAGTGATTTGTCTGGTTTATTCCGATAACGAGCGAGACTCTAGCCTGCTAAATAGTTGCCGAATCTTCGGGTTCGTATAACTTCTTAGAGGGATAAGCGGTGTTTAGCCGCACGAGATTGAGCGATAACAGGTCTGTGATGCCCTTAGATGTCCGGGGCTGCACGCGTGCTACACTGGTGGAGTCAGCGGGTTTTTCCTATGCCGAAAGGTATCGGTAAACCGTTGAAATTCTTCCATGTCCGGGATAGGGTATTGTAATTATTGCCCTTAAACGAGGAATGCCTAGTAAGTGTGAGTCATCAGCTCACGTTGATTACGTCCCTGCCCTTTGTACACACCGCCCGTCGCTATCCGGGACTGAACTGATTCGAGAAGAGTGAGGACTGTCGCTTCGAGGTTTCACGACTTCGTTGTTGCGGAAATCATTTTTATCGCATTGGTTTGAACCGGGTAAAAGTCGTAACAAGGTAGCTGTAGGTGAACCTGCAGCTGGATCATCGCCGTCTCGAATGAGCACGTGATATTCCACAACCTTTAGAGGTGTGCTTCGAGAGAAGCGCGTCTCGGCCACGTCAACGTTCCAGTTGAGATGTCGCCTCAATGGACGTGTTACTGATGGCTGTTCGTTTCGGAACGTGATAGCTAATTGCCAAAATCAGTATCGTCTTGACTTAATGCGATGCGTGCACCAGTTTCTGGTGCCGTGTTGCGTCTCGACACAAAAACTCCCGTGCTTGTGTGGCTCGGTGGCTATATGCGGCAAGATTCAGGTCGTTGTCGATAGTCTTAATGATTGTCTTTCTCTCTCTCTTCGGAGTGGACGACAGCGCCAATTGCTAAGCACCACTATTTTTCTGATTGGATTAGTTTCAAAAGCATCCTCTTCTCGGAGAGAGATCTTTTGTTGAGTTCTTTCGAGATCTCGATAATACGTACTAGCTTCAGCGATGGATCGGTTGCATCGAGTATCGATGAAGAACGCAGCTTGCTGCGTTACTTACCACGAATTGCAGACGCTTAGAGTGGTGAAATTTCGAACGCATAGCACCGACTGGGTCTCCAGTCGGTACGTCTGGTTCAGGGTTGTTTATCTAACTGCCAATGCTGCTTGATTGCGGTCTAGGCTTGTCGAATGACATTAGGTCCCTCTAACCAGAGACTTAATCTCGTTCTAGTGTCCGAAGCATCACAAGTCGAGACCCGACGTAAGTCGACTCGTAATGTGACGCGCTACTCTTATATCAGTGGAAGGGAGCTGCCAAATGGCGTCCAACTTGACTTGCTGGGTTACCATCAAGACGTGTATCACATAACGTGTCTACTGATGTTTTAATCTTGGTGTATGTCAGACAGGCTCGTCGCTCTCTACATCTGAATACTGGGATTCGTTTTGATCTAGTTGCTGCTTCTCGCGGCTCTAGCTATAACGGTGCGTGTCTTGCTATTCTCAACCTGAACTCAGTCGTGATTACCCGCTGAACTTAAGCATATCATTTAGCGGAGGAAAAGAAACTAAACAGGATTCCCTTAGTAACGGCGAGTGAAACGGGAAGAGCCCAGCGTCGAATCGTTCAGTCTTTGGCTGCTACGAAATGTGACGTATAGGTGTAGTCTTCCAGCAGTGTCGTGAGTCCGAAGTCCTTACGATTGAGGCCATAAACCAGAGAGGGTGCGAGTCCCGTCCTGGATTGCGGCACTGTTGGTTCGGTTGCTCCTTGGAGTCGGGTTGCTTGAAAGTGCAGCCTAAAGTGGGTGATAAACTTCATCTAAGGCTAAATATCGACTCGATTGCGATAGCGAACAAGTACCGTGAGGGAAAGTTGCAAAGGACTTTGAAGAGAGAGTTCAAGAGAACGTGAAATCGCTGGAGTGGAACCGGAGACAGTTGATGTTGCTTGGAGACAATTTTGGTGACTGGTCGCTTAGTTGTGATCGTTGCCGGATGTCGTTTCCTATGCTATGCCGACGGCGTTGGCTGCTCGTTCTTGCCCGACAGTGTTGCCCAGCTCGCAAGAGTCGGTGTCTTGTTGTCGGTCGTTAGTTCGTGGTGGCTAGCGTTTAGTTACGCTAGTGTGTGTGACGTCGGTGTGAAAGTCGACGACGTTTCCGACCCGTCTTGAAACACGGATTGCGGAGTGCTTGTCTACTGCGAGTCAAAGGGTGGTAAAACCTTGCGGCGAAATGAAAGTGAAGGTCAGTCTCGAATTGGCCGACGTGGGATCTGCGCTCTTCGGAGTGTTGCGCACCACGGCCCTGTACGTGTCACTTGTGACTGTGCAGAGGTTGAGCAGTTGGCAAACGACCCGAAAGATGGTGAACTATGCCTGAGCAGGATGAAGCCAGAGGAAACTCTGGTGGAAGTCCGTATCGGTTCTGACGTGCAAATCGATCGATAGACTTGGGTATAGGGGCGAAAGACTAATCGAACCATCTAGTAGCTGGTTCCTTCCGAAGTTTCCCTCAGGATAGCTGGATCTCTGGCAGTTATATTCGGTAAAGCTAATGATTAGAGGCCTTGGGGGCGTAATGCCCTCAACCTATTCTCAAACTTTCAATGGATATGAAGTTGCAGTTTCTTTAGTGAACTGTCAACGTGAATGCGAGGTCCAAGTGGGCCATTTTTGGTAAGCAGAACTGGCGCTGTGGGATGAACCAAACGTGGAGTTAAGGTGCCTAACTTCTTGCTCATGAGACCCCACAAAAGGTGTTGGTTGATATTGACAGCAGGACGGTGGCCATGGAAGTCGGTATCCGCTAAGGAGTGTGTAACAACTCACCTGCCGAATCAACTAGCCCTGAAAATGGATGGCGCTTAAGCGAGAGACCTATACTCCGCCGTTGCGACATGTGCGTTGTCTAACGCCAAGTCGTAACGAGTAGGAAGGTCGTGGCGGTTGCGTTGAAGGCTATGAGCGTGGGCTTGGCTGGAGCTTCCGTCAGTGCAGATCGTAATGGTAGTAGCAAATATTCAAGTTCGATCCTTGAAGACTGAAGTGGAGAAGGGTTCCACGTGAACAGTAGTTGGATGTGGGTCAGTCGATCCTAAGGTACTGGCGAACGCCTTGTATCATCGGTGGCGAAAAGCTTGCTTTTGGTCCCCGTTTGTCGAAAGGGAATAGGGTTAATATTCCCTAACTGAGATGCAAAGATTGTGTTCTTCGGAGCACAAGCGCGGTAACGCATTCGAACTTGGTTAGTCGCTCAAAGACCGAGCTAGAGTTTTCTTCTCTAGTTAAGGAACGGGCTCCCTGGAATTGGTTCAGCCAGAGATGGGGACGTTGTTTCCGAAAAGCACCGCGGTTTCTGTGGTGTCTCGTGCTCTTTGAACGGCCCTTAAAACACCAAGGGAGGCTATTAATTTGCACTCAATCGTACCGATATCCGCATTAGGTCTCCAAGGTGAACAGCCTCTAGTCGATAGAATAATGTAGGTAAGGGAAGTCGGCAAACTAGATCCGTAACTTCGGGAAAAGGATTGGCTCCAGTGGTTGGAACGATTGGCCAGTTGGTTGATGCTTGTCCGGCGCTATTCTGTCTGCTTGATGCTTTCGGGCTGATGGCGGACTAGTGATAGTGCTTGCTTGTGGACGCTTTCTGGTGTGTGCTTGGACCTCGGTCCTAGTATCCTGATCGCTCATCTAAACAACCGTACTGGAACCGGTACGGACTCAGGGAATCCGACTGTCTAATTAAAACAGAGGTGACAGATGGTCCTTGCGGACGTTGACTGTCACTGATTTCTGCCCAGTGCTCTGAATGTTAAATCGTAGTAATTCGAGTAAGCGCGGGTAAACGGCGGGAGTAACTATGACTCTCTTAAGGTAGCCAAATGCCTCGTCATTTAACTGGTGACGCGCATGAATGGTTCCTCACTGGATCGGCCCCCTCACTTTCAGTGTTGGCGAGGAACGGGTCGTGCTAACTGGTCCAAATATCTCACGTAGATCGACAATAGTTTGACAGATCAGGCGGCCCGGTGTCACTACCGGGTAAACAGAGATAATGAGCTAATAGAGTGATACCTCACACCGCGAACGCTACCACGCGGGGAACAGTACCTGCTGAACTCAAAGGCGGCCTAGCCCCGTAAGGCACTAGGCGGAATAACCACCGAGGTCTACAGATGCTGCAGCCCGACTGGGGGCCAAACCAAATCCAAAAACCGTCGTGGCTAACCTTCCACGAACGTCCGTGAGTAAATAACCTGTGGATAATCATTCCCGATGAAAGGGGTGTCGGATACCTAACCGCGGGGAGATGGCACGCTTAGTAAAAAGGGAATGATTTGAAGCAGGGGACGAGAGTAAAGAGTTCGGCGCCCTTCACCCTCATAGTTCCGCTGATGCTAGCTGAACCAATCTTACGGTGCCCCGGAGACAAGTACAGATTTTGGAAAGCCTCACGGGGACCACACTGCCGCCTCTGATCCCATTGATACACCCAAGGACTCCTCGGAGCCGCTCAGAGGGTTGCGACAAGGGTGGCGCCGGCGCGAATACAGTGTGCGGAAGGCGGTCGTCGGGTTCACAGTCGGCTCGCCGACGCGTGCGTCCACGGCCGTCCGGAGGTCACTAACCGAGCTAACAACACCTGTGGATCCTATGGAACCTACCCCCACAGCCGCAACAAAGTAGCCAGGGTAGATGCACGGCAAATTTGGCGTCCGACATCGGTAAGGTGAGGAACCGCATACGAGTCATTAGCTCCCCCCCGTCGAGACGAGACATATGGTAGGGACAGCGAAGGATCCGCTGGAACTAGCCGGAAACCGCAAACCAAAGACACTGTCTCTGGTGACCACGTTCAGGACGAATAGCAAGAAAGGGTCCTACTAGGCCGCAAGGACAGTCTGACAACAACGCTAGCTACGTTGCTGGTAGGCCCTGTCTGGCCGACGAAAGGACTTCCTGAACGCACCGAAGCCTAACTCCGTGCCCAAACGTAGGGTTTCGGGACCAGGCATCCAAGTAGCGAGAACCGAGAAGGGAAGCATCTTCCGTAAGGGGACCGCTATCTTGGACTAGAAGCATAGCTCCGACACTGCAGCCGGATACCTGGACTCGCCCACAGGTTCCGATGCGTTAAGGTTGCAGCATCGGTAGTAACCACCATGACGACTGCAAGAGAGGGGTGCATGCCAGAAGTGAACTCTAGGAGCGCACGTAGCACCACCTCAATGACGGCGGGATGAGCTCAAGGTGGGCGCGAGGTGACGGGTGGAAATGACGGCTACCTCCAAACCCGGTGGGCGGTGAGTCAAATAGGCCCAGCCAGCCTCAGAAGGAGTAAGGCAGATACAGTGGAAGAAAGCGTGGGCAACTTAGGTTCCCCACGTCTGGAAAGCTACTAGCCGGAGAGTTGTTGGTGGCAGACGTCCGACACATGCCCGCTTCTAAGTGTCACGTTCCATTCGGGTAATGCTAACATGCTATACCACAACTACCTGCGATCGCTGAAAAGCAGACGGCTACTCAAGTAAGAGGTCGCAGTTACCCCGAACAATCGCAAAGTGACGCGCATGAATGGATTAACGAGATTCCTACTGTCCCTAACTACTCTCTAGCGAAACCACAGCCAAGGGAACGGGCTTGGCAAAAATAGCGGGGAAAGAAGACCCTGTTGAGCTTGACTCTAGTTTGACATTGTGAAGAGTCATGAGAGGTGTAGCATAGGTGGGAGACTTCGGTCGACAGTGAAATACCACCACTTTCATCGACTCTTTACTTATTCGGTTGAAAGAGAATTGGCTTCACGGCCTCTTTTCGAAGCATTAAGCGGAGCCATTTTATGGCACCGTGACTCTCCTCGAAGACAGTGTCAAGCGGGGAGTTTGACTGGGGCGGTACATCTACCAAATCGTAACGTAGGTGTCCTAAGGCGAGCTCAGAGAGGACGGAAACCTCTCGTAGAGCAAAAGGGCAAAAGCTTGCTTGATCTTGACTTTCAGTACGAGTACAGACCGCGAAAGCGTGGCCTATCGATCCTTTTAATCCTGATTGTTTCAGGTAAGAGGTGTCAGAAAAGTTACCACAGGGATAACTGGCTTGTGGCAGCCAAGCGTCCATAGCGACGTTGCTTTTTGATCCTTCGATGTCGGCTCTTCCTATCATTGCGAAGCAGAATTCGCCAAGCGTTGGATTGTTCACCCACTAATAGGGAACGTGAGCTGGGTTTAGACCGTCGTGAGACAGGTTAGTTTTACCCTACTGTTGACTTGTTATTGCGAAAGTAATCCTGCTTAGTACGAGAGGAACAGCGGGTTCAAACATTTGGTTCATAGACTTGATCGACAGATCAATGGTCTGAAGCTACCATTTGAGAGATTATAACTGAACGCCTCTAAGTTAGAATCTCGCCTTGTCAAGGCGAAAATTTCTTGCTTCCCGGTGTCGGGAGGCATCTCTATCTCGTGGCAACACGAGAGCTTATGCCCTATGTATGGCCTTGGCGTCGTAGTGAACTCTGCGACGCTTGCCAACGCCAGATCACTCTGGTTCAATGTCGGGGCGCTAAATCACTTGCATACGACTTGGTCTCTTGGTCAAGGTGTTGTATTCAGTAGAGCAGTCTTTTTATACTGCGATCTGTTGAGACTATCCTTTGATTGAGTCTTTTGTTAGCTGTACCCGGAAAAATTAATTTCCAGCTGGTACTCACGCTGGATTTTTATATGAAGAGTATTTATAGACTTGGTATTTTCATAAGCCTATAAAACACAAAAAAGTGCCGAGACAGCGGAAAAACACGTTCAAAGTGCCTCCCAGCGACAGCAATGTGTGTGCCGTCGGCACAGCGGCTGCCGCGTTAACCGCTGTCAGTGTTGAAAATTGCTTGTTCATAGAGCGTTATGTAGGGGGGTGCACTACACAAATTGAGAGACCTATATATGTCAGGAGGGTGAGAGTCGTGCTGAGTGTGTGTCTGTCTCAGCGGTCGTGTCGGCTGGTCGGTGGTGAGTGTGTATGTGGTAGCTGCGGCTGCTAAGTACGCATTTGCAATCGTGTCGGTTGGCGTTGACGGACTTTGTGGTTCCCAAATGAATCGCACCAGCGCTTGTGCTCGATGATATTTCTCGGGTCTTGTGCTGTGGCAGCGAGTCGCTTAAATTGTGTATGTCGAAACGTCGAGGCGTTTCGCTTACCGATGCGTGTGATTTGCTTTCATAATAACTGCATCTCTTCTGTACAAAAATCTAATGTTATTGCGGTATCGGTCGTTGTTGTGTGTGGGACACGTTTACGAGAATAAGACTTGTCGACCACTAGTCAGGAAGTCTCAATTTGACGGCTTTGTCGTTTGAATTGTTTCGGAATACTAGTGCTGGCATTAATTTCTCGCTAGACTTCTAGTCTGCGTAATACCTGATTGATTCTGTCAGCGCGATATGCTCAAGTAAAAGATTAAGCCATGCATGCTTTGATTCATCAATGAAATTGCGTACGGCTCATTAGAGCAGATATCACCTTATTCGGAATTCTAATATGGATAACTGCGGAAATACTGGAGCTAATACATGTATCTAAACCCCAACGTAAGGCGGGGTGCAATTATTAGAACAGACCAAACGTTTTCGGACGTTGTTTGTTGACTCTGAATAAAGCAGTTTATTGTCAGTTTCGACTGACTTTATCCGAAAAGGGTGTCTGCCCTTTCAACTAGATGGTAGTTTATTGGACTACCATGGTTGTTACGGGTAACGGAGAATAAGGGTTCGACTCCGGAGAGGGAGCCTTAGAAACGGCTACCACGTCCAAGGAAGGCAGCAGGCGCGAAACTTATCCACTGTTGAGTATGAGATAGTGACTAAAAATATAAAGACTCATCCTTTTGGATGAGTTATTTCAATGAGTTGAATACAAATGATTCTTCGAGTAGCAAGGAGAGGGCAAGTCTGGTGCCAGCAGCCGCGGTAATTCCAGCTCTCCTAGTGTATCTCGTTATTGCTGCGGTTAAAAAGCTCGTAGTTGGATCTAGGTTACGTGCTGCAGTTCGCAATTTGCGTCAACTGTAGTCGTGACTTCTAATTTGCTGGTTTGAGGTTGGGTTCGCCCTTCAACTGCCAGCAGGTTTACCTTGAATAAATCAGAGTGCTCAATACAAGCGCTTGCTTGAATAGCTCATCATGGAATAATGAAACAGGACTTCGGTTCTTTTTGTTGGTTCTAGAACTGATTTAATGGTTAAGAGGGACAAACCGGGGGCATTCGTATCATTACGCGAGAGGTGAAATTCGTGGACCGTAGTGAGACGCCCAACAGCGAAAGCATTTGCCAAGAATGTCTTCATTAATCAAGAACGAAAGTCAGAGGTTCGAAGGCGATTAGATACCGCCCTAGTTCTGACCGTAAACGATGCCATCTCGCGATTCGGAGGGTTTGTGCCCTGCCGAGGAGCTATCCGGAAACGAAAGTCTTTCGGTTCCGGGGGTAGTATGGTTGCAAAGCTGAAACTTAAAGAAATTGACGGAAGGGCACCACAAGGCGTGGAGCTTGCGGCTTAATTTGACTCAACACGGGAAAACTCACCCGGTCCGGACACCATTAGGACTGACAGATTGAAAGCTCTTTCTCGATTTGGTGGTTGGTGGTGCATGGCCGTTCTTAGTTGGTGGAGTGATTTGTCTGGTTTATTCCGATAACGAGCGAGACTCTAGCCTGCTAAATAGTTGCCGAATCTTCGGGTTCGTATAACTTCTTAGAGGGATAAGCGGTGTTTAGCCGCACGAGATTGAGCGATAACAGGTCTGTGATGCCCTTAGATGTCCGGGGCTGCACGCGTGCTACACTGGTGGAGTCAGCGGGTTTTTCCTATGCCGAAAGGTATCGGTAAACCGTTGAAATTCTTCCATGTCCGGGATAGGGTATTGTAATTATTGCCCTTAAACGAGGAATGCCTAGTAAGTGTGAGTCATCAGCTCACGTTGATTACGTCCCTGCCCTTTGTACACACCGCCCGTCGCTATCCGGGACTGAACTGATTCGAGAAGAGTGAGGACTGTCGCTTCGAGGTTTCACGACTTCGTTGTTGCGGAAATCATTTTTATCGCATTGGTTTGAACCGGGTAAAAGTCGTAACAAGGTAGCTGTAGGTGAACCTGCAGCTGGATCATCGCCGTCTCGAATGAGCACGTGATATTCCACAACCTTTAGAGGTGTGCTTCGAGAGAAGCGCGTCTCGGCCA
Organism: Caenorhabditis zanzibari; assembly: GCA_963966625.1. Taxonomy (NCBI): domain Eukaryota; kingdom Metazoa; phylum Nematoda; class Chromadorea; order Rhabditida; family Rhabditidae; genus Caenorhabditis; species Caenorhabditis zanzibari. The sequence goes on from OZ016470.1 coordinate 4,658,169, forward strand.
CGTCAACGTTCCAGTTGAGATGTCGCCTCAATGGACGTGTTACTGATGGCTGTTCGTTTCGGAACGTGATAGCTAATTGCCAAAATCAGTATCGTCTTGACTTAATGCGATGCGTGCACCAGTTTCTGGTGCCGTGTTGCGTCTCGACACAAAAACTCCCGTGCTTGTGTGGCTCGGTGGCTATATGCGGCAAGATTCAGGTCGTTGTCGATAGTCTTAATGATTGTCTTTCTCTCTCTCTTCGGAGTGGACGACAGCGCCAATTGCTAAGCACCACTATTTTTCTGATTGGATTAGTTTCAAAAGCATCCTCTTCTCGGAGAGAGATCTTTTGTTGAGTTCTTTCGAGATCTCGATAATACGTACTAGCTTCAGCGATGGATCGGTTGCATCGAGTATCGATGAA
>OZ016470.1:4663574-4673574 GCA_963966625.1 Caenorhabditis zanzibari
GAAAAGGGTGTCTGCCCTTTCAACTAGATGGTAGTTTATTGGACTACCATGGTTGTTACGGGTAACGGAGAATAAGGGTTCGACTCCGGAGAGGGAGCCTTAGAAACGGCTACCACGTCCAAGGAAGGCAGCAGGCGCGAAACTTATCCACTGTTGAGTATGAGATAGTGACTAAAAATATAAAGACTCATCCTTTTGGATGAGTTATTTCAATGAGTTGAATACAAATGATTCTTCGAGTAGCAAGGAGAGGGCAAGTCTGGTGCCAGCAGCCGCGGTAATTCCAGCTCTCCTAGTGTATCTCGTTATTGCTGCGGTTAAAAAGCTCGTAGTTGGATCTAGGTTACGTGCTGCAGTTCGCAATTTGCGTCAACTGTAGTCGTGACTTCTAATTTGCTGGTTTGAGGTTGGGTTCGCCCTTCAACTGCCAGCAGGTTTACCTTGAATAAATCAGAGTGCTCAATACAAGCGCTTGCTTGAATAGCTCATCATGGAATAATGAAACAGGACTTCGGTTCTTTTTGTTGGTTCTAGAACTGATTTAATGGTTAAGAGGGACAAACCGGGGGCATTCGTATCATTACGCGAGAGGTGAAATTCGTGGACCGTAGTGAGACGCCCAACAGCGAAAGCATTTGCCAAGAATGTCTTCATTAATCAAGAACGAAAGTCAGAGGTTCGAAGGCGATTAGATACCGCCCTAGTTCTGACCGTAAACGATGCCATCTCGCGATTCGGAGGGTTTGTGCCCTGCCGAGGAGCTATCCGGAAACGAAAGTCTTTCGGTTCCGGGGGGTAGTATGGTTGCAAAGCTGAAACTTAAAGAAATTGACGGAAGGGCACCACAAGGCGTGGAGCTTGCGGCTTAATTTGACTCAACACGGGAAAACTCACCCGGTCCGGACACCATTAGGACTGACAGATTGAAAGCTCTTTCTCGATTTGGTGGTTGGTGGTGCATGGCCGTTCTTAGTTGGTGGAGTGATTTGTCTGGTTTATTCCGATAACGAGCGAGACTCTAGCCTGCTAAATAGTTGCCGAATCTTCGGGTTCGTATAACTTCTTAGAGGGATAAGCGGTGTTTAGCCGCACGAGATTGAGCGATAACAGGTCTGTGATGCCCTTAGATGTCCGGGGCTGCACGCGTGCTACACTGGTGGAGTCAGCGGGTTTTTCCTATGCCGAAAGGTATCGGTAAACCGTTGAAATTCTTCCATGTCCGGGATAGGGTATTGTAATTATTGCCCTTAAACGAGGAATGCCTAGTAAGTGTGAGTCATCAGCTCACGTTGATTACGTCCCTGCCCTTTGTACACACCGCCCGTCGCTATCCGGGACTGAACTGATTCGAGAAGAGTGAGGACTGTCGCTTCGAGGTTTCACGACTTCGTTGTTGCGGAAATCATTTTTATCGCATTGGTTTGAACCGGGTAAAAGTCGTAACAAGGTAGCTGTAGGTGAACCTGCAGCTGGATCATCGCCGTCTCGAATGAGCACGTGATATTCCACAACCTTTAGAGGTGTGCTTCGAGAGAAGCGCGTCTCGGCCACGTCAACGTTCCAGTTGAGATGTCGCCTCAATGGACGTGTTACTGATGGCTGTTCGTTTCGGAACGTGATAGCTAATTGCCAAAATCAGTATCGTCTTGACTTAATGCGATGCGTGCACCAGTTTCTGGTGCCGTGTTGCGTCTCGACACAAAAACTCCCGTGCTTGTGTGGCTCGGTGGCTATATGCGGCAAGATTCAGGTCGTTGTCGATAGTCTTAATGATTGTCTTTCTCTCTCTCTTCGGAGTGGACGACAGCGCCAATTGCTAAGCACCACTATTTTTCTGATTGGATTAGTTTCAAAAGCATCCTCTTCTCGGAGAGAGATCTTTTGTTGAGTTCTTTCGAGATCTCGATAATACGTACTAGCTTCAGCGATGGATCGGTTGCATCGAGTATCGATGAAGAACGCAGCTTGCTGCGTTACTTACCACGAATTGCAGACGCTTAGAGTGGTGAAATTTCGAACGCATAGCACCGACTGGGTCTCCAGTCGGTACGTCTGGTTCAGGGTTGTTTATCTAACTGCCAATGCTGCTTGATTGCGGTCTAGGCTTGTCGAATGACATTAGGTCCCTCTAACCAGAGACTTAATCTCGTTCTAGTGTCCGAAGCATCACAAGTCGAGACCCGACGTAAGTCGACTCGTAATGTGACGCGCTACTCTTATATCAGCGGAAGGGAGCTGCCAAATGGCGTCCAACTTGACTTGCTGGGTTACCATCAAGACGTGTATCACATAACGTGTCTACTGATGTTTTAATCTTGGTGTATGTCAGACAGGCTCGTCGCTCTCTACATCTGAATACTGGGATTCGTTTTGATCTAGTTGCTGCTTCTCGCGGCTCTAGCTATAACGGTGCGTGTCTTGCTATTCTCAACCTGAACTCAGTCGTGATTACCCGCTGAACTTAAGCATATCATTTAGCGGAGGAAAAGAAACTAAACAGGATTCCCTTAGTAACGGCGAGTGAAACGGGAAGAGCCCAGCGTCGAATCGTTCAGTCTTTGGCTGCTACGAAATGTGACGTATAGGTGTAGTCTTCCAGCAGTGTCGTGAGTCCGAAGTCCTTACGATTGAGGCCATAAACCACAGAGGGTGCGAGTCCCGTCCTGGATTGCGGCACTGTTGGTTCGGTTGCTCCTTGGAGTCGGGTTGCTTGAAAGTGCAGCCTAAAGTGGGTGATAAACTTCATCTAAGGCTAAATATCGACTCGATTGCGATAGCGAACAAGTACCGTGAGGGAAAGTTGCAAAGGACTTTGAAGAGAGAGTTCAAGAGAACGTGAAATCGCTGGAGTGGAACCGGAGACAGTTGATGTTGCTTGGAGACAATTTTGGTGACTGGTCGCTTAGTTGTGATCGTTGCCGGATGTCGTTTCCTATGCTATGCCGACGGCGTTGGCTGCTCGTTCTTGCCCGACAGTGTTGCCCAGCTCGCAAGAGTCGGTGTCTTGTTGTCGGTCGTTAGTTCGTGGTGGCTAGCGTTTAGTTACGCTAGTGTGTGTGACGTCGGTGTGAAAGTCGACGACGTTTCCGACCCGTCTTGAAACACGGATTGCGGAGTGCTTGTCTACTGCGAGTCAAAGGGTGGTAAAACCTTGCGGCGAAATGAAAGTGAAGGTCAGTCTCGAATTGGCCGACGTGGGATCTGCGCTCTTCGGAGTGTTGCGCACCACGGCCCTGTACGTGTCACTTGTGACTGTGCAGAGGTTGAGCAGTTGGCAAACGACCCGAAAGATGGTGAACTATGCCTGAGCAGGATGAAGCCAGAGGAAACTCTGGTGGAAGTCCGTATCGGTTCTGACGTGCAAATCGATCGATAGACTTGGGTATAGGGGCGAAAGACTAATCGAACCATCTAGTAGCTGGTTCCTTCCGAAGTTTCCCTCAGGATAGCTGGATCTCTGGCAGTTATATTCGGTAAAGCTAATGATTAGAGGCCTTGGGGGCGTAATGCCCTCAACCTATTCTCAAACTTTCAATGGATATGAAGTTGCAGTTTCTTTAGTGAACTGTCAACGTGAATGCGAGGTCCAAGTGGGCCATTTTTGGTAAGCAGAACTGGCGCTGTGGGATGAACCAAACGTGGAGTTAAGGTGCCTAACTTCTTGCTCATGAGACCCCACAAAAGGTGTTGGTTGATATTGACAGCAGGACGGTGGCCATGGAAGTCGGTATCCGCTAAGGAGTGTGTAACAACTCACCTGCCGAATCAACTAGCCCTGAAAATGGATGGCGCTTAAGCGAGAGACCTATACTCCGCCGTTGCGACATGTGCGTTGTCTAACGCCAAGTCGTAACGAGTAGGAAGGTCGTGGCGGTTGCGTTGAAGGCTATGAGCGTGGGCTTGGCTGGAGCTTCCGTCAGTGCAGATCGTAATGGTAGTAGCAAATATTCAAGTTCGATCCTTGAAGACTGAAGTGGAGAAGGGTTCCACGTGAACAGTAGTTGGATGTGGGTCAGTCGATCCTAAGGTACTGGCGAACGCCTTGTATCATCGGTGGCGAAAAGCTTGCTTTTGGTCCCCGTTTGTCGAAAGGGAATAGGGTTAATATTCCCTAACTGAGATGCAAAGATTGTGTTCTTCGGAGCACAAGCGCGGTAACGCATTCGAACTTGGTTAGTCGCTCAAAGACCGAGCTAGAGTTTTCTTCTCTAGTTAAGGAACGGGCTCCCTGGAATTGGTTCAGCCAGAGATGGGGACGTTGTTTCCGAAAAGCACCGCGGTTTCTGTGGTGTCTCGTGCTCTTTGAACGGCCCTTAAAACACCAAGGGAGGCTATTAATTTGCACTCAATCGTACCGATATCCGCATTAGGTCTCCAAGGTGAACAGCCTCTAGTCGATAGAATAATGTAGGTAAGGGAAGTCGGCAAACTAGATCCGTAACTTCGGGAAAAGGATTGGCTCCAGTGGTTGGAACGATTGGCCAGTTGGTTGATGCTTGTCCGGCGCTATTCTGTCTGCTTGATGCTTTCGGGCTGATGGCGGACTAGTGATAGTGCTTGCTTGTGGACGCTTTCTGGTGTGTGCTTGGACCTCGGTCCTAGTATCCTGATCGCTCATCTAAACAACCGTACTGGAACCGGTACGGACTCAGGGAATCCGACTGTCTAATTAAAACAGAGGTGACAGATGGTCCTTGCGGACGTTGACTGTCACTGATTTCTGCCCAGTGCTCTGAATGTTAAATCGTAGTAATTCGAGTAAGCGCGGGTAAACGGCGGGAGTAACTATGACTCTCTTAAGGTAGCCAAATGCCTCGTCATTTAACTGGTGACGCGCATGAATGGATTAACGAGATTCCTACTGTCCCTAACTACTCTCTAGCGAAACCACAGCCAAGGGAACGGGCTTGGCAAAAATAGCGGGGAAAGAAGACCCTGTTGAGCTTGACTCTAGTTTGACATTGTGAAGAGTCATGAGAGGTGTAGCATAGGTGGGAGACTTCGGTCGACAGTGAAATACCACCACTTTCATCGACTCTTTACTTATTCGGTTGAAAGAGAATTGGCTTCACGGCCTCTTTTCGAAGCATTAAGCGGAGCCATTTTATGGCACCGTGACTCTCCTCGAAGACAGTGTCAAGCGGGGAGTTTGACTGGGGCGGTACATCTACCAAATCGTAACGTAGGTGTCCTAAGGCGAGCTCAGAGAGGACGGAAACCTCTCGTAGAGCAAAAGGGCAAAAGCTTGCTTGATCTTGACTTTCAGTACGAGTACAGACCGCGAAAGCGTGGCCTATCGATCCTTTTAATCCTGATTGTTTCAGGTAAGAGGTATCAGAAAAGTTACCACAGGGATAACTGGCTTGTGGCAGCCAAGCGTCCATAGCGACGTTGCTTTTTGATCCTTCGATGTCGGCTCTTCCTATCATTGCGAAGCAGAATTCGCCAAGCGTTGGATTGTTCACCCACTAATAGGGAACGTGAGCTGGGTTTAGACCGTCGTGAGACAGGTTAGTTTTACCCTACTGTTGACTTGTTATTGCGAAAGTAATCCTGCTTAGTACGAGAGGAACAGCGGGTTCAAACATTTGGTTCATAGACTTGATCGACAGATCAATGGTCTGAAGCTACCATTTGAGAGATTATAACTGAACGCCTCTAAGTTAGAATCTCGCCTTGTCAAGGCGAAAATTTCTTGCTTCCCGGTGTCGGGAGGCATCTCTATCTCGTGGCAACACGAGAGCTTATGCCCTATGTATGGCCTTGGCGTCGTAGTGAACTCTGCGACGCTTGCCAACGCCAGATCACTCTGGTTCAATGTCGGGGCGCTAAATCACTTGCATACGACTTGGTCTCTTGGTCAAGGTGTTGTATTCAGTAGAGCAGTCTTTTTATACTGCGATCTGTTGAGACTATCCTTTGATTGAGTCTTTTGTTAGCTGTACCCGGAAAAATTAATTTCCAGCTGGTACTCACGCTGGATTTTTATATGAAGAGTATTTATAGACTTGGTATTTTCATAAGCCTATAAAACACAAAAAAGTGCCCTCCCGAGACAGCGGAAAAACACGTTCAAAGTGCCTCCCAGCGACAGCAATGTGTGTGCCGTCGGCACAGCGGCTGCCGCGTTAACCGCTGTCAGTGTTGAAAATTGCTTGTTCATAGAGCGTTATGTAGGGGGGTGCACTACACAAATTGAGAGACCTATATATGTCAGGAGGGTGAGAGTCGTGCTGAGTGTGTGTCTGTCTCAGCGGTCGTGTCGGCTGGTCGGTGGTGAGTGTGTATGTGGTAGCTGCGGCTGCTAAGTACGCATTTGCAATCGTGTCGGTTGGCGTTGACGGACTTTGTGGTTCCCAAATGAATCGCACCAGCGCTTGTGCTCGATGATATTTCTCGGGTCTTGTGCTGTGGCAGCGAGTCGCTTAAATTGTGTATGTCGAAACGTCGAGGCGTTTCGCTTACCGATGCGTGTGATTTGCTTTCATAATAACTGCATCTCTTCTGTACAAAAATCTAATGTTATTGCGGTATCGGTCGTTGTTGTGTGTGGGACACGTTTACGAGAATAAGACTTGTCGACCACTAGTCAGGAAGTCTCAATTTGACGGCTTTGTCGTTTGAATTGTTTCGGAATACTAGTGCTGGCATTAATTTCTCGCTAGACTTCTAGTCTGCGTAATACCTGATTGATTCTGTCAGCGCGATATGCTCAAGTAAAAGATTAAGCCATGCATGCTTTGATTCATCAATGAAATTGCGTACGGCTCATTAGAGCAGATATCACCTTATTCGGAATTCTAATATGGATAACTGCGGAAATACTGGAGCTAATACATGTATCTAAACCCCAACGTAAGGCGGGGTGCAATTATTAGAACAGACCAAACGTTTTCGGACGTTGTTTGTTGACTCTGAATAAAGCAGTTTATTGTCAGTTTCGACTGACTTTATCCGAAAAGGGTGTCTGCCCTTTCAACTAGATGGTAGTTTATTGGACTACCATGGTTGTTACGGGTAACGGAGAATAAGGGTTCGACTCCGGAGAGGGAGCCTTAGAAACGGCTACCACGTCCAAGGAAGGCAGCAGGCGCGAAACTTATCCACTGTTGAGTATGAGATAGTGACTAAAAATATAAAGACTCATCCTTTTGGATGAGTTATTTCAATGAGTTGAATACAAATGATTCTTCGAGTAGCAAGGAGAGGGCAAGTCTGGTGCCAGCAGCCGCGGTAATTCCAGCTCTCCTAGTGTATCTCGTTATTGCTGCGGTTAAAAAGCTCGTAGTTGGATCTAGGTTACGTGCTGCAGTTCGCAATTTGCGTCAACTGTAGTCGTGACTTCTAATTTGCTGGTTTGAGGTTGGGTTCGCCCTTCAACTGCCAGCAGGTTTACCTTGAATAAATCAGAGTGCTCAATACAAGCGCTTGCTTGAATAGCTCATCATGGAATAATGAAACAGGACTTCGGTTCTTTTTGTTGGTTCTAGAACTGATTTAATGGTTAAGAGGGACAAACCGGGGGCATTCGTATCATTACGCGAGAGGTGAAATTCGTGGACCGTAGTGAGACGCCCAACAGCGAAAGCATTTGCCAAGAATGTCTTCATTAATCAAGAACGAAAGTCAGAGGTTCGAAGGCGATTAGATACCGCCCTAGTTCTGACCGTAAACGATGCCATCTCGCGATTCGGAGGGTTTGTGCCCTGCCGAGGAGCTATCCGGAAACGAAAGTCTTTCGGTTCCGGGGGTAGTATGGTTGCAAAGCTGAAACTTAAAGAAATTGACGGAAGGGCACCACAAGGCGTGGAGCTTGCGGCTTAATTTGACTCAACACGGGAAAACTCACCCGGTCCGGACACCATTAGGACTGACAGATTGAAAGCTCTTTCTCGATTTGGTGGTTGGTGGTGCATGGCCGTTCTTAGTTGGTGGAGTGATTTGTCTGGTTTATTCCGATAACGAGCGAGACTCTAGCCTGCTAAATAGTTGCCGAATCTTCGGGTTCGTATAACTTCTTAGAGGGATAAGCGGTGTTTAGCCGCACGAGATTGAGCGATAACAGGTCTGTGATGCCCTTAGATGTCCGGGGCTGCACGCGTGCTACACTGGTGGAGTCAGCGGGTTTTTCCTATGCCGAAAGGTATCGGTAAACCGTTGAAATTCTTCCATGTCCGGGATAGGGTATTGTAATTATTGCCCTTAAACGAGGAATGCCTAGTAAGTGTGAGTCATCAGCTCACGTTGATTACGTCCCTGCCCTTTGTACACACCGCCCGTCGCTATCCGGGACTGAACTGATTCGAGAAGAGTGAGGACTGTCGCTTCGAGGTTTCACGACTTCGTTGTTGCGGAAATCATTTTTATCGCATTGGTTTGAACCGGGTAAAAGTCGTAACAAGGTAGCTGTAGGTGAACCTGCAGCTGGATCATCGCCGTCTCGAATGAGCACGTGATATTCCACAACCTTTAGAGGTGTGCTTCGAGAGAAGCGCGTCTCGGCCACGTCAACGTTCCAGTTGAGATGTCGCCTCAATGGACGTGTTACTGATGGCTGTTCGTTTCGGAACGTGATAGCTAATTGCCAAAATCAGTATCGTCTTGACTTAATGCGATGCGTGCACCAGTTTCTGGTGCCGTGTTGCGTCTCGACACAAAAACTCCCGTGCTTGTGTGGCTCGGTGGCTATATGCGGCAAGATTCAGGTCGTTGTCGATAGTCTTAATGATTGTCTTTCTCTCTCTCTTCGGAGTGGACGACAGCGCCAATTGCTAAGCACCACTATTTTTCTGATTGGATTAGTTTCAAAAGCATCCTCTTCTCGGAGAGAGATCTTTTGTTGAGTTCTTTCGAGATCTCGATAATACGTACTAGCTTCAGCGATGGATCGGTTGCATCGAGTATCGATGAAGAACGCAGCTTGCTGCGTTACTTACCACGAATTGCAGACGCTTAGAGTGGTGAAATTTCGAACGCATAGCACCGACTGGGTCTCCAGTCGGTACGTCTGGTTCAGGGTTGTTTATCTAACTGCCAATGCTGCTTGATTGCGGTCTAGGCTTGTCGAATGACATTAGGTCCCTCTAACCAGAGACTTAATCTCGTTCTAGTGTCCGAAGCATCACAAGTCGAGACCCGACGTAAGTCGACTCGTAATGTGACGCGCTACTCTTATATCAGCGGAAGGGAGCTGCCAAATGGCGTCCAACTTGACTTGCTGGGTTACCATCAAGACGTGTATCACATAACGTGTCTACTGATGTTTTAATCTTGGTGTATGTCAGACAGGCTCGTCGCTCTCTACATCTGAATACTGGGATTCGTTTTGATCTAGTTGCTGCTTCTCGCGGCTCTAGCTATAACGGTGCGTGTCTTGCTATTCTCAACCTGAACTCAGTCGTGATTACCCGCTGAACTTAAGCATATCATTTAGCGGAGGAAAAGAAACTAAACAGGATTCCCTTAGTAACGGCGAGTGAAACGGGAAGAGCCCAGCGTCGAATCGTTCAGTCTTTGGCTGCTACGAAATGTGACGTATAGGTGTAGTCTTCCAGCAGTGTCGTGAGTCCGAAGTCCTTACGATTGAGGCCATAAACCACAGAGGGTGCGAGTCCCGTCCTGGATTGCGGCACTGTTGGTTCGGTTGCTCCTTGGAGTCGGGTTGCTTGAAAGTGCAGCCTAAAGTGGGTGATAAACTTCATCTAAGGCTAAATATCGACTCGATTGCGATAGCGAACAAGTACCGTGAGGGAAAGTTGCAAAGGACTTTGAAGAGAGAGTTCAAGAGAACGTGAAATCGCTGGAGTGGAACCGGAGACAGTTGATGTTGCTTGGAGACAATTTTGGTGACTGGTCGCTTAGTTGTGATCGTTGCCGGATGTCGTTTCCTATGCTATGCCGACGGCGTTGGCTGCTCGTTCTTGCCCGACAGTGTTGCCCAGCTCGCAAGAGTCGGTGTCTTGTTGTCGGTCGTTAGTTCGTGGTGGCTAGCGTTTAGTTA
>OZ016470.1:4676074-4681074 GCA_963966625.1 Caenorhabditis zanzibari
AAGTAATCCTGCTTAGTACGAGAGGAACAGCGGGTTCAAACATTTGGTTCATAGACTTGATCGACAGATCAATGGTCTGAAGCTACCATTTGAGAGATTATAACTGAACGCCTCTAAGTTAGAATCTCGCCTTGTCAAGGCGAAAATTTCTTGCTTCCCGGTGTCGGGAGGCATCTCTATCTCGTGGCAACACGAGAGCTTATGCCCTATGTATGGCCTTGGCGTCGTAGTGAACTCTGCGACGCTTGCCAACGCCAGATCACTCTGGTTCAATGTCGGGGCGCTAAATCACTTGCATACGACTTGGTCTCTTGGTCAAGGTGTTGTATTCAGTAGAGCAGTCTTTTTATACTGCGATCTGTTGAGACTATCCTTTGATTGAGTCTTTTGTTAGCTGTACCCGGAAAAATTAATTTCCAGCTGGTACTCACGCTGGATTTTTATATGAAGAGTATTTATAGACTTGGTATTTTCATAAGCCTATAAAACACAAAAAAGTGCCCTCCCGAGACAGCGGAAAAACACGTTCAAAGTGCCTCCCAGCGACAGCAATGTGTGTGCCGTCGGCACAGCGGCTGCCGCGTTAACCGCTGTCAGTGTTGAAAATTGCTTGTTCATAGAGCGTTATGTAGGGGGGTGCACTACACAAATTGAGAGACCTATATATGTCAGGAGGGTGAGAGTCGTGCTGAGTGTGTGTCTGTCTCAGCGGTCGTGTCGGCTGGTCGGTGGTGAGTGTGTATGTGGTAGCTGCGGCTGCTAAGTACGCATTTGCAATCGTGTCGGTTGGCGTTGACGGACTTTGTGGTTCCCAAATGAATCGCACCAGCGCTTGTGCTCGATGATATTTCTCGGGTCTTGTGCTGTGGCAGCGAGTCGCTTAAATTGTGTATGTCGAAACGTCGAGGCGTTTCGCTTACCGATGCGTGTGATTTGCTTTCATAATAACTGCATCTCTTCTGTACAAAAATCTAATGTTATTGCGGTATCGGTCGTTGTTGTGTGTGGGACACGTTTACGAGAATAAGACTTGTCGACCACTAGTCAGGAAGTCTCAATTTGACGGCTTTGTCGTTTGAATTGTTTCGGAATACTAGTGCTGGCATTAATTTCTCGCTAGACTTCTAGTCTGCGTAATACCTGATTGATTCTGTCAGCGCGATATGCTCAAGTAAAAGATTAAGCCATGCATGCTTTGATTCATCAATGAAATTGCGTACGGCTCATTAGAGCAGATATCACCTTATTCGGAATTCTAATATGGATAACTGCGGAAATACTGGAGCTAATACATGTATCTAAACCCCAACGTAAGGCGGGGTGCAATTATTAGAACAGACCAAACGTTTTCGGACGTTGTTTGTTGACTCTGAATAAAGCAGTTTATTGTCAGTTTCGACTGACTTTATCCGAAAAGGGTGTCTGCCCTTTCAACTAGATGGTAGTTTATTGGACTACCATGGTTGTTACGGGTAACGGAGAATAAGGGTTCGACTCCGGAGAGGGAGCCTTAGAAACGGCTACCACGTCCAAGGAAGGCAGCAGGCGCGAAACTTATCCACTGTTGAGTATGAGATAGTGACTAAAAATATAAAGACTCATCCTTTTGGATGAGTTATTTCAATGAGTTGAATACAAATGATTCTTCGAGTAGCAAGGAGAGGGCAAGTCTGGTGCCAGCAGCCGCGGTAATTCCAGCTCTCCTAGTGTATCTCGTTATTGCTGCGGTTAAAAAGCTCGTAGTTGGATATAGGTTACGTGCTGCAGTTCGCAATTTGCGTCAACTGTAGTCGTGACTTCTAATTTGCTGGTTTGAGGTTGGGTTCGCCCTTCAACTGCCAGCAGGTTTACCTTGAATAAATCAGAGTGCTCAATACAAGCGCTTGCTTGAATAGCTCATCATGGAATAATGAAACAGGACTTCGGTTCTTTTTGTTGGTTCTAGAACTGATTTAATGGTTAAGAGGGACAAACCGGGGGCATTCGTATCATTACGCGAGAGGTGAAATTCGTGGACCGTAGTGAGACGCCCAACAGCGAAAGCATTTGCCAAGAATGTCTTCATTAATCAAGAACGAAAGTCAGAGGTTCGAAGGCGATTAGATACCGCCCTAGTTCTGACCGTAAACGATGCCATCTCGCGATTCGGAGGGTTTGTGCCCTGCCGAGGAGCTATCCGGAAACGAAAGTCTTTCGGTTCCGGGGGTAGTATGGTTGCAAAGCTGAAACTTAAAGAAATTGACGGAAGGGCACCACAAGGCGTGGAGCTTGCGGCTTAATTTGACTCAACACGGGAAAACTCACCCGGTCCGGACACCATTAGGACTGACAGATTGAAAGCTCTTTCTCGATTTGGTGGTTGGTGGTGCATGGCCGTTCTTAGTTGGTGGAGTGATTTGTCTGGTTTATTCCGATAACGAGCGAGACTCTAGCCTGCTAAATAGTTGGCGAATCTTCGGGTTCGTATAACTTCTTAGAGGGATAAGCGGTGTTTAGCCGCACGAGATTGAGCGATAACAGGTCTGTGATGCCCTTAGATGTCCGGGGCTGCACGCGTGCTACACTGGTGGAGTCAGCGGGTTTTTCCTATGCCGAAAGGTATCGGTAAACCGTTGAAATTCTTCCATGTCCGGGATAGGGTATTGTAATTATTGCCCTTAAACGAGGAATGCCTAGTAAGTGTGAGTCATCAGCTCACGTTGATTACGTCCCTGCCCTTTGTACACACCGCCCGTCGCTATCCGGGACTGAACTGATTCGAGAAGAGTGAGGACTGTCGCTTCGAGGTTTCACGACTTCGTTGTTGCGGAAATCATTTTTATCGCATTGGTTTGAACCGGGTAAAAGTCGTAACAAGGTAGCTGTAGGTGAACCTGCAGCTGGATCATCGCCGTCTCGAATGAGCACGTGATTTTCCACAACCTTTAGAGGTGTGCTTCGAGAGAAGCGCGTCTCGGCCACGTCAACGTTCCAGTTGAGATGTCGCCTCAATGGACGTGTTACTGATGGCTGTTCGTTTCGGAACGTGATAGCTAATTGCCAAAATCAGTATCGTCTTGACTTAATGCGATGCGTGCACCAGTTTCTGGTGCCGTGTTGCGTCTCGACACAAAAACTCCCGTGCTTGTGTGGCTCGGTGGCTATATGCGGCAAGATTCAGGTCGTTGTCGATAGTCTTAATGATTGTCTTTCTCTCTCTCTTCGGAGTGGACGACAGCGCCAATTGCTAAGCACCACTATTTTTCTGATTGGATTAGTTTCAAAAGCATCCTCTTCTCGGAGAGAGATCTTTTGTTGAGTTCTTTCGAGATCTCGATAATACGTACTAGCTTCAGCGATGGATCGGTTGCATCGAGTATCGATGAAGAACGCAGCTTGCTGCGTTACTTACCACGAATTGCAGACGCTTAGAGTGGTGAAATTTCGAACGCATAGCACCGACTGGGTCTCCAGTCGGTACGTCTGGTTCAGGGTTGTTTATCTAACTGCCAATGCTGCTTGATTGCGGTCTAGGCTTGTCGAATGACATTAGGTCCCTCTAACCAGAGACTTAATCTCGTTCTAGTGTCCGAAGCATCACAAGTCGAGACCCGACGTAAGTCGACTCGTAATGTGACGCGCTACTCTTATATCAGTGGAAGGGAGCTGCCAAATGGCGTCCAACTTGACTTGCTGGGTTACCATCAAGACGTGTATCACATAACGTGTCTACTGATGTTTTAATCTTGGTGTATGTCAGACAGGCTCGTCGCTCTCTACATCTGAATACTGGGATTCGTTTTGATCTAGTTGCTGCTTCTCGCGGCTCTAGCTATAACGGTGCGTGTCTTGCTATTCTCAACCTGAACTCAGTCGTGATTACCCGCTGAACTTAAGCATATCATTTAGCGGAGGAAAAGAAACTAAACAGGATTCCCTTAGTAACGGCGAGTGAAACGGGAAGAGCCCAGCGTCGAATCGTTCAGTTTTTGGCTGCTACGAAATGTGACGTATAGGTGTAGTCTTCCAGCAGTGTCGTGAGTCCGAAGTCCTTACGATTGAGGCCATAAACCAGAGAGGGTGCGAGTCCCGTCCTGGATTGCGGCACTGTTGGTTCGGTTGCTCCTTGGAGTCGGGTTGCTTGAAAGTGCAGCCTAAAGTGGGTGATAAACTTCATCTAAGGCTAAATATCGACTCGATTGCGATAGCGAACAAGTACCGTGAGGGAAAGTTGCAAAGGACTTTGAAGAGAGAGTTCAAGAGAACGTGAAATCGCTGGAGTGGAACCGGAGACAGTTGATGTTGCTTGGAGACAATTTTGGTGACTGGTCGCTTAGTTGTGATCGTTGCCGGATGTCGTTTCCTATGCTATGCCGACGGCGTTGGCTGCTCGTTCTTGCCCGACAGTGTTGCCCAGCTCGCAAGAGTCGGTGTCTTGTTGTCGGTCGTTAGTTCGTGGTGGCTAGCGTTTAGTTACGCTAGTGTGTGTGACGTCGGTGTGAAAGTCGACGACGTTTCCGACCCGTCTTGAAACACGGATTGCGGAGTGCTTGTCTACTGCGAGTCAAAGGGTGGTAAAACCTTGCGGCGAAATGAAAGTGAAGGTCAGTCTCGAATTGGCCGACGTGGGATCTGCGCTCTTCGGAGTGTTGCGCACCACGGCCCTGTACGTGTCACTTGTGACTGTGCAGAGGTTGAGCAGTTGGCAAACGACCCGAAAGATGGTGAACTATGCCTGAGCAGGATGAAGCCAGAGGAAACTCTGGTGGAAGTCCGTATCGGTTCTGACGTGCAAATCGATCGATAGACTTGGGTATAGGGGCGAAAGACTAATCGAACCATCTAGTAGCTGGTTCCTTCCGAAGTTTCCCTCAGGATAGCTGGATCTCTGGCAGTTATATTCGGTAAAGCTAATGATTAGAGGCCTTGGGGGCGTAATGCCCTCAACCTATTCTCAAACTTTCAATGGATATGAAGTTGCAGTTTCTTTAGTGAACTGTCAACGTGAATGCGAGGTCCAA
>OZ016470.1:4683574-4693574 GCA_963966625.1 Caenorhabditis zanzibari
ACAGCAATGTGTGTGCCGTCGGCACAGCGGCTGCCGCGTTAACCGCTGTCAGTGTTGAAAATTGCTTGTTCATAGAGCGTTATGTAGGGGGGTGCACTACACAAATTGAGAGACCTATATATGTCAGGAGGGTGAGAGTCGTGCTGAGTGTGTGTCTGTCTCAGCGGTCGTGTCGGCTGGTCGGTGGTGAGTGTGTATGTGGTGGCTGCGGCTGTTAAGTACGCATTTGCAATCGTGTCGGTTGGCGTTGACGGACTTTGTGGTTCCCAAATGAATCGCACCAGCGCTTGTGCTCGATGATATTTCTCGGGTCTTGTGCTGTGGCAGCGAGTCGCTTAAATTGTGTATGTCGAAACGTCGAGGCGTTTCGCTTACCGATGCGTGTGATTTGCTTTCATAATAACTGCATCTCTTCTGTACAAAAATCTAATGTTATTGCGGTATCGGTCGTTGTTGTGTGTGGGACACGTTTACGAGAATAAGACTTGTCGACCACTAGTCAGGAAGTCTCAATTTGACGGCTTTGTCGTCTGAATTGTTTCGGAATACTAGTGCTGGCATTAATTTCTCGCTAGACTTCTAGTCTGCGTAATACCTGATTGATTCTGTCAGCGCGATATGCTCAAGTAAAAGATTAAGCCATGCATGCTTTGATTCATCAATGAAATTGCGTACGGCTCATTAGAGCAGATATCACCTTATTCGGAATTCTAATATGGATAACTGCGGAAATACTGGAGCTAATACATGTATCTAAACCCCAACGTAAGGCGGGGTGCAATTATTAGAACAGACCAAACGTTTTCGGACGTTGTTTGTTGACTATGAATAAAGCATTTTATTGTCAGTTTCGACTGACTTTATCCGAAAAGGGTGTCTGCCCTTTCAACTAGATGGTAGTTTATTGGACTACCATGGTTGTTACGGGTAACGGAGAATAAGGGTTCGACTCCGGAGAGGGAGCCTTAGAAACGGCTACCACGTCCAAGGAAGGCAGCAGGCGCGAAACTTATCCACTGTTGAGTATGAGATAGTGACTAAAAATATAAAGACTCATCCTTTTGGATGAGTTATTTCAATGAGTTGAATACAAATGATTCTTCGAGTAGCAAGGAGAGGGCAAGTCTGGTGCCAGCAGCCGCGGTAATTCCAGCTCTCCTAGTGTATCTCGTTATTGCTGCGGTTAAAAAGCTCGTAGTTGGATCTAGGTTACGTGCTGCAGTTCGCAATTTGCGTCAACTGTAGTCGTGACTTCTAATTTGCTGGTTTGAGGTTGGGTTCGCCCTTCAACTGCCAGCAGGTTTACCTTGAATAAATCAGAGTGCTCAATACAAGCGCTTGCTTGAATAGCTCATCATGGAATAATGAAACAGGACTTCGGTTCTTTTTGTTGGTTCTAGAACTGATTTAATGGTTAAAAGGGACAAACCGGGGGCATTCGTATCATTACGCGAGAGGTGAAATTCGTGGACCGTAGTGAGACGCCCAACAGCGAAAGCATTTGCCAAGAATGTCTTCATTAATCAAGAACGAAAGTCAGAGGTTCGAAGGCGATTAGATACCGCCCTAGTTCTGACCGTAAACGATGCCATCTCGCGATTCGGAGGGTTTGTGCCCTGCCGAGGAGCTATCCGGAAACGAAAGTCTTTCGGTTCCGGGGGTAGTATGGTTGCAAAGCTGAAACTTAAAGAAATTGACGGAAGGGCACCACAAGGCGTGGAGCTTGCGGCTTAATTTGACTCAACACGGGAAAACTCACCCGGTCCGGACACCATTAGGACTGACAGATTGAAAGCTCTTTCTCGATTTGGTGGTTGGTGGTGCATGGCCGTTCTTAGTTGGTGGAGTGATTTGTCTGGTTTATTCCGATAACGAGCGAGACTCTAGCCTGCTAAATAGTTGCCGAATCTTCGGGTTCGTATAACTTCTTAGAGGGATAAGCGGTGTTTAGCCGCACGAGATTGAGCGATAACAGGTCTGTGATGCCCTTAGATGTCCGGGGCTGCACGCGTGCTACACTGGTGGAGTCAGCGGGTTTTTCCTATGCCGAAAGGTATCGGTAAACCGTTGAAATTCTTCCATGTCCGGGATAGGGTATTGTAATTATTGCCCTTAAACGAGGAATGCCTAGTAAGTGTGAGTCATCAGCTCACGTTGATTACGTCCCTGCCCTTTGTACACACCGCCCGTCGCTATCCGGGACTGAACTGATTCGAGAAGAGTGAGGACTGTCGCTTCGAGGTTTCACGACTTCGTTGTTGCGGAAATCATTTTTATCGCATTGGTTTGAACCGGGTAAAAGTCGTAACAAGGTAGCTGTAGGTGAACCTGCAGCTGGATCATCGCCGTCTCGAATGAGCACGTGATATTCCACAACCTTTAGAGGTGTGCTTCGAGAGAAGCGCGTCTCGGCCACGTCAACGTTCCAGTTGAGATGTCGCCTCAATGGACGTGTTACTGATGGCTGTTCGTTTCGGAACGTGATAGCTAATTGCCAAAATCAGTATCGTCTTGACTTAATGCGATGCGTGCACCAGTTTCTGGTGCCGTGTTGCGTCTCGACACAAAAACTCCCGTGCTTGTGTGGCTCGGTGGCTATATGCGGCAAGATTCAGGTCGTTGTCGATAGTCTTAATGATTGTCTTTCTCTCTCTCTTCGGAGTGGACGACAGCGCCAATTGCTAAGCACCACTATTTTTCTGATTGGATTAGTTTCAAAAGCATCCTCTTCTCGGAGAGAGATCTTTTGTTGAGTTCTTTCGAGATCTCGATAATACGTACTAGCTTCAGCGATGGATCGGTTGCATCGAGTATCGATGAAGAACGCAGCTTGCTGCGTTACTTACCACGAATTGCAGACGCTTAGAGTGGTGAAATTTCGAACGCATAGCACCGACTGGGTCTCCAGTCGGTACGTCTGGTTCAGGGTTGTTTATCTAACTGCCAATGCTGCTTGATTGCGGTCTAGGCTTGTCGAATGACATTAGGTCCCTCTAACCAGAGACTTAATCTCGTTCTAGTGTCCGAAGCATCACAAGTCGAGACCCGACGTAAGTCGACTCGTAATGTGACGCGCTACTCTTATATCAGTGGAAGGGAGCTGCCAAATGGCGTCCAACTTGACTTGCTGGGTTACCATCAAGACGTGTATCACATAACGTGTCTACTGATGTTTTAATCTTGGTGTATGTCAGACAGGCTCGTCGCTCTCTACATCTGAATACTGGGATTCGTTTTGATCTAGTTGCTGCTTCTCGCGGCTCTAGCTATAACGGTGCGTGTCTTGCTATTCTCAACCTGAACTCAGTCGTGATTACCCGCTGAACTTAAGCATATCATTTAGCGGAGGAAAAGAAACTAAACAGGATTCCCTTAGTAACGGCGAGTGAAACGGGAAGAGCCCAGCGTCGAATCGTTCAGTCTTTGGCTGCTACGAAATGTGACGTATAGGTGTAGTCTTCCAGCAGTGTCGTGAGTCCGAAGTCCTTACGATTGAGGCCATAAACCAGAGAGGGTGCGAGTCCCGTCCTGGATTGCGGCACTGTTGGTTCGGTTGCTCCTTGGAGTCGGGTTGCTTGAAAGTGCAGCCTAAAGTGGGTGATAAACTTCATCTAAGGCTAAATATCGACTCGATTGCGATAGCGAACAAGTACCGTGAGGGAAAGTTGCAAAGGACTTTGAAGAGAGAGTTCAAGAGAACGTGAAATCGCTGGAGTGGAACCGGAGACAGTTGATGTTGCTTGGAGACAATTTTGGTGACTGGTCGCTTAGTTGTGATCGTTGCCGGATGTCGTTTCCTATGCTATGCCGACGGCGTTGGCTGCTCGTTCTTGCCCGACAGTGTTGCCCAGCTCGCAAGAGTCGGTGTCTTGTTGTCGGTCGTTAGTTCGTGGTGGCTAGCGTTTAGTTACGCTAGTGTGTGTGACGTCGGTGTGAAAGTCGACGACGTTTCCGACCCGTCTTGAAACACGGATTGCGGAGTGCTTGTCTACTGCGAGTCAAAGGGTGGTAAAACCTTGCGGCGAAATGAAAGTGAAGGTCAGTCTCGAATTGGCCGACGTGGGATCTGCGCTCTTCGGAGTGTTGCGCACCACGGCCCTGTACGTGTCACTTGTGACTGTGCAGAGGTTGAGCAGTTGGCAAACGACCCGAAAGATGGTGAACTATGCCTGAGCAGGATGAAGCCAGAGGAAACTCTGGTGGAAGTCCGTATCGGTTCTGACGTGTAAATCGATCGATAGACTTGGGTATAGGGGCGAAAGACTAATCGAACCATCTAGTAGCTGGTTCCTTCCGAAGTTTCCCTCAGGATAGCTGGATCTCTGGCAGTTATATTCGGTAAAGCTAATGATTAGAGGCCTTGGGGGCGTAATGCCCTCAACCTATTCTCAAACTTTCAATGGATATGAAGTTGCAGTTTCTTTAGTGAACTGTCAACGTGAATGCGAGGTCCAAGTGGGCCATTTTTGGTAAGCAGAACTGGCGCTGTGGGATGAACCAAACGTGGAGTTAAGGTGCCTAACTTCTTGCTCATGAGACCCCACAAAAGGTGTTGGTTGATATTGACAGCAGGACGGTGGCCATGGAAGTCGGTATCCGCTAAGGAGTGTGTAACAACTCACCTGCCGAATCAACTAGCCCTGAAAATGGATGGCGCTTAAGCGAGAGACCTATACTCCGCCGTTGCGACATGTGCGTTGTCTAACGCCAAGTCGTAACGAGTAGGAAGGTCGTGGCGGTTGCGTTGAAGGCTATGAGCGTGGGCTTGGCTGGAGCTTCCGTCAGTGCAGATCGTAATGGTAGTAGCAAATATTCAAGTTCGATCCTTGAAGACTGAAGTGGAGAAGGGTTCCACGTGAACAGTAGTTGGATGTGGGTCAGTCGATCCTAAGGTACTGGCGAACGCCTTGTATCATCGGTGGCGAAAAGCTTGCTTTTGGTCCCCGTTTGTCGAAAGGGAATAGGGTTAATATTCCCTAACTGAGATGCAAAGATTGTGTTCTTCGGAGCACAAGCGCGGTAACGCATTCGAACTTGGTTAGTCGCTCAAAGACCGAGCTAGAGTTTTCTTCTCTAGTTAAGGAACGGGCTCCCTGGAATTGGTTCAGCCAGAGATGGGGACGTTGTTTCCGAAAAGCACCGCGGTTTCTGTGGTGTCTCGTGCTCTTTGAACGGCCCTTAAAACACCAAGGGAGGCTATTAATTTGCACTCAATCGTACCGATATCCGCATTAGGTCTCCAAGGTGAACAGCCTCTAGTCGATAGAATAATGTAGGTAAGGGAAGTCGGCAAACTAGATCCGTAACTTCGGGAAAAGGATTGGCTCCAGTGGTTGGAACGATTGGCCAGTTGGTTGATGCTTGTCCGGCGCTATTCTGTCTGCTTGATGCTTTCGGGCTGATGGCGGACTAGTGATAGTGCTTGCTTGTGGACGCTTTCTGGTGTGTGCTTGGACCTCGGTCCTAGTATCCTGATCGCTCATCTAAACAACCGTACTGGAACCGGTACGGACTCAGGGAATCCGACTGTCTAATTAAAACAGAGGTGACAGATGGTCCTTGCGGACGTTGACTGTCACTGATTTCTGCCCAGTGCTCTGAATGTTAAATCGTAGTAATTCGAGTAAGCGCGGGTAAACGGCGGGAGTAACTATGACTCTCTTAAGGTAGCCAAATGCCTCGTCATTTAACTGGTGACGCGCATGAATGGATTAACGAGATTCCTACTGTCCCTAACTACTCTCTAGCGAAACCACAGCCAAGGGAACGGGCTTGGCAAAAATAGCGGGGAAAGAAGACCCTGTTGAGCTTGACTCTAGTTTGACATTGTGAAGAGTCATGAGAGGTGTAGCATAGGTGGGAGACTTCGGTCGACAGTGAAATACCACCACTTTCATCGACTCTTTACTTATTCGGTTGAAAGAGAATTGGCTTCACGGCCTCTTTTCGAAGCATTAAGCGGAGCCATTTTATGGCACCGTGACTCTCCTCGAAGACAGTGTCAAGCGGGGAGTTTGACTGGGGCGGTACATCTACCAAATCGTAACGTAGGTGTCCTAAGGCGAGCTCAGAGAGGACGGAAACCTCTCGTAGAGCAAAAGGGCAAAAGCTTGCTTGATCTTGACTTTCAGTACGAGTACAGACCGCGAAAGCGTGGCCTATCGATCCTTTTAATCCTGATTGTTTCAGGTAAGAGGTATCAGAAAAGTTACCACAGGGATAACTGGCTTGTGGCAGCCAAGCGTCCATAGCGACGTTGCTTTTTGATCCTTCGATGTCGGCTCTTCCTATCATTGCGAAGCAGAATTCGCCAAGCGTTGGATTGTTCACCCACTAATAGGGAACGTGAGCTGGGTTTAGACCGTCGTGAGACAGGTTAGTTTTACCCTACTGTTGACTTGTTATTGCGAAAGTAATCCTGCTTAGTACGAGAGGAACAGCGGGTTCAAACATTTGGTTCATAGACTTGATCGACAGATCAATGGTCTGAAGCTACCATTTGAGAGATTATAACTGAACGCCTCTAAGTTAGAATCTCGCCTTGTCAAGGCGAAAATTTCTTGCTTCCCGGTGTCGGGAGGCATCTCTATCTCGTGGCAACACGAGAGCTTATGCCCTATGTATGGCCTTGGCGTCGTAGTGAACTCTGCGACGCTTGCCAACGCCAGATCACTCTGGTTCAATGTCGGGGCGCTAAATCACTTGCATACGACTTGGTCTCTTGGTCAAGGTGTTGTATTCAGTAGAGCAGTCTTTTTATACTGCGATCTGTTGAGACTATCCTTTGATTGAGTCTTTTGTTAGCTGTACCCGGAAAAATTAATTTCCAGCTGGTACTCACGCTGGATTTTTATATGAAGAGTATTTATAGACTTGGTATTTTCATAAGCCTATAAAACACAAAAAAGTGCCCTCCCGAGACAGCGGAAAAACACGTTCAAAGTGCCTCCCAGCGACAGCAATGTGTGTGCCGTCGGCACAGCGGCTGCCGCGTTAACCGCTGTCAGTGTTGAAAATTGCTTGTTCATAGAGCGTTATGTAGGGGGGTGCACTACACAAATTGAGAGACCTATATATGTCAGGAGGGTGAGAGTCGTGCTGAGTGTGTGTCTGTCTCAGCGGTCGTGTCGGCTGGTCGGTGGTGAGTGTGTATGTGGTAGCTGCGGCTGCTAAGTACGCATTTGCAATCGTGTCGGTTGGCGTTGACGGACTTTGTGGTTCCCAAATGAATCGCACCAGCGCTTGTGCTCGATGATATTTCTCGGGTCTTGTGCTGTGGCAGCGAGTCGCTTAAATTGTGTATGTCGAAACGTCGAGGCGTTTCGCTTACCGATGCGTGTGATTTGCTTTCATAATAACTGCATCTCTTCTGTACAAAAATCTAATGTTATTGCGGTATCGGTCGTTGTTGTGTGTGGGACACGTTTACGAGAATAAGACTTGTCGACCACTAGTCAGGAAGTCTCAATTTGACGGCTTTGTCGTTTGAATTGTTTCGGAATACTAGTGCTGGCATTAATTTCTCGCTAGACTTCTAGTCTGCGTAATACCTGATTGATTCTGTCAGCGCGATATGCTCAAGTAAAAGATTAAGCCATGCATGCTTTGATTCATCAATGAAGTTGCGTACGGCTCATTAGAGCAGATATCACCTTATTCGGAATTCTAATATGGATAACTGCGGAAATACTGGAGCTAATACATGTATCTAAACCCCAACGTAAGGCGGGGTGCAATTATTAGAACAGACCAAACGTTTTCGGACGTTGTTTGTTGACTCTGAATAAAGCAGTTTATTGTCAGTTTCGACTGACTTTATCCGAAAAGGGTGTCTGTCCTTTCAACTAGATGGTAGTTTATTGGACTACCATGGTTGTTACGGGTAACGGAGAATAAGGGTTCGACTCCGGAGAGGGAGCCTTAGAAACGGCTACCACGTCCAAGGAAGGCAGCAGGCGCGAAACTTATCCACTGTTGAGTATGAGATAGTGACTAAAAATATAAAGACTCATCCTTTTGGATGAGTTATTTCAATGAGTTGAATACAAATGATTCTTCGAGTAGCAAGGAGAGGGCAAGTCTGGTGCCAGCAGCCGCGGTAATTCCAGCTCTCCTAGTGTATCTCGTTATTGCTGCGGTTAAAAAGCTCGTAGTTGGATCTAGGTTACGTGCTGCAGTTCGCAATTTGCGTCAACTGTAGTCGTGACTTCTAATTTGCTGGTTTGAGGTTGGGTTCGCCCTTCAACTGCCAGCAGGTTTACCTTGAATAAATCAGAGTGCTCAATACAAGCGCTTGCTTGAATAGCTCATCATGGAATAATGAAACAGGACTTCGGTTCTTTTTGTTGGTTCTAGAACTGATTTAATGGTTAAGAGGGACAAACCGGGGGCATTCGTATCATTACGCGAGAGGTGAAATTCGTGGACCGTAGTGAGACGCCCAACAGCGAAAGCATTTGCCAAGAATGTCTTCATTAATCAAGAACGAAAGTCAGAGGTTCGAAGGCGATTAGATACCGCCCTAGTTCTGACCGTAAACGATGCCATCTCGCGATTCGGAGGGTTTGTGCCCTGCCGAGGAGCTATCCGGAAACGAAAGTCTTTCGGTTCCGGGGGGTAGTATGGTTGCAAAGCTGAAACTTAAAGAAATTGACGGAAGGGCACCACAAGGCGTGGAGCTTGCGGCTTAATTTGACTCAACACGGGAAAACTCACCCGGTCCGGACACCATTAGGACTGACAGATTGAAAGCTCTTTCTCGATTTGGTGGTTGGTGGTGCATGGCCGTTCTTAGTTGGTGGAGTGATTTGTCTGGTTTATTCCGATAACGAGCGAGACTCTAGCCTGCTAAATAGTTGCCGAATCTTCGGGTTCGTATAACTTCTTAGAGGGATAAGCGGTGTTTAGCCGCACGAGATTGAGCGATAACAGGTCTGTGATGCCCTTAGATGTCCGGGGCTGCACGCGTGCTACACTGGTGGAGTCAGCGGGTTTTTCCTATGCCGAAAGGTATCGGTAAACCGTTGAAATTCTTCCATGTCCGGGATAGGGTATTGTAATTATTGCCCTTAAACGAGGAATGCCTAGTAAGTGTGAGTCATCAGCTCACGTTGATTACGTCCCTGCCCTTTGTACACACCGCCCGTCGCTATCCGGGACTGAACTGATTCGAGAAGAGTGAGGACTGTCGCTTCGAGGTTTCACGACTTCGTTGTTGCGGAAATCATTTTTATCGCATTGGTTTGAACCGGGTAAAAGTCGTAACAAGGTAGCTGTAGGTGAACCTGCAGCTGGATCATCGCCGTCTCGAATGAGCACGTGATTTTCCACAACCTTTAGAGGTGTGCTTCGAGAGAAGCGCGTCTCGGCCACGTCAACGTTCCAGTTGAGATGTCGCCTCAATGGACGTGTTACTGATGGCTGTTCGTTTCGGAACGTGATAGCTAATTGCCAAAATCAGTATCGTCTTGACTTAATGCGATGCGTGCACCAGTTTCTGGTGCCGTGTCGCGTCTCGACACAAAAACTCCCGTGCTTGTGTGTCTCGGTGGCTATATGCGGCAAGATTCAGGTCGTTGTCGATAGTCTTAATGATTGTCTTTCTCTCTCTCTTCGGAGTGGACGACAGCGCCAATTGCTAAGCACCACTATTTTTCTGATTGGATTAGTTTCAAAAGCATCCTCTTCTCGGAGAGAGATCTTTTGTTGAGTTCTTTCGAGATCTCGATAATACGTACTAGCTTCAGCGATGGATCGGTTGCATCGAGTATCGATGAAGAACGCAGCTTGCTGCGTTACTTACCACGAATTGCAGACGCTTAGAGTGGTGAAATTTCGAACGCATAGCACCGACTGGGTCTCCAGTCGGTACGTCTGGTTCAGGGTTGTTTATCTAACTGCCAATGCTGCTTGATTGCGGTCTAGGCTTGTCGAATGACATTAGGTCCCTCTAACCAGAGACTTAATCTCGTTCTAGTGTCCGAAGCATCACAAGTCGAGA
>OZ016470.1:4698574-4708574 GCA_963966625.1 Caenorhabditis zanzibari
ACAAATGATTCTTCGAGTAGCAAGGAGAGGGCAAGTCTGGTGCCAGCAGCCGCGGTAATTCCAGCTCTCCTAGTGTATCTCGTTATTGCTGCGGTTAAAAAGCTCGTAGTTGGATCTAGGTTACGTGCTGCAGTTCGCAATTTGCGTCAACTGTAGTCGTGACTTCTAATTTGCTGGTTTGAGGTTGGGTTCGCCCTTCAACTGCCAGCAGGTTTACCTTGAATAAATCAGAGTGCTCAATACAAGCGCTTGCTTGAATAGCTCATCATGGAATAATGAAACAGGACTTCGGTTCTTTTTGTTGGTTCTAGAACTGATTTAATGGTTAAGAGGGACAAACCGGGGGCATTCGTATCATTACGCGAGAGGTGAAATTCGTGGACCGTAGTGAGACGCCCAACAGCGAAAGCATTTGCCAAGAATGTCTTCATTAATCAAGAACGAAAGTCAGAGGTTCGAAGGCGATTAGATACCGCCCTAGTTCTGACCGTAAACGATGCCATCTCGCGATTCGGAGGGTTTGTGCCCTGCCGAGGAGCTATCCGGAAACGAAAGTCTTTCGGTTCCGGGGGTAGTATGGTTGCAAAGCTGAAACTTAAAGAAATTGACGGAAGGGCACCACAAGGCGTGGAGCTTGCGGCTTAATTTGACTCAACACGGGAAAACTCACCCGGTCCGGACACCATTAGGACTGACAGATTGAAAGCTCTTTCTCGATTTGGTGGTTGGTGGTGCATGGCCGTTCTTAGTTGGTGGAGTGATTTGTCTGGTTTATTCCGATAACGAGCGAGACTCTAGCCTGCTAAATAGTTGCCGAATCTTCGGGTTCGTATAACTTCTTAGAGGGATAAGCGGTGTTTAGCCGCACGAGATTGAGCGATAACAGGTCTGTGATGCCCTTAGATGTCCGGGGCTGCACGCGTGCTACACTGGTGGAGTCAGCGGGTTTTTCCTATGCCGAAAGGTATCGGTAAACCGTTGAAATTCTTCCATGTCCGGGATAGGGTATTGTAATTATTGCCCTTAAACGAGGAATGCCTAGTAAGTGTGAGTCATCAGCTCACGTTGATTACGTCCCTGCCCTTTGTACACACCGCCCGTCGCTATCCGGGACTGAACTGATTCGAGAAGAGTGAGGACTGTCGCTTCGAGGTTTCACGACTTCGTTGTTGCGGAAATCATTTTTATCGCATTGGTTTGAACCGGGTAAAAGTCGTAACAAGGTAGCTGTAGGTGAACCTGCAGCTGGATCATCGCCGTCTCGAATGAGCACGTGATATTCCACAACCTTTAGAGGTGTGCTTCGAGAGAAGCGCGTCTCGGCCACGTCAACGTTCCAGTTGAGATGTCGCCTCAATGGACGTGTTACTGATGGCTGTTCGTTTCGGAACGTGATAGCTAATTGCCAAAATCAGTATCGTCTTGACTTAATGCGATGCGTGCACCAGTTTCTGGTGCCGTGTTGCGTCTCGACACAAAAACTCCCGTGCTTGTGTGGCTCGGTGGCTATATGCGGCAAGATTCAGGTCGTTGTCGATAGTCTTAATGATTGTCTTTCTCTCTCTCTTCGGAGTGGACGACAGCGCCAATTGCTAAGCACCACTATTTTTCTGATTGGATTAGTTTCAAAAGCATCCTCTTCTCGGAGAGAGATCTTTTGTTGAGTTCTTTCGAGATCTCGATAATACGTACTAGCTTCAGCGATGGATCGGTTGCATCGAGTATCGATGAAGAACGCAGCTTGCTGCGTTACTTACCACGAATTGCAGACGCTTAGAGTGGTGAAATTTCGAACGCATAGCACCGACTGGGTCTCCAGTCGGTACGTCTGGTTCAGGGTTGTTTATCTAACTGCCAATGCTGCTTGATTGCGGTCTAGGCTTGTCGAATGACATTAGGTCCCTCTAACCAGAGACTTAATCTCGTTCTAGTGTCCGAAGCATCACAAGTCGAGACCCGACGTAAGTCGACTCGTAATGTGACGCGCTACTCTTATATCAGTGGAAGGGAGCTGCCAAATGGCGTCCAACTTGACTTGCTGGGTTACCATCAAGACGTGTATCACATAACGTGTCTACTGATGTTTTAATCTTGGTGTATGTCAGACAGGCTCGTCGCTCTCTACATCTGAATACTGGGATTCGTTTTGATCTAGTTGCTGCTTCTCGCGGCTCTAGCTATAACGGTGCGTGTCTTGCTATTCTCAACCTGAACTCAGTCGTGATTACCCGCTGAACTTAAGCATATCATTTAGCGGAGGAAAAGAAACTAAACAGGATTCCCTTAGTAACGGCGAGTGAAACGGGAAGAGCCCAGCGTCGAATCGTTCAGTCTTTGGCTGCTACGAAATGTGACGTATAGGTGTAGTCTTCCAGCAGTGTCGTGAGTCCGAAGTCCTTACGATTGAGGCCATAAACCAGAGAGGGTGCGAGTCCCGTCCTGGATTGCGGCACTGTTGGTTCGGTTGCTCCTTGGAGTCGGGTTGCTTGAAAGTGCAGCCTAAAGTGGGTGATAAACTTCATCTAAGGCTAAATATCGACTCGATTGCGATAGCGAACAAGTACCGTGAGGGAAAGTTGCAAAGGACTTTGAAGAGAGAGTTCAAGAGAACGTGAAATCGCTGGAGTGGAACCGGAGACAGTTGATGTTGCTTGGAGACAATTTTGGTGACTGGTCGCTTAGTTGTGATCGTTGCCGGATGTCGTTTCCTATGCTATGCCGACGGCGTTGGCTGCTCGTTCTTGCCCGACAGTGTTGCCCAGCTCGCAAGAGTCGGTGTCTTGTTGTCGGTCGTTAGTTCGTGGTGGCTAGCGTTTAGTTACGCTAGTGTGTGTGACGTCGGTGTGAAAGTCGACGACGTTTCCGACCCGTCTTGAAACACGGATTGCGGAGTGCTTGTCTACTGCGAGTCAAAGGGTGGTAAAACCTTGCGGCGAAATGAAAGTGAAGGTCAGTCTCGAATTGGCCGACGTGGGATCTGCGCTCTTCGGAGTGTTGCGCACCACGGCCCTGTACGTGTCACTTGTGACTGTGCAGAGGTTGAGCAGTTGGCAAACGACCCGAAAGATGGTGAACTATGCCTGAGCAGGATGAAGCCAGAGGAAACTCTGGTGGAAGTCCGTATCGGTTCTGACGTGCAAATCGATCGATAGACTTGGGTATAGGGGCGAAAGACTAATCGAACCATCTAGTAGCTGGTTCCTTCCGAAGTTTCCCTCAGGATAGCTGGATCTCTGGCAGTTATATTCGGTAAAGCTAATGATTAGAGGCCTTGGGGGCGTAATGCCCTCAACCTATTCTCAAACTTTCAATGGATATGAAGTTGCAGTTTCTTTAGTGAACTGTCAACGTGAATGCGAGGTCCAAGTGGGCCATTTTTGGTAAGCAGAACTGGCGCTGTGGGATGAACCAAACGTGGAGTTAAGGTGCCTAACTTCTTGCTCATGAGACCCCACAAAAGGTGTTGGTTGATATTGACAGCAGGACGGTGGCCATGGAAGTCGGTATCCGCTAAGGAGTGTGTAACAACTCACCTGCCGAATCAACTAGCCCTGAAAATGGATGGCGCTTAAGCGAGAGACCTATACTCCGCCGTTGCGACATGTGCGTTGTCTAACGCCAAGTCGTAACGAGTAGGAAGGTCGTGGCGGTTGCGTTGAAGGCTATGAGCGTGGGCTTGGCTGGAGCTTCCGTCAGTGCAGATCGTAATGGTAGTAGCAAATATTCAAGTTCGATCCTTGAAGACTGAAGTGGAGAAGGGTTCCACGTGAACAGTAGTTGGATGTGGGTCAGTCGATCCTAAGGTACTGGCGAACGCCTTGTATCATCGGTGGCGAAAAGCTTGCTTTTGGTCCCCGTTTGTCGAAAGGGAATAGGGTTAATATTCCCTAACTGAGATGCAAAGATTGTGTTCTTCGGAGCACAAGCGCGGTAACGCATTCGAACTTGGTTAGTCGCTCAAAGACCGAGCTAGAGTTTTCTTCTCTAGTTAAGGAACGGGCTCCCTGGAATTGGTTCAGCCAGAGATGGGGACGTTGTTTCCGAAAAGCACCGCGGTTTCTGTGGTGTCTCGTGCTCTTTGAACGGCCCTTAAAACACCAAGGGAGGCTATTAATTTGCACTCAATCGTACCGATATCCGCATTAGGTCTCCAAGGTGAACAGCCTCTAGTCGATAGAATAATGTAGGTAAGGGAAGTCGGCAAACTAGATCCGTAACTTCGGGAAAAGGATTGGCTCCAGTGGTTGGAACGATTGGCCAGTTGGTTGATGCTTGTCCGGCGCTATTCTGTCTGCTTGATGCTTTCGGGCTGATGGCGGACTAGTGATAGTGCTTGCTTGTGGACGCTTTCTGGTGTGTGCTTGGACCTCGGTCCTAGTATCCTGATCGCTCATCTAAACAACCGTACTGGAACCGGTACGGACTCAGGGAATCCGACTGTCTAATTAAAACAGAGGTGACAGATGGTCCTTGCGGACGTTGACTGTCACTGATTTCTGCCCAGTGCTCTGAATGTTAAATCGTAGTAATTCGAGTAAGCGCGGGTAAACGGCGGGAGTAACTATGACTCTCTTAAGGTAGCCAAATGCCTCGTCATTTAACTGGTGACGCGCATGAATGGATTAACGAGATTCCTACTGTCCCTAACTACTCTCTAGCGAAACCACAGCCAAGGGAACGGGCTTGGCAAAAATAGCGGGGAAAGAAGACCCTGTTGAGCTTGACTCTAGTTTGACATTGTGAAGAGTCATGAGAGGTGTAGCATAGGTGGGAGACTTCGGTCGACAGTGAAATACCACCACTTTCATCGACTCTTTACTTATTCGGTTGAAAGAGAATTGGCTTCACGGCCTCTTTTCGAAGCATTAAGCGGAGCCATTTTATGGCACCGTGACTCTCCTCGAAGACAGTGTCAAGCGGGGAGTTTGACTGGGGCGGTACATCTACCAAATCGTAACGTAGGTGTCCTAAGGCGAGCTCAGAGAGGACGGAAACCTCTCGTAGAGCAAAAGGGCAAAAGCTTGCTTGATCTTGACTTTCAGTACGAGTACAGACCGCGAAAGCGTGGCCTATCGATCCTTTTAATCCTGATTGTTTCAGGTAAGAGGTGTCAGAAAAGTTACCACAGGGATAACTGGCTTGTGGCAGCCAAGCGTCCATAGCGACGTTGCTTTTTGATCCTTCGATGTCGGCTCTTCCTATCATTGCGAAGCAGAATTCGCCAAGCGTTGGATTGTTCACCCACTAATAGGGAACGTGAGCTGGGTTTAGACCGTCGTGAGACAGGTTAGTTTTACCCTACTGTTGACTTGTTATTGCGAAAGTAATCCTGCTTAGTACGAGAGGAACAGCGGGTTCAAACATTTGGTTCATAGACTTGATCGACAGATCAATGGTCTGAAGCTACCATTTGAGAGATTATAACTGAACGCCTCTAAGTTAGAATCTCGCCTTGTCAAGGCGAAAATTTCTTGCTTCCCGGTGTCGGGAGGCATCTCTATCTCGTGGCAACACGAGAGCTTATGCCCTATGTATGGCCTTGGCGTCGTAGTGAACTCTGCGACGCTTGCCAACGCCAGATCACTCTGGTTCAATGTCGGGGCGCTAAATCACTTGCATACGACTTGGTCTCTTGGTCAAGGTGTTGTATTCAGTAGAGCAGTCTTTTTATACTGCGATCTGTTGAGACTATCCTTTGATTGAGTCTTTTGTTAGCTGTACCCGGAAAAATTAATTTCCAGCTGGTACTCACGCTGGATTTTTATATGAAGAGTATTTATAGACTTGGTATTTTCATAAGCCTATAAAACACAAAAAAGTGCCCTCCCGAGACAGCGGAAAAACACGTTCAAAGTGCCTCCCAGCGACAGCAATGTGTGTGCCGTCGGCACAGCGGCTGCCGCGTTAACCGCTGTCAGTGTTGAAAATTGCTTGTTCATAGAGCGTTATGTAGGGGGGTGCACTACACAAATTGAGAGACCTATATATGTCAGGAGGGTGAGAGTCGTGCTGAGTGTGTGTCTGTCTCAGCGGTCGTGTCGGCTGGTCGGTGGTGAGTGTGTATGTGGTAGCTGCGGCTGCTAAGTACGCATTTGCAATCGTGTCGGTTGGCGTTGACGGACTTTGTGGTTCCCAAATGAATCGCACCAGCGCTTGTGCTCGATGATATTTCTCGGGTCTTGTGCTGTGGCAGCGAGTCGCTTAAATTGTGTATGTCGAAACGTCGAGGCGTTTCGCTTACCGATGCGTGTGATTTGCTTTCATAATAACTGCATCTCTTCTGTACAAAAATCTAATGTTATTGCGGTATCGGTCGTTGTTGTGTGTGGGACACGTTTACGAGAATAAGACTTGTCGACCACTAGTCAGGAAGTCTCAATTTGACGGCTTTGTCGTTTGAATTGTTTCGGAATACTAGTGCTGGCATTAATTTCTCGCTAGACTTCTAGTCTGCGTAATACCTGATTGATTCTGTCAGCGCGATATGCTCAAGTAAAAGATTAAGCCATGCATGCTTTGATTCATCAATGAAATTGCGTACGGCTCATTAGAGCAGATATCACCTTATTCGGAATTCTAATATGGATAACTGCGGAAATACTGGAGCTAATACATGTATCTAAACCCCAACGTAAGGCGGGGTGCAATTATTAGAACAGACCAAACGTTTTCGGACGTTGTTTGTTGACTCTGAATAAAGCAGTTTATTGTCAGTTTCGACTGACTTTATCCGAAAAGGGTGTCTGCCCTTTCAACTAGATGGTAGTTTATTGGACTACCATGGTTGTTACGGGTAACGGAGAATAAGGGTTCGACTCCGGAGAGGGAGCCTTAGAAACGGCTACCACGTCCAAGGAAGGCAGCAGGCGCGAAACTTATCCACTGTTGAGTATGAGATAGTGACTAAAAATATAAAGACTCATCCTTTTGGATGAGTTATTTCAATGAGTTGAATACAAATGATTCTTCGAGTAGCAAGGAGAGGGCAAGTCTGGTGCCAGCAGCCGCGGTAATTCCAGCTCTCCTAGTGTATCTCGTTATTGCTGCGGTTAAAAAGCTCGTAGTTGGATCTAGGTTACGTGCTGCAGTTCGCAATTTGCGTCAACTGTAGTCGTGACTTCTAATTTGCTGGTTTGAGGTTGGGTTCGCCCTTCAACTGCCAGCAGGTTTACCTTGAATAAATCAGAGTGCTCAATACAAGCGCTTGCTTGAATAGCTCATCATGGAATAATGAAACAGGACTTCGGTTCTTTTTGTTGGTTCTAGAACTGATTTAATGGTTAAGAGGGACAAACCGGGGGCATTCGTATCATTACGCGAGAGGTGAAATTCGTGGACCGTAGTGAGACGCCCAACAGCGAAAGCATTTGCCAAGAATGTCTTCATTAATCAAGAACGAAAGTCAGAGGTTCGAAGGCGATTAGATACCGCCCTAGTTCTGACCGTAAACGATGCCATCTCGCGATTCGGAGGGTTTGTGCCCTGCCGAGGAGCTATCCGGAAACGAAAGTCTTTCGGTTCCGGGGGGTAGTATGGTTGCAAAGCTGAAACTTAAAGAAATTGACGGAAGGGCACCACAAGGCGTGGAGCTTGCGGCTTAATTTGACTCAACACGGGAAAACTCACCCGGTCCGGACACCATTAGGACTGACAGATTGAAAGCTCTTTCTCGATTTGGTGGTTGGTGGTGCATGGCCGTTCTTAGTTGGTGGAGTGATTTGTCTGGTTTATTCCGATAACGAGCGAGACTCTAGCCTGCTAAATAGTTGCCGAATCTTCGGGTTCGTATAACTTCTTAGAGGGATAAGCGGTGTTTAGCCGCACGAGATTGAGCGATAACAGGTCTGTGATGCCCTTAGATGTCCGGGGCTGCACGCGTGCTACACTGGTGGAGTCAGCGGGTTTTTCCTATGCCGAAAGGTATCGGTAAACCGTTGAAATTCTTCCATGTCCGGGATAGGGTATTGTAATTATTGCCCTTAAACGAGGAATGCCTAGTAAGTGTGAGTCATCAGCTCACGTTGATTACGTCCCTGCCCTTTGTACACACCGCCCGTCGCTATCCGGGACTGAACTGATTCGAGAAGAGTGAGGACTGTCGCTTCGAGGTTTCACGACTTCGTTGTTGCGGAAATCATTTTTATCGCATTGGTTTGAACCGGGTAAAAGTCGTAACAAGGTAGCTGTAGGTGAACCTGCAGCTGGATCATCGCCGTCTCGAATGAGCACGTGATTTTCCACAACCTTTAGAGGTGTGCTTCGAGAGAAGCGCGTCTCGGCCACGTCAACGTTCCAGTTGAGATGTCGCCTCAATGGACGTGTTACTGATGGCTGTTCGTTTCGGAACGTGATAGCTAATTGCCAAAATCAGTATCGTCTTGACTTAATGCGATGCGTGCACCAGTTTCTGGTGCCGTGTCGCGTCTCGACACAAAAACTCCCGTGCTTGTGTGTCTCGGTGGCTATATGCGGCAAGATTCAGGTCGTTGTCGATAGTCTTAATGATTGTCTTTCTCTCTCTCTTCGGAGTGGACGACAGCGCCAATTGCTAAGCACCACTATTTTTCTGATTGGATTAGTTTCAAAAGCATCCTCTTCTCGGAGAGAGATCTTTTGTTGAGTTCTTTCGAGATCTCGATAATACGTACTAGCTTCAGCGATGGATCGGTTGCATCGAGTATCGATGAAGAACGCAGCTTGCTGCGTTACTTACCACGAATTGCAGACGCTTAGAGTGGTGAAATTTCGAACGCATAGCACCGACTGGGTCTCCAGTCGGTACGTCTGGTTCAGGGTTGTTTATCTAACTGCCAATGCTGCTTGATTGCGGTCTAGGCTTGTCGAATGACATTAGGTCCCTCTAACCAGAGACTTAATCTCGTTCTAGTGTCCGAAGCATCACAAGTCGAGACCCGACGTAAGTCGACTCGTAATGTGACGCGCTACTCTTATATCAGTGGAAGGGAGCTGCCAAATGGCGTCCAACTTGACTTGCTGGGTTACCATCAAGACGTGTATCACATAACGTGTCTACTGATGTTTTAATCTTGGTGTATGTCAGACAGGCTCGTCGCTCTCTACATCTGAATACTGGGATTCGTTTTGATCTAGTTGCTGCTTCTCGCGGCTCTAGCTATAACGGTGCGTGTCTTGCTATTCTCAACCTGAACTCAGTCGTGATTACCCGCTGAACTTAAGCATATCATTTAGCGGAGGAAAAGAAACTAAACAGGATTCCCTTAGTAACGGCGAGTGAAACGGGAAGAGCCCAGCGTCGAATCGTTCAGTCTTTGGCTGCTACGAAATGTGACGTATAGGTGTAGTCTTCCAGCAGTGTCGTGAGTCCGAAGTCCTTACGATTGAGGCCATAAACCAGAGAGGGTGCGAGTCCCGTCCTGGATTGCGGCACTGTTGGTTCGGTTGCTCCTTGGAGTCGGGTTGCTTGAAAGTGCAGCCTAAAGTGGGTGATAAACTTCATCTAAGGCTAAATATCGACTCGATTGCGATAGCGAACAAGTACCGTGAGGGAAAGTTGCAAAGGACTTTGAAGAGAGAGTTCAAGAGAACGTGAAATCGCTGGAGTGGAACCGGAGACAGTTGATGTTGCTTGGAGACAATTTTGGTGACTGGTCGCTTAGTTGTGATCGTTGCCGGATGTCGTTTCCTATGCTATGCCGACGGCGTTGGCTGCTCGTTCTTGCCCGACAGTGTTGCCCAGCTCGCAAGAGTCGGTGTCTTGTTGTCGGTCGTTAGTTCGTGGTGGCTAGCGTTTAGTTACGCTAGTGTGTGTGACGTCGGTGTGAAAGTCGACGACGTTTCCGACCCGTCTTGAAACACGGATTGCGGAGTGCTTGTCTACTGCGAGTCAAAGGGTGGTAAAACCTTGCGGCGAAATGAAAGTGAAGGTCAGTCTCGAATTGGCCGACGTGGGATCTGCGCTCTTCGGAGTGTTGCGCACCACGGCCCTGTACGTGTCACTTGTGACTGTGCAGAGGTTGAG
>OZ016470.1:4711074-4721074 GCA_963966625.1 Caenorhabditis zanzibari
GTCGTAGTGAACTCTGCGACGCTTGCCAACGCCAGATCACTCTGGTTCAATGTCGGGGCGCTAAATCACTTGCATACGACTTGGTCTCTTGGTCAAGGTGTTGTATTCAGTAGAGCAGTCTTTTTATACTGCGATCTGTTGAGACTATCCTTTGATTGAGTCTTTTGTTAGCTGTACCCGGAAAAATTAATTTCCAGCTGGTACTCACGCTGGATTTTTATATGAAGAGTATTTATAGACTTGGTATTTTCATAAGCCTATAAAACACAAAAAAGTGCCCTCCCGAGACAGCGGAAAAACACGTTCAAAGTGCCTCCCAGCGACAGCAATGTGTGTGCCGTCGGCACAGCGGCTGCCGCGTTAACCGCTGTCAGTGTTGAAAATTGCTTGTTCATAGAGCGTTATGTAGGGGGGTGCACTACACAAATTGAGAGACCTATATATGTCAGGAGGGTGAGAGTCGTGCTGAGTGTGTGTCTGTCTCAGCGGTCGTGTCGGCTGGTCGGTGGTGAGTGTGTATGTGGTAGCTGCGGCTGCTAAGTACGCATTTGCAATCGTGTCGGTTGGCGTTGACGGACTTTGTGGTTCCCAAATGAATCGCACCAGCGCTTGTGCTCGATGATATTTCTCGGGTCTTGTGCTGTGGCAGCGAGTCGCTTAAATTGTGTATGTCGAAACGTCGAGGCGTTTCGCTTACCGATGCGTGTGATTTGCTTTCATAATAACTGCATCTCTTCTGTACAAAAATCTAATGTTATTGCGGTATCGGTCGTTGTTGTGTGTGGGACACGTTTACGAGAATAAGACTTGTCGACCACTAGTCAGGAAGTCTCAATTTGACGGCTTTGTCGTTTGAATTGTTTCGGAATACTAGTGCTGGCATTAATTTCTCGCTAGACTTCTAGTCTGCGTAATACCTGATTGATTCTGTCAGCGCGATATGCTCAAGTAAAAGATTAAGCCATGCATGCTTTGATTCATCAATGAAATTGCGTACGGCTCATTAGAGCAGATATCACCTTATTCGGAATTCTAATATGGATAACTGCGGAAATACTGGAGCTAATACATGTATCTAAACCCCAACGTAAGGCGGGGTGCAATTATTAGAACAGACCAAACGTTTTCGGACGTTGTTTGTTGACTCTGAATAAAGCAGTTTATTGTCAGTTTCGACTGACTTTATCCGAAAAGGGTGTCTGCCCTTTCAACTAGATGGTAGTTTATTGGACTACCATGGTTGTTACGGGTAACGGAGAATAAGGGTTCGACTCCGGAGAGGGAGCCTTAGAAACGGCTACCACGTCCAAGGAAGGCAGCAGGCGCGAAACTTATCCACTGTTGAGTATGAGATAGTGACTAAAAATATAAAGACTCATCCTTTTGGATGAGTTATTTCAATGAGTTGAATACAAATGATTCTTCGAGTAGCAAGGAGAGGGCAAGTCTGGTGCCAGCAGCCGCGGTAATTCCAGCTCTCCTAGTGTATCTCGTTATTGCTGCGGTTAAAAAGCTCGTAGTTGGATCTAGGTTACGTGCTGCAGTTCGCAATTTGCGTCAACTGTAGTCGTGACTTCTAATTTGCTGGTTTGAGGTTGGGTTCGCCCTTCAACTGCCAGCAGGTTTACCTTGAATAAATCAGAGTGCTCAATACAAGCGCTTGCTTGAATAGCTCATCATGGAATAATGAAACAGGACTTCGGTTCTTTTTGTTGGTTCTAGAACTGATTTAATGGTTAAGAGGGACAAACCGGGGGCATTCGTATCATTACGCGAGAGGTGAAATTCGTGGACCGTAGTGAGACGCCCAACAGCGAAAGCATTTGCCAAGAATGTCTTCATTAATCAAGAACGAAAGTCAGAGGTTCGAAGGCGATTAGATACCGCCCTAGTTCTGACCGTAAACGATGCCATCTCGCGATTCGGAGGGTTTGTGCCCTGCCGAGGAGCTATCCGGAAACGAAAGTCTTTCGGTTCCGGGGGTAGTATGGTTGCAAAGCTGAAACTTAAAGAAATTGACGGAAGGGCACCACAATGCGTGGAGCTTGCGGCTTAATTTGACTCAACACGGGAAAACTCACCCGGTCCGGACACCATTAGGACTGACAGATTGAAAGCTCTTTCTCGATTTGGTGGTTGGTGGTGCATGGCCGTTCTTAGTTGGTGGAGTGATTTGTCTGGTTTATTCCGATAACGAGCGAGACTCTAGCCTGCTAAATAGTTGCCGAATCTTCGGGTTCGTATAACTTCTTAGAGGGATAAGCGGTGTTTAGCCGCACGAGATTGAGCGATAACAGGTCTGTGATGCCCTTAGATGTCCGGGGCTGCACGCGTGCTACACTGGTGGAGTCAGCGGGTTTTTCCTATGCCGAAAGGTATCGGTAAACCGTTGAAATTCTTCCATGTCCGGGATAGGGTATTGTAATTATTGCCCTTAAACGAGGAATGCCTAGTAAGTGTGAGTCATCAGCTCACGTTGATTACGTCCCTGCCCTTTGTACACACCGCCCGTCGCTATCCGGGACTGAACTGATTCGAGAAGAGTGAGGACTGTCGCTTCGAGGTTTCACGACTTCGTTGTTGCGGAAATCATTTTTATCGCATTGGTTTGAACCGGGTAAAAGTCGTAACAAGGTAGCTGTAGGTGAACCTGCAGCTGGATCATCGCCGTCTCGAATGAGCACGTGATATTCCACAACCTTTAGAGGTGTGCTTCGAGAGAAGCGCGTCTCGGCCACGTCAACGTTCCAGTTGAGATGTCGCCTCAATGGACGTGTTACTGATGGCTGTTCGTTTCGGAACGTGATAGCTAATTGCCAAAATCAGTATCGTCTTGACTTAATGCGATGCGTGCACCAGTTTCTGGTGCCGTGTTGCGTCTCGACACAAAAACTCCCGTGCTTGTGTGGCTCGGTGGCTATATGCGGCAAGATTCAGGTCGTTGTCGATAGTCTTAATGATTGTCTTTCTCTCTCTCTTCGGAGTGGACGACAGCGCCAATTGCTAAGCACCACTATTTTTCTGATTGGATTAGTTTCAAAAGCATCCTCTTCTCGGAGAGAGATCTTTTGTTGAGTTCTTTCGAGATCTCGATAATACGTACTAGCTTCAGCGATGGATCGGTTGCATCGAGTATCGATGAAGAACGCAGCTTGCTGCGTTACTTACCACGAATTGCAGACGCTTAGAGTGGTGAAATTTCGAACGCATAGCACCGACTGGGTCTCCAGTCGGTACGTCTGGTTCAGGGTTGTTTATCTAACTGCCAATGCTGCTTGATTGCGGTCTAGGCTTGTCGAATGACATTAGGTCCCTCTAACCAGAGACTTAATCTCGTTCTAGTGTCCGAAGCATCACAAGTCGAGACCCGACGTAAGTCGACTCGTAATGTGACGCGCTACTCTTATATCAGTGGAAGGGAGCTGCCAAATGGCGTCCAACTTGACTTGCTGGGTTACCATCAAGACGTGTATCACATAACGTGTCTACTGATGTTTTAATCTTGGTGTATGTCAGACAGGCTCGTCGCTCTCTACATCTGAATACTGGGATTCGTTTTGATCTAGTTGCTGCTTCTCGCGGCTCTAGCTATAACGGTGCGTGTCTTGCTATTCTCAACCTGAACTCAGTCGTGATTACCCGCTGAACTTAAGCATATCATTTAGCGGAGGAAAAGAAACTAAACAGGATTCCCTTAGTAACGGCGAGTGAAACGGGAAGAGCCCAGCGTCGAATCGTTCAGTCTTTGGCTGCTACGAAATGTGACGTATAGGTGTAGTCTTCCAGCAGTGTCGTGAGTCCGAAGTCCTTACGATTGAGGCCATAAACCAGAGAGGGTGCGAGTCCCGTCCTGGATTGCGGCACTGTTGGTTCGGTTGCTCCTTGGAGTCGGGTTGCTTGAAAGTGCAGCCTAAAGTGGGTGATAAACTTCATCTAAGGCTAAATATCGACTCGATTGCGATAGCGAACAAGTACCGTGAGGGAAAGTTGCAAAGGACTTTGAAGAGAGAGTTCAAGAGAACGTGAAATCGCTGGAGTGGAACCGGAGACAGTTGATGTTGCTTGGAGACAATTTTGGTGACTGGTCGCTTAGTTGTGATCGTTGCCGGATGTCGTTTCCTATGCTATGCCGACGGCGTTGGCTGCTCGTTCTTGCCCGACAGTGTTGCCCAGCTCGCAAGAGTCGGTGTCTTGTTGTCGGTCGTTAGTTCGTGGTGGCTAGCGTTTAGTTACGCTAGTGTGTGTGACGTCGGTGTGAAAGTCGACGACGTTTCCGACCCGTCTTGAAACACGGATTGCGGAGTGCTTGTCTACTGCGAGTCAAAGGGTGGTAAAACCTTGCGGCGAAATGAAAGTGAAGGTCAGTCTCGAATTGGCCGACGTGGGATCTGCGCTCTTCGGAGTGTTGCGCACCACGGCCCTGTACGTGTCACTTGTGACTGTGCAGAGGTTGAGCAGTTGGCAAACGACCCGAAAGATGGTGAACTATGCCTGAGCAGGATGAAGCCAGAGGAAACTCTGGTGGAAGTCCGTATCGGTTCTGACGTGCAAATCGATCGATAGACTTGGGTATAGGGGCGAAAGACTAATCGAACCATCTAGTAGCTGGTTCCTTCCGAAGTTTCCCTCAGGATAGCTGGATCTCTGGCAGTTATATTCGGTAAAGCTAATGATTAGAGGCCTTGGGGGCGTAATGCCCTCAACCTATTCTCAAACTTTCAATGGATATGAAGTTGCAGTTTCTTTAGTGAACTGTCAACGTGAATGCGAGGTCCAAGTGGGCCATTTTTGGTAAGCAGAACTGGCGCTGTGGGATGAACCAAACGTGGAGTTAAGGTGCCTAACTTCTTGCTCATGAGACCCCACAAAAGGTGTTGGTTGATATTGACAGCAGGACGGTGGCCATGGAAGTCGGTATCCGCTAAGGAGTGTGTAACAACTCACCTGCCGAATCAACTAGCCCTGAAAATGGATGGCGCTTAAGCGAGAGACCTATACTCCGCCGTTGCGACATGTGCGTTGTCTAACGCCAAGTCGTAACGAGTAGGAAGGTCGTGGCGGTTGCGTTGAAGGCTATGAGCGTGGGCTTGGCTGGAGCTTCCGTCAGTGCAGATCGTAATGGTAGTAGCAAATATTCAAGTTCGATCCTTGAAGACTGAAGTGGAGAAGGGTTCCACGTGAACAGTAGTTGGATGTGGGTCAGTCGATCCTAAGGTACTGGCGAACGCCTTGTATCATCGGTGGCGAAAAGCTTGCTTTTGGTCCCCGTTTGTCGAAAGGGAATAGGGTTAATATTCCCTAACTGAGATGCAAAGATTGTGTTCTTCGGAGCACAAGCGCGGTAACGCATTCGAACTTGGTTAGTCGCTCAAAGACCGAGCTAGAGTTTTCTTCTCTAGTTAAGGAACGGGCTCCCTGGAATTGGTTCAGCCAGAGATGGGGACGTTGTTTCCGAAAAGCACCGCGGTTTCTGTGGTGTCTCGTGCTCTTTGAACGGCCCTTAAAACACCAAGGGAGGCTATTAATTTGCACTCAATCGTACCGATATCCGCATTAGGTCTCCAAGGTGAACAGCCTCTAGTCGATAGAATAATGTAGGTAAGGGAAGTCGGCAAACTAGATCCGTAACTTCGGGAAAAGGATTGGCTCCAGTGGTTGGAACGATTGGCCAGTTGGTTGATGCTTGTCCGGCGCTATTCTGTCTGCTTGATGCTTTCGGGCTGATGGCGGACTAGTGATAGTGCTTGCTTGTGGACGCTTTCTGGTGTGTGCTTGGACCTCGGTCCTAGTATCCTGATCGCTCATCTAAACAACCGTACTGGAACCGGTACGGACTCAGGGAATCCGACTGTCTAATTAAAACAGAGGTGACAGATGGTCCTTGCGGACGTTGACTGTCACTGATTTCTGCCCAGTGCTCTGAATGTTAAATCGTAGTAATTCGAGTAAGCGCGGGTAAACGGCGGGAGTAACTATGACTCTCTTAAGGTAGCCAAATGCCTCGTCATTTAACTGGTGACGCGCATGAATGGATTAACGAGATTCCTACTGTCCCTAACTACTCTCTAGCGAAACCACAGCCAAGGGAACGGGCTTGGCAAAAATAGCGGGGAAAGAAGACCCTGTTGAGCTTGACTCTAGTTTGACATTGTGAAGAGTCATGAGAGGTGTAGCATAGGTGGGAGACTTCGG
The DNA here is from genome assembly GCA_963966625.1 of Caenorhabditis zanzibari. Taxonomy (NCBI): domain Eukaryota; kingdom Metazoa; phylum Nematoda; class Chromadorea; order Rhabditida; family Rhabditidae; genus Caenorhabditis; species Caenorhabditis zanzibari. Next base: position 4,717,267 of record OZ016470.1, read on the forward strand.
TCGACAGTGAAATACCACCACTTTCATCGACTCTTTACTTATTCGGTTGAAAGAGAATTGGCTTCACGGCCTCTTTTCGAAGCATTAAGCGGAGCCATTTTATGGCACCGTGACTCTCCTCGAAGACAGTGTCAAGCGGGGAGTTTGACTGGGGCGGTACATCTACCAAATCGTAACGTAGGTGTCCTAAGGCGAGCTCAGAGAGGACGGAAACCTCTCGTAGAGCAAAAGGGCAAAAGCTTGCTTGATCTTGACTTTCAGTACGAGTACAGACCGCGAAAGCGTGGCCTATCGATCCTTTTAATCCTGATTGTTTCAGGTAAGAGGTGTCAGAAAAGTTACCACAGGGATAACTGGCTTGTGGCAGCCAAGCGTCCATAGCGACGTTGCTTTTTGATCCTTCGATGTCGGCTCTTCCTATCATTGCGAAGCAGAATTCGCCAAGCGTTGGATTGTTCACCCACTAATAGGGAACGTGAGCTGGGTTTAGACCGTCGTGAGACAGGTTAGTTTTACCCTACTGTTGACTTGTTATTGCGAAAGTAATCCTGCTTAGTACGAGAGGAACAGCGGGTTCAAACATTTGGTTCATAGACTTGATCGACAGATCAATGGTCTGAAGCTACCATTTGAGAGATTATAACTGAACGCCTCTAAGTTAGAATCTCGCCTTGTCAAGGCGAAAATTTCTTGCTTCCCGGTGTCGGGAGGCATCTCTATCTCGTGGCAACACGAGAGCTTATGCCCTATGTATGGCCTTGGCGTCGTAGTGAACTCTGCGACGCTTGCCAACGCCAGATCACTCTGGTTCAATGTCGGGGCGCTAAATCACTTGCATACGACTTGGTCTCTTGGTCAAGGTGTTGTATTCAGTAGAGCAGTCTTTTTATACTGCGATCTGTTGAGACTATCCTTTGATTGAGTCTTTTGTTAGCTGTACCCGGAAAAATTAATTTCCAGCTGGTACTCACGCTGGATTTTTATATGAAGAGTATTTATAGACTTGGTATTTTCATAAGCCTATAAAACACAAAAAAGTGCCCTCCCGAGACAGCGGAAAAACACGTTCAAAGTGCCTCCCAGCGACAGCAATGTGTGTGCCGTCGGCACAGCGGCTGCCGCGTTAACCGCTGTCAGTGTTGAAAATTGCTTGTTCATAGAGCGTTATGTAGGGGGGTGCACTACACAAATTGAGAGACCTATATATGTCAGGAGGGTGAGAGTCGTGCTGAGTGTGTGTCTGTCTCAGCGGTCGTGTCGGCTGGTCGGTGGTGAGTGTGTATGTGGTAGCTGCGGCTGCTAAGTACGCATTTGCAATCGTGTCGGTTGGCGTTGACGGACTTTGTGGTTCCCAAATGAATCGCACCAGCGCTTGTGCTCGATGATATTTCTCGGGTCTTGTGCTGTGGCAGCGAGTCGCTTAAATTGTGTATGTCGAAACGTCGAGGCGTTTCGCTTACCGATGCGTGTGATTTGCTTTCATAATAACTGCATCTCTTCTGTACAAAAATCTAATGTTATTGCGGTATCGGTCGTTGTTGTGTGTGGGACACGTTTACGAGAATAAGACTTGTCGACCACTAGTCAGGAAGTCTCAATTTGACGGCTTTGTCGTTTGAATTGTTTCGGAATACTAGTGCTGGCATTAATTTCTCGCTAGACTTCTAGTCTGCGTAATACCTGATTGATTCTGTCAGCGCGATATGCTCAAGTAAAAGATTAAGCCATGCATGCTTTGATTCATCAATGAAATTGCGTACGGCTCATTAGAGCAGATATCACCTTATTCGGAATTCTAATATGGATAACTGCGGAAATACTGGAGCTAATACATGTATCTAAACCCCAACGTAAGGCGGGGTGCAATTATTAGAACAGACCAAACGTTTTCGGACGTTGTTTGTTGACTCTGAATAAAGCAGTTTATTGTCAGTTTCGACTGACTTTATCCGAAAAGGGTGTCTGCCCTTTCAACTAGATGGTAGTTTATTGGACTACCATGGTTGTTACGGGTAACGGAGAATAAGGGTTCGACTCCGGAGAGGGAGCCTTAGAAACGGCTACCACGTCCAAGGAAGGCAGCAGGCGCGAAACTTATCCACTGTTGAGTATGAGATAGTGACTAAAAATATAAAGACTCATCCTTTTGGATGAGTTATTTCAATGAGTTGAATACAAATGATTCTTCGAGTAGCAAGGAGAGGGCAAGTCTGGTGCCAGCAGCCGCGGTAATTCCAGCTCTCCTAGTGTATCTCGTTATTGCTGCGGTTAAAAAGCTCGTAGTTGGATATAGGTTACGTGCTGCAGTTCGCAATTTGCGTCAACTGTAGTCGTGACTTCTAATTTGCTGGTTTGAGGTTGGGTTCGCCCTTCAACTGCCAGCAGGTTTACCTTGAATAAATCAGAGTGCTCAATACAAGCGCTTGCTTGAATAGCTCATCATGGAATAATGAAACAGGACTTCGGTTCTTTTTGTTGGTTCTAGAACTGATTTAATGGTTAAGAGGGACAAACCGGGGGCATTCGTATCATTACGCGAGAGGTGAAATTCGTGGACCGTAGTGAGACGCCCAACAGCGAAAGCATTTGCCAAGAATGTCTTCATTAATCAAGAACGAAAGTCAGAGGTTCGAAGGCGATTAGATACCGCCCTAGTTCTGACCGTAAACGATGCCATCTCGCGATTCGGAGGGTTTGTGCCCTGCCGAGGAGCTATCCGGAAACGAAAGTCTTTCGGTTCCGGGGGGTAGTATGGTTGCAAAGCTGAAACTTAAAGAAATTGACGGAAGGGCACCACAAGGCGTGGAGCTTGCGGCTTAATTTGACTCAACACGGGAAAACTCACCCGGTCCGGACACCATTAGGACTGACAGATTGAAAGCTCTTTCTCGATTTGGTGGTTGGTGGTGCATGGCCGTTCTTAGTTGGTGGAGTGATTTGTCTGGTTTATTCCGATAACGAGCGAGACTCTAGCCTGCTAAATAGTTGCCGAATCTTCGGGTTCGTATAACTTCTTAGAGGGATAAGCGGTGTTTAGCCGCACGAGATTGAGCGATAACAGGTCTGTGATGCCCTTAGATGTCCGGGGCTGCACGCGTGCTACACTGGTGGAGTCAGCGGGTTTTTCCTATGCCGAAAGGTATCGGTAAACCGTTGAAATTCTTCCATGTCCGGGATAGGGTATTGTAATTATTGCCCTTAAACGAGGAATGCCTAGTAAGTGTGAGTCATCAGCTCACGTTGATTACGTCCCTGCCCTTTGTACACACCGCCCGTCGCTATCCGGGACTGAACTGATTCGAGAAGAGTGAGGACTGTCGCTTCGAGGTTTCACGACTTCGTTGTTGCGGAAATCATTTTTATCGCATTGGTTTGAACCGGGTAAAAGTCGTAACAAGGTAGCTGTAGGTGAACCTGCAGCTGGATCATCGCCGTCTCGAATGAGCACGTGATATTCCACAACCTTTAGAGGTGTGCTTCGAGAGAAGCGCGTCTCGGCCACGTCAACGTTCCAGTTGAGATGTCGCCTCAATGGACGTGTTACTGATGGCTGTTCGTTTCGGAACGTGATAGCTAATTGCCAAAATCAGTATCGTCTTGACTTAATGCGATGCGTGCACCAGTTTCTGGTGCCGTGTTGCGTCTCGACACAAAAACTCCCGTGCTTGTGTGGCTCGGTGGCTATATGCGGCAAGATTCAGGTCGTTGTCGATAGTCTTAATGATTGTCTTTCTCTCTCTCTTCGGAGTGGACGACAGCGCCAATTGCTAAGCACCACTATTTTTCTGATTGGATTAGTTTCAAAAGC